>CM023485.1:45908805-46381305 GCA_013339685.2 Hyalomma asiaticum | reverse complement strand
CAAGCTAGTGTGGACACTGGGCTCTGATAGCCATATATTTTCCTTTAAGAATTCATTCGCGCATTTCTTATCATAATTATGAACAGATCGTTAAAACAGATGGAAAAGAGGGAATGTCGCAGAAGCCCAACGGAAATGGGCTCCTAGCTGTTCCCGGTTCCAGCGGGTTTCCCCCTGTTGCCATTCCCTGTTCTCCACCGTTTTCCACTATCTTTTCATTGATTCAAGCCTCCGCCTTTAACATAGTTATGTGTTAGAACATTTTAACACAATTTGTGTTAGAAAAACATTATTGGTGATTGCGAACTTGCGTTTAGGTATTTGATATTCGATTGGATATTTGATGTTGCCTGTTCGTATTATATTTGCATTACAAAATTCGGATATTGGCACGTCCCTGAAATAAAGGTATTTATGGGGAGGTTGAGGGCTACGTGTGGCGCCAGCTAATTCTATTTTCTTAAATGCGGTTGGCGTCGGAAAGCCGTCGAAAACTCACAAGAATGGACAAATAAGCACACGGTCATCAACATACACAGGGACACTCCGGCAATAAATCATGCAGCAGAAGTTCTCCGAAAGTATAAATGATCATGCAACCGCCTTATCGACACCGAACAGAAGAGTTCGGCATGTTTACACCGCGCATATTGATCACTTGGAGACTCTTCCTATATTGCCGTACTTCAACCACAACAGACGTATCCGCGCAAAGAGGTACAGCAACAAGGCGAGGATGAGGGAAATACTTAACCAACAGTTCACGTTGTTATCATTCTTCCACTTTCACAAATTGTTTCGTACAAACGCCGTGCACCAACTGCGAAACAGGAGCCCATACTACAGGAGAAAGCTCTTTCGCGATGGGAGCATCCGCTGTAGGAACGGTTGAGTGCGACTTCCGAACTCGGTAAATTAGTACTGGCGCTGGAGCAGCGGCGTTCCATTTCACAAGCTCAAGTCGAAACTGTTGCAGCGTGTGGGATGGCATCGCGCGCGACCTCCCCACCTTTTTAATACAACTGTCAGAACAAGTTGGGCAGCCTTGCTGAGGAGTATTAGGTTTTCGCTAAAGGTTTCTGTTACACCTTTCGCGTACGTGATAACAGATTGTGGCATAATTTTCTTAGGCAATAATTATAACAACACTAAAAATTAATTAGTTAAGTATTCGTTATGAAGATGATGTTCCTCCCAGCATGGAAAGTATTATTGTCTAACACAAATATCCAGTGCATGCATTCCAGATATGTCACGTTCTCCTGGGGTAGCACCGATCGAAACTCATTATCAAGGGGATGTGCGGCTGACTCAGTCACTGGCAGCGCATTATCATTACCTTCTTGATTTCGTTTTCCTTTGTCCCGCAAAGGTTTCCTAGTGGCTATGGCACTCGGCTGCTTATCTGAAGGTCGCGGGATCGAATTCCTTCAGTGCATGGCTGCTGCACTTCGATGGAAGCGAATTCTTGAGGCCCGTGCACTATGCGATGTAAGTGCACTTGTAAGAACCAAAAGTGGTCGAAATTTCAGGAGCCCTCCATTACGGCGTCTCTCGTAACCATAGCGTGGTTCTGGCACGTAAAATCCCAGAGATTATTTTTATTTCCTCCTTTTAGCACATCGGTCAAGGCAAGCCATTCAGCGAAAACACCGCATAATACAAAATACTCCTGTGCTTTTCGTGGCAATGTAAGGAAGACTGTCGCAACGTACAAGGTGGCGACGGAACCCCAGTGAAAGTTACATCTAAAAGAAACAGTGGCTGCCCACGGAAATGATTCTTTCTCTTACGAAGTGGCATATTGTTTGTTTAACTTCGCGGACGTTGATGTGAAAACATAGAAAAACATAAACCTGTGGCTTTTGTATTTTGTTGGTGATTTTATTGTTATTCGACATTTCGAGACAGCAGCAAGGGATCCTCTGCTGTCGCCAAGATATCAGACTTACACCATGAGTCAGGGCGCGTGAAACCAGACAGTGTTTTAACAGAAGACTAAGCTCGCTTATCAAAGATAAACATCTCAGGGTTTGTCTCCTCGAAAGCAATCGTCTAGGCAGAGAATTGTCTGGGATTACTTCATGGCAAAAAACAACAACTAATAAAAACTTACCTCTAAAGTGTTATTGAAGATAAAATCACGAACATCGGCCCTCTAATGTGTGCTTCAAATATTTTCTATAGCTAATCCAGTAAACGTTACTTTGAAACCAGACTTACCTAATCCTTTATCGTGATGGTGAGGACCAGGAAAGGCTTAGGGGATAGAGATGATCCGTAAATCGTGGCCGCGCAGCCGTTGCAAAAACCACTATTTCAACAATAAAAAGAAAAAAAACACACACACAGCAGTGTAACCGTATGGGATCTAAACGGTGTAGACGAACGCAGTGAAAATATTTTTAATACGCTTACGACTCAGTCTGTGTGTAGGAAAGAGAGAGGTAAGGAAAGAAATACAAGTAATCAGGTTATACAGGAAGTACCTGCGCTTACCCTTGGCACTTCACCAACGCCACTGCCCTCATCCCACCGCTACATTATAGTGATAATGATAGTGATACGTGTTAGTGATATCATAATATGAAACATGGTGATCGTACAGCTAGTGTGTGAGAAGAAGACGAACAACAGACTAAAGAATTTGAAGACGACTCTGAGACAGGATACAAGCCAATGCACGGCGTGCCGTGCATCGTCAGTACATTTCTGTCGTCTAGTTAAGAGGCCAATAAGCAGAGTTAAAGCAAAGGTAAGCGAATGATAAGCAAGGCGGCGCCACCTCCTCAGATGTTTGACCAGTCTTTGTGACGTTACGTCAGACAAGCTACTTCAATATTTTTTTTCTTTTAGTCAGCACGTGGTACGCGACTTACTGGAAGGAGAGCTATTATATGTACTTTAAGTATTATTCGAATAGTCTAATTTAAATGAGAGAAATCTCGTGTGAAACTGGCGTGGAATATATTGTACATAATATATGTGACTGACACGGTTCTTAATTTTTCAGCACTGGTACCTCGTGTTTTTTTCAAAATATTTAAGTTGCGCATCGTTGCCTGATAGTTCCGTTGCAAAGGGCAGTAAAATCTCCCCATCGACATTTCAGGATGCACCTTTTATGCAACTCCTAGGCAATGTTTCTTGAGCTAAGGACGTCAACTCCGTCATTTCAATCACGAGAAAAGACATTTTCTCCACTCGCGATAGTTATAAATTGGGCCCCGACCGAGTCAAACATAACAAAAGTTGCACCGAAAGCCTCGCACTGCTTACGGCCAATTAGATATGTCTTAGGGGATGGAGGGACCTTGGCGATGAAGAAGTGAAGGTCTGTATCGCAAAAATAGCAATCATTCAAATTATGCGCAAGCACTGTCGAGAGCTTACGAGAGCCACCATTCGACAAAGAAAGCCTAATTATGATTCTCGAGGTAGGGCTCATCTTGCATAATCCCAAGGGAACCTCGCAACCTCCCGATTTCCATGTCGCCCTTTTTGCGCGCCCCGAGTGGTGTTGGGAAAAGAAGAAAGATCACTAAGATTAAGCTTACATTATAGCTTCCATTCTACAACGGTGTAACGAAAATTCATAAGAAATATCAAATGGGCTAGATGGACCCTGTGCTGGATTTTCTTTTGTCCAGCAAGGAAGCTCCATGCCGAATACAATGGCTGTTGCCCAAGCACAAGTAACACATAACGAACGTATAGAAGAGACCGCTGAGCTAAAGCAAGCGTTGGGGCATTTGTATGTATGCTGAAGAGAATATTTTGCCTCACACATTGCTATATTGACACATCGGAAAGAAGAGGTGCATGACGTTGGAAATCTTGTATGAGCTCTAACTGTTAATGAGACCGAGCCGCATATCTCCGGCTTTCGTCGCTACTCAAGCTGCTAAAATGAAGGAGTGCTTTTTATTCATCGACCCTACCATTTCTGCTGTTTCGTCTCTGTTGTACCTTTCTTTCGCTACCGTGCATCTTTTGTGAAACAGTACACGACGGTCCTTTGCAAGGTACCGGAGATTGGCGGTGCAAAAAGCGACAAGTTCCCCACTGCAGAACGAAACATTTTCCAATTTTCCCTATCCTGAGCGAGATGCCCCGCCATGGTGTCTAGTGGTTATGGCACTCGGCTGCAGATCCGAAGGTCGCGGGATCGAATCCCGGCCGCGGCGGCAGCATTTAGATGGAGGCGAAATGTTGAGGCCCGTGCGCTGTGCGACTGTCAGTGCACGTTAAAGAACCCCAGATGGTCGAAATTTCCGGATACCTCCACTACGGCGTCTCTCATAATCAGAGCTGGTTTTGGGACGTTAAACACCACAAATCAATCAATTCTGAGCGAGTTGGTTTCCCTTTATTACAGCGAACTTCTAAATTTCATCGTTCCATCTAACTTTTTTCCTGCGTCTGTCGCATTTTTTTTTTTTTTGTATTCGTATCCATTCCGTCACTGTTACTGTGCATCCGTTATCTCTCCTCGGCTTGATATGCCCTGCCCAGGTCCACATTTTTTTCTTTTAATTGATATAAGAATGTCAGCTACTCTTGTCAGTTCTCTGATCCACTCCAGTCGTTTTTTTGTTTTTTTTTAATCTCTTAGCGTTACACCTATCATTTTTCTTTCCATTGCGCGCTGCGTGCTCCCTAATTCCATCTCTAGTTTTTTTTTTTTTTTGTTATCCTCCATGTTTTGCTAGCTCCAGTGATCCTACAGACTGGCTTACTGCGCAATTGTAGAAGCACGGCCAGATATTTGCTTTACTCTTCGTCGCATTCGCGCCTGTAGGCTGTGTGCCGAGTGTATCTTTGTCACGAAGAGGCAAGAGGCGCGCACGTTTCATTTCGCCGCATCTTTTCCCTTTTTGGTTGCTAGCGTCTCTCTCCAGCATCCTGTTGGCACAGGAAACATACAAGACCTTCTCTGTCGCGTGGTCTGAACTATGTGTAAAGGCTTTTCCTAGAGCCTGCAAAATCTATTTCGAAGGAAAACATTGTTTCCGTGAAAGTCAACAATCCCGCTGCTGTTGACTTCCGCCGGTCGTGAGGCTTTTTAAATTTCAGCTTCCGCAGCCACTTCCTGTTCGCGCTTCTTTCCTGGTCCAACTAAGCTTCTCAAATCCAATATTGGGAACATAGTGTAGTGAAAGCTTTCATTTCACAAATCCTTTGTACTTGTTTGGCATCAACATTCAATTTCTCTGAAGTTTAAACTTCATAGCGTTGGATGCCGTTGCTGTTCAAGTCAACTTCAATTTAAGTTTGAGGTGAATGTAGTGAAAGAAGAAAAGAAGAGTGTGAAATAATAAGTGTTGAGAAATACTGTTGGCGGAAATAATAACTGTTGATGGAACAGGTGAATCCCAAACTGATGGGCGTTACCTTGAAATATAAGCGTGAGTTGGCGCATGTGTAGCTTATTGCTTTTACAACGCAATCCCAGGCTCTCTTTAAGTCCCGAAGAGTTTCGTTTTTTACTCTTACTGGAAGCGTTTACATCTGTGTCTTTTTTATAGAGTTATGGTTTACAGCGATGTATTGTTTGTAGTATCGCAGTGCTGTGTAAAGGAGTGACTAGTGTATGACGTGAGGACTTCAAAACCAGCGGCGCAAGTGAGCCTGAAGAACAGAGCGGTGCTATAGACTTGCTATTGCGACCAATGAAATTCAAGAACGGCGAGCTAGTCGGCGATTGGAGATTGGTATCCCGAGGAATAAATTAATGTTCTTGCGTCACTCCTCAACTTACACGATTTTGAAGGAAAGTATGTGAGACCACTAAGTGTGAGAAAGTGTGTGCCGAAAAGGCTCACAATCCAAGAGAGGAAATCTAACCAAGAAGCCTTTTCTAATGGCTATTGACAAAACATGCATGCATGGGTTGCTTTCAGCATTTGTTGCGGGCGTCAAAATATGAAAATTCTACGCTAAGGCAGTAAGAAAGCCATGTTCAATGCATTGCGATCGTTCTCATGGACCCATGACTCTAAGGGGATTACAAATAAATACATAATACAAGAAATCCATTCCTAGTAACCGGTTGCGTGCAAATGTGATCATGATAAAACAGTTAGAGTAGATATGAACATAAGTGAACATAACAGCGATCGTGCGTTTTCCGCCACACATATAACTTTTGAACCTCTTCAACCCACTTCACTGAGTCATCAGGCAGGCTATCTCTCACCTATCGTCGTTAGCGCACATTATGAACAGATTGCTAAAAACTATTGAGAAGAAGGAATGTCGCAGGAGCCAACGTTTCGACAAGTGGACTTGTCTGTCCTGACGCTCTCCTGACGAAGACACGTCCACCTGTCGAAACGTTTAGATAAACGAACGCTGGAGAAGGCAGTCGTTGTCCTGACGAAGACAAGTCCACTTGTCGAAACAAGGCAGTCGCTGTGCTGACGAAGACAAGTCCATTTGTCGAAACGTTGAACCCTGCGACATTCCCTGTTCCCAATCATTTATAGCGATCTGTTCATCAATTCAAGCTTCCATCTTCCCCTGAGTCTCTCTTCTAGTTTGAATTTTAGCGCAGATGAGTATTTTGAATGTGCAGTGCGTCTCAACTGCTCATAAAAGTTGCAGTAACACCATTTCAGCAAGTTATGTTTTCTTTCCCTTCGTTCATTACTGGCGAGGAGTACCTCCGGTTAAACCGACAACACTGCACAGACGTACTTTTCTCCCAGGCTGCATGGAAAGCGCCGAACTTAATCAACAGGCACAAGACGGCTGCTTTAGCTTCAGTGCGAACGCTTCCTATAAATATGCTTCTAAAACAGCGCCGATTAGTTTGCGGCATATTTATGGGTTCTGGGCGTCTGGTGAATGCTTCCCTCTGAACGTCACGAAGCTGCGCGTAAGCTTTTCCTAGCTGAACGAATGAACTTTCAGTAGATTGCAGTGTTCTTGCGTAATTCTATTATTAAAGAAACCATGCGGTTTTCATTTTTGTGAACCGCCGAGCACAGCTATTAATCTGCTATCCAGGTGCTCTGATGTCGTGCCCAGTGGCGGTATTGAAACTCGCGTAAACTTTTCGGTCCATTTACCGTAGCTCCACTAAAACAGCGATACCGAAATATCGCGGTTGCTGTAGAAACGAGCGCCGGTTCAAGGACGTTAGCAACGGACAAATTAAATCAGGCCTTAATTTCGCTAGACGCCTCCACCAGATGGCGTGTGAGCAGTACCTCCTCTTATCCCGCACCCTCTGTGCATGTACTGCGGGAGAAGTTCGTGTCGGGTCACCTTTCATTGCAGCTGTTTGTCCCACGTACGGGCACGCCTGCTCTGAATATATATATATATATATATATATATATATATATATATATATATATATATATATATATATATATATATATATATACCGGGCGGCTTCAGTGAAAAGAAGACACATTCTATTACTTCACGTACGGGGCACAGAAAACAGAAACAGAAGGATATATAAAAATGCAGTAAATGAAGTAAGTTCACGATGAGAACACTTTTGTTTGCCTGTTAAGCATGTTTAGGATAGGACAGAAAGACAACGAAACACGAAAAGCAAAGGAAAGTCAAAGACGGATTTCGTCAGCTAAAGCAGGCAATTAATGCTCCAGGCCGCTTTTGTCTTAGTACATAGCCAGCGCCGCAAGTGTCTTGAGCAATGCATATATTTCCATAAGAAAGCCTTTCTGGTGCTCTAAGAAATCTCCTCGTTGGACCTTCTTAGTAAGAAGTGTTTGTTAGGGAAACAGTGCGATGCGTTTATGAGGCAAATAATCCCCAGGGAATCACCGACGCATTTTTAAGGCGTACGCATTAGACATCTATGTCGCGTTGTAGACGGTTTCGAGATCGCCACCACAGCAGTATAACAGTAACAAGCAGACAACCCCAAGAAACTTCGCGTTGCGTGAGCTGTCAGTTTAGTAAACTAGAAATGAAGGCGTGCTTCTAAGTTGTTCATATGTAAGAAAACCATTTTTACACTTTCCGATAAAATAAAGGTGCATTTAGCCAAAGCCGAACACCCGTATTTTGCTTAGACCTTACTGCATCGCTTACTTACGAGAGTTATGGTTATGCCTGTGAAAATGTATTGAAGATAAGAAGGCTTGTTCTAACTGCACCCTTGCTACTTGTCCCAATTTATAATGGATGATGATTGTAGTTCGGTTAAGGAAAGGATGCTAATTTCTGCAGCTCATTTCGGGAGCATGTCTAAGTGTCCGTGGAGGCAGGGTAAAGGGCCTGAAAGAGATAGGAAGGAAAGGAACGCAGTAGCGGAGGGCTCCAGACATTTTGACCACCAAAGGTTCTTTAACGCGCACTGACAACGCACTGTACACGGACCTCTGGCATTTTCGCCTTATAATGGCTGCTGCATTTAGCGGGCTGCTTCAGTGATAACTTCTCGGGAACAAGAAAGCCGCATCGCTTGAGGTGCGCTAGTCGTTGTCCCGATTACCATCAATTGCCAGGCGGTCTGGGCAGAAGAAGAGAAGAGTCACGCGCCTCGAGGCACGAGAGCCAGGACATACTTCCCTCCGCTCTTTTACTCGGTTACGGCAACATAACACGAAAGTGTTTTATGTCGGGGTGCACCAAGAAAACCCTGACGTATTTCCGTAACGGAAGTGGATTTCTGAAGAAAGTAACACACATTTTACAAAAAAAAAAAGTACCACCCGCTCGGACCCTCATTCTCCCAGGATGCTGCGATAGGAGCTGGAAGCTCTGCCAATACACATCTGACACTTTTTTTTTTACTTTATTGATACACTACTGAACATTGGCGGCACAGGTAACAGACGGGCTTCAAGTCTTCACTAGACCGTTTTACAAATTGCACCCACTTGAGTCCGATTAAAGCAAAGGTGTCTAGCAAACAAAGTCACTCTCAAATGAACATCGCCTCCCGTTCACTTCACTCATGGTTCGCAGCGGAGGCACCGCCGTCCAGGAACAATCGAGCGAAGTAGTACACAGTCGACCACTGAGGCGTACCGGCAGCCAGTGCTTCGGCAGTAACAGCTCCTCTATCGCAGAGGAAGTTATCGGCGTCCTGCCGGCGTGTAGCTAGGGCATAGTACAACCACTAAAACCACGGCCGATACACGACTTTTCAAGAAATGCGAGTCGATCGAGAACTTTAGCTTGTGGGCAATTGTCGGGGATCCATGTACAGCATCGAGGTGCCGCTGATGTCTACATGCAACGCGTTCAACTGTCCAGAGCACCCAAAGCATCTCCCGCCCCTCGATTCGCTAAATTGCCGCTTATCAATTCTACAGCTTCGCGAAGACAAGTTTCACTGTCGTGTTATACCAACTGCTATGGCAGAGGGATCAACCCTCACTTGCGGCAAGAGTGGACGGACGACGCCTAAGACAGGAATGGCCGAATGACGGCATGAGCTCCGCTCTTGAACAGAAGCACTTCACTGCCGCAACCGCACAGGAGACAAGAACGCTACCGACGTCGATGCGACGCTTAACGGCGTAGCACTGGTCATTGGTTGCGTTCCTTTTCAATACACGCTGGTGATGTGCTCGTGCGCCTGGTATACCTCACCGCGGGGACTCAGACCATAACATAATATATGGAGCAGCAATTCAACAGAAAGTTCAACTACGCTTTCGCCATGACATGTTTAGAAAGTTCTAAGTATCCGCCATTAATTTACTTAGATGATTAGCAGGTATAAGAGGTGTCATAGACGAGATAACAGACTCCGCGTGCCTGAGCAAGCGCCACATTCCGAGTATTAAATGCTTCAATTCCTCATTTTATAATTAACTGTATAAACACAGCCCGAATAGGAACAGGTGAATAGATATATGTAAAGCGGTCGCGTTGGTGTCAACCAGGAACGTATTTAACTGTCCAGCGCTTCAGGATATTCACGCCGAGCAAGGACCTTCCACTACTACATCTTGCATCCTGTGTCGAACGAAAGGTCACAGTAACTAAGTATCGACGGGCTGATATTGTAAGCATGGACGCCGGAATCGCGCAGCTATGATAGCAAATTTTGTAACGCTTACAGCCGAGAATTTGATGGTGCCTTTACACGAACTGTTCAACCAACTGTTACACCGGTGCCTGTTACAACAATTTGCCCTACATATTAACTGTACGCCCACTAAAATATTCGTGCTAACTTTTCAGCCAACAGCTCGACAGCACGCAACCAGCGGACTTGTTCAATTGAGCGCCTATTTCTGTGCTCTTCCTTCATTTTATTGATAAGCGCTATTTTGTATTTTGTCTTCTCGTAGTAAATCAGTCTTCTGCCTTCAGACCGTTTTAAATAACCCACCAAGGGCAACGAACTTAAGCTGTTGAAATATAAACGTCAGCGTGAAAGTAAGTTTAGATAAATCTTTATTTCTCGTTTATTATTGCATTACTATCATAGGAAGTCATTGATTTAAAAACTGTATACTGCCTCAGCGATTATTTTTCCGAAGGTTAGGGCCCGCAGGCTTTAAGGTCCTATAAAGTCAGATCAATTGACCACTTTTCATTCTCTCGACAGATGCCCCAGACGTGGCTCGATATATTGATTTCTATCGAAACCCGCTAGCCTCACGGTCAATAAGACCCCTTTGGAGCGCACAAGCCATAGTTGTGACCTCATGTCGCCTTGACGCCGTTCATAACAGCTCTACTCTTCAAGGCTTCAGGTGGGTCACCTTTCATCATTTTCTATGAAATAAAACAGACTCTGACCTACGTTCTGGCAGCGCTAAACTACATATATGCGTCATTACTGTCAACCCTATAGGGAAATTGCTTCAAAGGAACAAAGGGAAACAAAGAGAACGAAAGACAACGAAATTACGAAAAACAACAGTACCAGCTCCACAAAGGCACTAGGCAAAACTAGAACTCAATGTTTCTTTTTTTCTTAAGTTTAGCCTTCTGTATTGTGCGCAGAAACCCGCGCTAACCGCCCACCCCGCGGACGCTACAGCAAGAGTGCTTTGCTATACCAGGGAACACCATAACAATGGAGATTTGCATTCAGTCCCCGCTGGGAGCACAGGGAGAAAAAGCTTGCCAATTCACGCCCGAATAGGCGGCTATGGCTGACTACAACGGCCTAGACGGCAATTTCTTGCGCAAAACATTGAAAGTAAGTTAACTAGAAGTTCAGCAGGTCAATGAAACACTGAATTCCTCTTGCGTTTGGAAAAGCTGCTTTGAAAAACCTCTAGGGAGATCTCAAGAGAACAGAGCCTTTCCGAAGCCTTGTACGTCCAATAAGCAAAACGTTCACTGTGCTGGCTGTCGGCATCCTTCTATTATTGTTCTTAATTAGCAGTGGACATACTGCAAAACAACAACAATAATAGCAAGATTAGCAAGATGCCGATATATATTCTATTTTTGCGACCTATAGCAATTTTTTACGTTTTTCTTCGTCACCAGCTGATCATAGCTTTCTTTCGCACTCAACAGATTTCTTCTAGACGTGAAATCCTAGCTGAATTTTCTTTTTGTATGTAATAACATTTATTATTGTGCCTATTTAACTACACGTCTGTGTCTGTTTACTTGTTTTAGATGATTTGCCAAATGTTGTCACCTATTGTGTCATATATTGCTCGGATGTGGGGCTAGTCAAGCTGCGTTTATATCGCAGGCTTCTTTTCCCACATTTCACACCACATTGTATATTTATTTCATGTATCACTACAAGAATACGCACACAGTGTAACACTGTGGTGAAATAACTTCAACTTCAAACTTCAACTTCAACAAGTGGAAAACAATCTTTTATCTTCAACGAACATACCTCAAACTTTCCTTCAGCAGAATTCATTTGCTGCCTAATGTTAATTCACACTTATTACCATTATTTGATATGTAGTAGACAAAAACCACGAGGACAAGAGAGGAACAGGGAATAAGTGGGCTGACGATCGCCACCAAGAGGGGCACAAAGCCGGGCAACTCCTTCTGGAGGAAAAAAGAGGGGATGAAGATGGAGGTAAAAAATTGGGAATTAAATAAGAAATGATTGGATGGCATATTTTCCGTATGAGTAAAATAGTTTTTTTTTTCTGACGAGGCAGTTTACCAAGCAGCGGGTTTTGAAATTGACGACGCATTTCACACAGCCCTTTTATTCCGCTTGCGCAATGGGCCATGCATTGTGACCCGACAACAGGGTTCACGGATTTAAACATGTGTGTTTGTCTTGGCGAGCATCAGCCGTCCTTCTCCTGCATAGCTTTATTGTATACATGCAGGCTTTATTTAAAACATTTTTAGTGATGTCTAGACCCCAAGGTATGGGGAATGGCCATTGAGAGGTAAAGTTAAACAAAGAACGACCAGGAGAAAGCGCTACTTGCACGAGTATGCGATTTCGCATATTCAACACAATCCCCATTTAGGTTTCCAAACACTGTCGGCATGTTTGCGTCGCTGTATATTCTAACGTCTCCGAAAAATGTTCTGTTATAGATGGTAGTATGCGTTAAGGGAAGCCCATTCTGCAATAAAAAAAAAATGCGCGGTGGTAGAAGCGCGGCCAATCTAATAGGAACTGAAGCGACACGTGCCTCTCAATCGAAGCACAATTTCGAAAATGCGACGTTTGAAATGTTTCCATTGCTTGGAGAGTCGTAATAATATTTCCCACGGTGTCTTCGCAAGCGCGTTCGTCGTGAAATTTTTCTCAGCGAATGCACGTGGCTTACACTTGCGAGCTTGAGCAATTTCCGGCTACGAAATAGTTTAGCCGTAGTAGTACAATTCTCACCGAGTCTGAGGCCACGCAGACTCGGTGAATAAAAACATGGCGAGTAAGAATATAAAATTTGCATAAAATTGAATGAGCAATGAGTAAATAATAAGTGCAAGAAGTGTTAACCTTGCATCGTCGCAAGCGGGACAACGCCCTTTCGCATGAGAAAGATTTTAAGCGCCGCAATAAAGCTTTGATGCGCGATTGTAAATCTCCAGTTCATTTTTTTTTCTTTCACTGGCACGTGTTTTCTGAGAGTTCTGGTAGAATTTACGTTTTAGTCCAAGTTCGTCAAAATATATGTGAACAAGAAAGGAGAAAGTGCTGGGAATAAAAATCCAGCAAACACTGGCAGTTGCGACCAGCACTGACGTAGGACATTTTGTTATTCGCACCGTCGACATGTGGCTCATATTTGCTTGCGTAATAATTGCTACAGAACTTCTAGCCTGAACAGAGCTGCTGATTTCTTCAGCATTGTTTCTCCATCATTCTCCGAAATCATAAATGGGACAATATGAAGATACGTTTGCATGCATAATAATGTAAGGTACATTTCTGGCCTTGTTGGTGAAACATGTCAGAGTTAAGCGCAGAACTTATTAGGCGCGGACTTGACAGGAGCGCTCGTGTGTATGTGTTACTGTCCTGTCAGGCCCGCGTCGAATAAGTTCCGCGCTTAACTCTGATAATAATGTAAGACAATACAGCGCATTTAACAAGGCGTGGGTATGCTTGGAGGATGGATGGAAAGGGGATGGGCAGGGGGAGGCTTCAGTAAGGAGCAAGGAGATATGGTGGTGCTTTGTAGTGACAGAAAAAGAACATTTCCCAGTTGTCCTGAGCAGTGGGGTGTCTACTTTTTACACATTTAATTCTTTTTGTTTTTGTTTCAGCCCAATTAACTTATCTCAGTTTACTTAGGGATCAAGTAACTGTTCTGCGCCCTTACTTAGGCGCCGAAAGGCAAATTCCGCATACAAAAAGCTACAAAAGAAAGCGGTTGACCTCACCGGGAGGGCAAGTACCAGCGATACACTTTGACTCCAACTCTAACGGCATTCAGTCTCAGACAAGGGTTATATACTTCATGCCCTCATCATGCCATATAACATGCCAATTTATTAAGAATAGGCGCAACTATTTGAGCCTTCTCGACATGTGCCTTCGATTTCTTCTTAGGCACTGCTGACTGAATTTTAAGCCAATTATCCATAATAACTATTATGTTTGCTTTATGACAAGCAATTCCGAAAGCGCACGGATTGTTTGTTAGACAAAGGTTACATCGTAGCCATCCTTTGCGCGTTAACGCACCTACAGGCCCCACTGGTTCTTCAATTAGCGAAATACTCCTATCGTTAAGAGCTACATTTTGTCCCATCTGGATTTTTATTATGCGTTACGGATATCATTATGATATGCTGACGGTGATGAAAACAATGGTGGAGCAGTACATATGTTTGATTGCTTTTATATGCAGTACTTTTCCAATATATATATATATATATATATATATATATATATATATATATATATATATATATATATATATATATATATGCGCATCACCTTACAATCCATTAATAATTAATTAATTAATTAATTAGTTAATCATGTCGTCTTATTGTGCCATGACAGCTTAATTACAAAGCATAAAGTATACAGAAGAGGTTACCAAAGTGCAATGACGGCAACGGGAGCCTCTGTCAAGGTTACAGGTAAATAATACAAGGATTAGCAGTAGCATGAACAATTAAACATAAAGAAAAACAACCACGCCGGAATAAAAAGAAGAATACATGAAACCAAAAAATTAATAATCTAATAAATAAAAAAAGTGCAGTATGTAGAAACAGAAACCTAGTACTATTAAAGAAAAAGGGAGGTCAAAAATTCACCAGATACAGTTTTAATGAATTCTTGAATGATATTAGGGACATTTTAGGTTTTAGTGATATGGGTAGATTATTCCATAATGAGACTGCATAGAAGTTTGAAGATGTTTCACCGTAATTAGTATGACCCTCTGGAAGCAAAACGTTGTTAGCCGCTAACCTGGTATTGTTAGTATTAACTTAATTCTCAGGATCAATGAAGTCACTACAAAGTTTACTTTTTATTATGTTAACGAATGTTCACGTTTTAACGAAGATGCGAGAGCAGGCGCTGCCATTGAAAAAAAAAGATAAATTTAGCGGTCTTATGAGCTGAATACGCGGTATTATTATGAGATATACCGTAGCAGTGGGATTCTGGATTAATTTGAGCCACCCGGTGCTCTTTACAATGCACCAAAACCAAAACCCACGGGAGTTCGTGCGTTTCCGCCTGCATCGAAATGAGGCCGCCGAGGCCCAGAAACGAACCCTCGTCTCAGAGCGTGACATCCTACTAGCTTATGACACCAAGGCAGGTGCCCCTAAAAATAAAAAAAAAAACCTGCATTAGATTTCGCTGTTTCTCAACAACACAACATGTTCCTCTTTAGAGAGAAATGGCAATATTTCGTGACATAAGTACCTGGAAACGTGGACTCATAACAAGAGCTAACAATTTTGTTCTCGGAATGCTTTAATAGAAGTAAGTGGGAAGACGGCGTTAGGAATAAATTCGGAACGAGCAGCAGACATAAAGGTAGGACTAAGGATTTAAACTTGCATTTGGGCATTCTAACGCAGTGTAAAACCTTTTCCCAATCTTCTGTCCATATAAAAGTGAGCAAGGTAGGACAATAGGACGTCTCTAGCTCTCCTTTTTTTCCCCCCTTCTTGTGTGGAGATGCCACTGACACTGTTCGGGCTGTCAACTTTCAGAATTTTGTTGCTTTTTATTCATCTTAAATGTTCTAAAATAGCACTCGCAGCCTTCGCGCCCCTCTCGTTCGTATACGTGAAAGCCGAAAGAGCCAGTCGCACAGATTTGCCTTTCCTTAAATTTGGATGCAGTCTCGCGTCCCTCTTTTCACATTTAGTTGCACTCACAAAATTCTGGCATTGAAAAAACAAAGATCATTTGGTTTTTATTACATTTATTTGCACTGCCCGTCGGAATCTCCTGTAGAAAATTTTTATCCTCTTACAACGTGTGAATGTTCTCCTTTTATTCAATGCATTTCAAAGAGCCCTTTAACGTGTGCAAATGTTTACCGTCAGTGCGCTTTGTTCTGCTTTTGTTGTTTGTTTTCTGGGTGGAAAATATTCTTTTTTCTCTGTTTTACTTGGTATATAGTCCTGAAAGCATAACCTACTACGCCACTCCTTTCTGCAGGAACTTGGAGTCATGACTCCATGACAACACGATAGTTATTAGTAGTAAAATAAATTGCTGGCTTGAGCGAGGTAAGTAATGCGTACCAGCATGGTGTGTTCTCGCAATGCAGACAACCACTTCACGAAGGCTTACCATTAAGTTTGCATTTGTCAAGGAGCATGTTTTTGCTTTGATTGTGTTATTTTTGTATTAAAACTTCCCCTCAATGTTGGCCACACTGACTTTCCCGTCACAAATGGGTATGCTTTCTGATGGTGATCGATTTTGGGGTTTTACGTCCCAAAACGACGGTATCATTATGAGAGACGCGGTAGTGGAGGGCTCCGGAAATTTTTACCACCTGGGGTTCTTCAACGTGCACTGACATCGCAGAGTACACGGGCCTCAACATTTCGCCTTCATCGAAATCCAGCCGCCGCTTCCGGGATTTGATCCCGCGACCTTCAGATCAGCAGTCGTGTGCCATAGCCGCCAGGCCACCGTGGTCGTGCTGCGTATGCCTTCAAAGGCTTGTTAAAATAACGAACACAGACGATACATGCGTAACTAAAAAGGTTGAAAGGTTTGAGTAGTTTTAGTAATTCACGGGGACGCAATTATTGGCTAGTTCAAGTTCATGGTTCATAATGTGCGGCATCCGATTGCTAGCGTCGCCTACTGCCTCACGATTCTTGACAAGAAAATCTTTAAAAAAATTCCTTGGTATAATAGTCATTTTCTGCAGGATTTTTAAAGGATCTGCCACTAGAAATGGCGTCATTTTTGTGCGTTCACTCCAGTTCCAACTCTCTGGCGCGTAACATTGCTGTGACAAATGTGCACGTTAGTGCCACACAGTCTGCATGCAGCAATCGAGGTTTCACTACTTGTATTCAAAACTACTTAGATTGAACGTCATCTGTGCTGAAGGTCCAAGAAGCATAAGTGAGCGAATCTTCTCTTTCGGTACGACTCATCGTATTATGCTTGTTTGCGTCGGAGTATTGTGACGATCCAGTCGCGTGTTTATTAGGCCCCGAGGATACGGCGAACCGGCCGCGGCCAAAGCACAAATTAGGCTCAAGGTGATGACCCACAATCGATGATGAAGACTGCTATGCGATTATGATTATGTACAGATGACCAAAAAGTGCCTAGTAAGTGCCCACAAAGCAATACATGAGCACAGACGTATTTCTTGATTACTGCATTTGTATGAGTCGCCGCCACTACGCACGTACATTATTACGATGTCAAAATGTTCGTTATTTTCAATGCCGAAATATCGGTTGACCGCAAGGTTAGTTCGCATCATCTCCATGCGATCTCGCGCGGTTTTGCTTAATGCCTGGGATATATACGTTGTGCCGAGTTAGACCTGTAAGGTAACGTATCTAAACTTCTCTCAGCAACGCCAGTTCACTGTGAAGGATTTGCATGGTCACAACATTTACTCAGTTCATCTTTGATATCATCGCCCAGGTGAACTCGCCTGAATACTAGCGCAGTTATAAATTCCAGGAACTGGAACAAGTACTTTTTGTTAGCGCAAGCATGTATATCCGAGCCGGGCACAATCTCGAATTCATTTCTCATTTTGCAACACCGGCTTGAGACAATTCAAAAGTTGACTGTTTTCATTAACAAAATAACGATATTCAGCACAGATAACAAGAGCCTTCCCGCGATTATGACGTTCCGCACTATAGTTCCGTTTATGGTTTGCTCCGGGATACCATTACATTCGAACTGACCATGTTATGTACTCCGCCAAATATTAACCGCTCCTTCATCTCTCAGTTGTTCAATCCACGCCAGCACTCTCGATTTTCCACAGTCACTCCCTGATAAAGCTTCAGGCAAAAACATGCGTGAGCAGCCCTTCGACACCTCTGTTACGTTATCGCTAGAGAGATTAGGTGCTTAAAGTTTGTCTGCACGTGCACGTATGCCGTCTATCCACCTCCACCACGAAACTATGGTGGTGAAGTGCTGATTCTAGTATCGCCGCCTCATCACACTCTTGCATTCCCTTTGCCTCCTCCTTTAACATAGAATGCTGCACACAAATTTTTGATATGTATTGCGATTTTAATGGTAGGAATATGCAACGTACTTTGTAATGCACTCCTCACAGAGCATGTAAACATCTTACTTGTATACAACAGTATACTAATAAGCTGCAGGCAATATCTATGCTTAACTTGGTTGTACTGCTTCGTTGCGCACTTTCGGTGCCGTACCTGCACTTACGAAACCCCAGCAGTCAAGGTTTACGCTGCAAACGTTGCACACTCATGAATGTACCAAAGTTCTTGGTGGGTAGTAGAATATTGTTCATTGTGACTTGAGGCGTTCACGATGCGCAACTTCTCCTCAACCCTTAGTAGAGTAAACTATAAACACGTTCTCATTTTACGTAAGAATTTGCAGAAAATTCGTCCGATAAGTGAGGTTCGATCTGCTCGTGAGAATAGATTATTACGTTGAAGCAACCATATCGCTGATACGACATCCTAGCGTGCTGGGAAAACAGATATACCAGAAGTTGCTGGTCGAAATGTGGGCCTTCGACGAATATATCTGTGTTATGATGTATCAGGTCTCAGCGCCAAGCTAATGGCTTATTTATAGTCGCAAAGAGCACAGGCATAGAACGAGCGGTCGCCGGTACTTCTAATTACCCTCGGGAACGGCTCAGTAGATAATACCGGCAGTAATTACGCGTCATCTTGTTATGTTCGTCGTGTCTGGGAACAATATCTACATATGCGTGCTCTGATTCGCCCGTTATGTTGGGATCTCGATGACAGTGTTGACGCATATTTGATGCACGGAAGGGCTCCTGGGACGACTTCCCTATGCATTCATCAGGTCTTTGTTTCCATTTGTTGTTGGCCTACTTGGGCCTAGGTATATGCAATAAGAGGATATTATGTTAATACGTGAATAAGAGATCCGCGCTATGAGAAAGAAGTTCTTGCTTTATAACATTGCTCATCAATAAAGCCTACACATTATCACAGTGTCCGGGGTTACAGCAGGACTAAGAGTTATGCTTCACACGCCTGCTAGTTGCTAATGAGGAAGATTTATTAATGGGCCGTGGCGAAGAGCTAACACCAGACCAATAATAGCTCACATAGGTAAGTGAGCTTCAGCGTTAAAACTTTACGCAAAAGAATTCAGAGCACAAAAAGCGGTAGATAGTATTGTTCCTCACACATCAACGAACTCTAACCCAAAACCAATATAAGAACGGACAGGCATGCACATCTTTTTTCTTACATGGCCGTATGCCCAGTGGTACAAAGCCCCTATATGAGATGATGATAATGTTGTACTTTATGGAAGAGCAGTACATACCAACTCCTTTCATGGCGAACACGCTAAATCGATCATCTGGACGCGATTCGCGATGAATTGCGAATAGTTGGTGGAACCTTGCCAAATCATCGGCTCCTATGCCTCGCAACATTTTATGCGGATTTGATTTAGTCGGTCACGAGAAATATTTCAATAGCGCTTTTATTTATTAATGTGCTAGACGAGGGCGTTTACTTCTCTAGAAGGCTTCACGGAAAGGCCGTGTCGAGAAGCCGGGAAGTGTTATGGCAGTAAAACGATATAGAAAGCACACAGTGCCCACCCGCCGTGTTTAAGTGGCCGTGGTGCTCGGCTGCTGATCCGAACGTCACGGGATCGAATTCAGGCTGCATTTAGATGGCGGCGATGTGTTGAGGGGAAGAGCGGACAATCGGGCCAGTTGGTATGCATTCATGGTGATAAGTGCAATATGCGTCCGTTCTCCGTCAATATCGCTCTTAGAATGTGAACTATCATACATTGATGGCACACAATCTATTCATGCTTGTTTATCTCGTATACTTATCGCTTGTTTCCTTTCCCTCATCTATGTGTACTTATTCTGTTTTCAATAAACGACATTTTCAGTCTGCGCTCGTTTGTTTCTCCCTACTGCGTCCTTGTGCTGCGTTTGTTTGCGCACTTATCACCATGGATGTGTTGAGGCCCGTGTATTGAGCGATGTGAGCGCACGTCAAAGAAACCCAGGTGGTCGAAATTTCCGAAGCCCTCCCCTACGATGTCTCTCGTAATCATGCCTAGTTTTGGGACGTAAAATCCCAGAAATAAATGAATTAACTGAAAGGAAAAGTGAACGATCATTCAATATACCGTTGCTCTATAGTACGGGGCGCAAAGTTTAGGGTGAACAACAAAACATACGATCTAGTTAAGAACAGTGCCGAATAAAGTGTACTAGAGTATAAGCCAACACTGAGCAAGGAATCGGAGGGATAAAATGCCGTCCATCAACAGAAAGGCAGAGGTGTACGGGAAAGAAAGTTAACTACAACTTTCTTGCTCATGCTCCATTAGAAGCACCGGGTTGCTTTTCTCTGCGTCTAATTGGCACTAACTACCTCAAACTCCGTCATTGTAAGTCAGGGACCACGAGATAAGCGATCGTGCTCAAGGCGTTAGGCAGGAAGGGACAGGGAACCAGCGGCGTAGTTTTTACAGCAAGCGAGTCTAGCCAGATATGTGCCACTACAAGAAAATTCAAGATAGTTGGGCGCAATGACGCGTAAGGCACGTATCAGTAGTCCAGTTAGAGTTTCGAAATATGCGAAAAGGTTAGGGGTGCACTGTTAAGGACGGGGGATAATACCATTATTCTATGAATGTTCAATATCTGGACGCATAAAAGGGTATAAGCTGAGGCAAGATAGGACCAACTGCATATGCCTGCTAGACCATTTATTCCTTAAGCGTGCAGAAGGATGATCATGATTGAGAAACCGGGGTGACGTAGACTCTTTCTCATGCAGCGAAGGAACGGAACCGACAGTTTTTAGTTTAGTTTTCGAGTATATATAAGAAAAGGCGATTATATACTTAGTGACAGAAAAAACTGGTGTACCTGAACATCACTTGGATAATGCATCTTGCATTTTACGATCACTGTACACACCGTATTAGTCATTTAAGTACGCTCAGCTTCGTAAGGAATGAAAAAGAGTGTGGCTGCGTCAGTATGCTGCACAAGAGTAGGAGGAGGAGGAGGAAGAGAAAGGAGGAAAGACAGGGATGTTAGCCAGTGCTGAGACCGGCTGGCTACCCTGTGCAGGGGAAGAAGGGTAAGGGGACTGAAAGATAGGAGAAAGGAGACACGACAAGAAAAAAGAAAAAGAGAGAAAAAAAAAAACACACGCACACAAACGCGACACTGCTTAAAGTCTGTCCCTTAGGCCACTCGTCCGTAAAAATCGCAACAACGCGTTGAGCGCTTTCCGTGCTGACGATGGACATGGCCAGTGTCCCAAGACTCGTTGCTCGGACAAAGGGCGCCTGTCAAGTCTGTCTAGAGCAGCGGTAAGTTCTCTCCTGGGGCCACTGAAACGGGGACACTCACACAGAAGATGAGAGATCGTTTCGTCGCAGCCGCAGTTCTCGCACATAGCGTCGTTTGCCATTCCAATACGAAATGAGTAGGCGTTTGTGAAGGCAACGCCAAGCCACAGGCGACAAAGAAGTGTCTCTTCAGCTCGAGGTATTCCTGAGGGAAGGCGGAACTTAAGGTCTGGGTGCAAACTACGTACACGAGCATTGGTGAAATCTGACGAATCCCACTGTGCGCGCGTAAGTTCACGTGCTAGGGATTGAAGCCTTGCAGATGCGTCGGTCCTGGAGAATGGTATTGCTCTACAGTGGTTATCATCGTGGGCAGATCGGGCGGATTTATCAGCAAGGTCATTGCCGTTGATCCCACAGTGCCCCGGTATCCACTGGTACGTGATGTTGTGTCCTTGCTCGACGGCATGGTGGTGAAGAATTCTTATGTCAGCAACCAGTTGCTCGTGGGGTCCATGACGAAATGGCGATATCAGACATTGAAGAGCTGCCTTGGAGTCTGTGAATATGGACCATGCATGGGAAGGTTCTGCAATTATGACTTCTACCGCTGCATGAATTGCGGCGAGTTCTGCAGCTGTCGAAGTTGTGAAGTGGGACGTCTTGAATTGTATGGTGACAGACTTGGCTGGAATGATCACTGCTCCTGACGCGCTCACAGAGGAAACTGACCCATCCGTGTAAACGTGAAGGCGTCCGCTGTGTTGCTCATGCAGGAACATTAGGGTGGCTTGTTGTAAGGCTAAAGTTGACATGTGGTTTTTCTTTTTAATTCCGGGAATGGTCAGGAGCGCTTCGAGGGGATGAAGGCACCACAATGGTAATGATGGCCTTGCTGGAGGCGTGAAACCCGATGGTAGGACTGCACGATGAGCAGCAATAATGGCGCTGAATTCGGAGTGTGGCCTAGAAACGGGAAGAGAGGCTAGGTGGTGCGATGGAATTCGGGCGAGATGTCTTAGGTGTACTCGTAGAGCATCCACACGAAGATATGTTGTGATTGGATGATCACGTGCGACGACTACTGTCGCTGCTGTGGATGCACACTTCGGCAGTCCAAGGCATATTCTCAGTGCTTGAGCTTGAAGCGACTGGAGAACACGCACATTAGTTTTACGTGTTCCGCCCAGCACTGGTAGGCTGTAGTGCATGAATCCAAGGAATAACGCGGTGTAAAGCTGGAGCATCGCTCGTACAGATACACCCCACGATTTTCCCGCAAGGAACCTGAGCACGTGGGTGATATTCGTCAACTTCCTTTTCATATAGGAAGTGTGAGGGCTCCAAGACAGGTCGCGGTCTATTATTACTCCGAGGAATCGGTGTGCCTTCTCATACATGATGGCCTGTCCGTTAATTCTAATTACGTAGCGTTCCATGTCCTTGCGTGTAAAGGCAACTAACGAGCACTTCTCAGATGACAGTTCGAGTCCCCTTTCATGAAGGTACTTCGAGGTTAGTGTGGCCGCTCTCTGAAGCCGGGCCCGTACATGCACACGTGTCACACCTGACGCCCAGATGCAAATGTCGTCAGCATATATAGAAAGACGGACAGACTGTGGAAGTGCATCGACGAGGCCAAGGAGTGCAAGGTTGAAAAGTGTGGGGCTCAGGACCCCGCCTTGTGGCACGCCACGAAAGGTGCAATGGTGCGTTGTGGCACCATCCTCTGTTTGTACAAAGAAAGTTCTGTCTTTCAAGTAGCTGCAGATCCATTTGTAGACACGCCCGCCTAGTCCAACATTCCCCAGCGCATCCAGGATGGATCCATGCAATACATTGTCGTATGCGCCTTTCACGTCCAAAAATATTGCCGCGGATAGTCTTTTTAGGCTTTTTTCCTGTTGGACAGATGAGACAAGGTCCACGACGTTATCAATAGAAGACCGTCCGCGGCGAAAACCAGCCATAGCATCAGGGTATATGTCGTAGTGCTCCAGATACCACTCGAGGCGAGTCAGCACCATCCTCTCCATCACCTTTCCGAGGCAGCTAGCCAGTGCAATGGGGCGATAGGAGGCCAACTCGAGAGGAGATTTACCTGCTTTGAGCAGAGGGACAAGGCGACTGGACTTCCACGAAGAAGGAATCAAACCATGGCGCCACGAGTCGTTGTATATGGCCAGAAGGGCACGCCGACCTGCTTGACCGAGGTTGCTGATCTTCATGTAGCTTATACCGTCAGGTCCAGGTGATGAAGAACGCTTGCATGCAGCCAATGCTGCCTCAAGCTCCTGCAAGGAGAACAGATTGTCCATCCTGGAGTCTCTTGGGACTGGCGTGCTTCTTTGGCTACTTGAGGTGAAAGTGGGCCCTTGATTGGCAATCCTAGTACAGAAATCTTCGGCTACCTCGATTTCACGACGCCCTTGGTGGAGAGCAAGGCACTTGAACGAGTGACGCTGTTGTGGTGATGTTCGCAGGCCGCGGACAACTCGCCATATCTGAGATGTAGGCTTGTGTGGGTCAAGCGACTCACAAAACGTTTTCCAGCGGAGAGACTGTAGAGCGTTTATACGACGCTTAATCTTCTTCTGTACCCGTCTTGCCTCTCTTAAATCGTAAATCGACTTAGTGCGCCGATACCGCCGTTCAGCTCGACGACGGATTGCTCGGAGTCGCTCCAATTCCACGTCATGTTCGCAAAATTTTTTCGTCGGTGAAAAATCGTAGGCAGCGTCTCGAGCTGCGTTTCTGATTAGGTCTTCCAAATTGTCAAGGGTAGCCTCTGCATTGTTTTCGCAACCCTGCTCTGTGAGCAACCTGTACTGTGTCCAGTCGATGCGTCGAGAAATGGTGTTGTGCGTCGTGCCCAGGCCGTTGACTGTTATGTAAGTAGGAATGTGGTCACTGCCATGGGTTTCGATATCCGCAAACCACTGCACCTTGTCAAGTAGGCTTTGTGACACAAACGTCAGGTCGAGGCAGCTGGTATACGTTAGTCCCCGAAGAAACGTAGGACTACCGTCGTTTACACAGTGCAGTTCATTGTCCGATACAAATGAAAAGAGTCGCCTTCCTCGACGATCCGTCTTCTGGCTTCCCCATAATGGGTGATGAGCGTTGAAGTCACCAGTTATAATCCACGGCCCAGGTGTCGATGATAAAAGTGCACCAAGTCTCACAGTGTCTAAACGGCTGGAGGGTGAAATATATACGCCTACAAGCGTGAAAGTCAGGTCCTTTCTCTTCACTGTCAAGCACACGTACTGGTTTTTATCGTCCGGTGGTACAGCGTGTTCTATGTAGGTAAGATCGCACCTGACATAAATGATGACTTTGCTGCAGTCGTTGAAAGTAACAGACTTGAAAGCTTCATAACCAGATAACCGTATTGCACTGTGAAGACGTGGTTCGCAAATAACAATAATCGGAAACTGATGCCTAAATACGAATGGTCGAATATCTGAAATGCGGGGTCTGAGACCTCGGGCATTCCACTGGAAAATCGAAGCTTCTTTGACTGTTTTACGGAAGGGCTGCGGAGGAGGAGCCATGGTGGTTCTCCAGGCTTGACAGCACCGGGTTCAACGCGTCCAATATTTGGAGTGCACTACGAGCAGCCGGCGTGTGGATGCTAGTTAGAAGCACTCGAAGGGTATTCATGAGAGCCTTTACCATGGCTACGACTTCCTTGTCATGACTATCGCCACTGTGCCGTTCCGAAGTAACTTTCGGTGGTCGGTGCAGCGGTTCTGCTGGTGCATTTTTCGTCGGTAGTGCCGGCCACGCGTCAGCCGGGGCAGTGATACCTCTGTCGTTCTTAGGACGCGTGTTGCTGGCACTCCCAGAAGCTTGCAGTGGTGGGTTGCTAGATTGTGGAAGAGGCGCTTCCGTAGGCTTGGCCGTAGATTTAGAACGCCTCCGGCGACGAGAATGCCGACGTCGTACCTTGGCAGCGGCCTCCCTGTGGGTCGAACCATCTCTGACCATTTGCCTCAAAACTTGCATCTCCTTCTTCATATATGGGCAGTCCTTTGAAGACGCATCGTGTGGGCCATCACAGTTGCCGCATTTACGGTGCTCTGCTTGGCAAGCGTCCGTACTGTGCGGCTCTGAGCACCGCGAGCACACGACGGAGTTCGTACACACGGCACTAACGTGACCCATCTTAAAGCAATTCCGGCACTGAAGCGGTCTTGGCACAAAGGGTCGCACTGCGTGCCGAAAATGACCGACTTTGACTTGCGATGGCAAGTTCTCCCCTTTAAAGACACAAGAGTAAATCAAGCAATGACAAAGGACTCGCTACTAATGTTTCAGCGTTTGAGAGCGCGCGGATTCATTCAGTCTGAATGGGATGTTCCAAAATCCGAAGGGAACTACCATTGCGAATATATCGAGGAACAAAACACCAAATGACCTTTTAAGTGAACTACGGATTCATTACAGTTATGCATACGGTTAACTATGCAAACAGTTACGTAAACGGAAAGGACGTTGCTGATATAGGACTTACGCGATATTTTCGCCATCTAAGAAATGGCGTACGACGGTGCTGATCTTGACGGGATCCACCAGCAAAAAGCGAGGTTAGAGGGAAGAGGGCGCCGGCGTCCGCTATGTGGCACGTAATCAAACTCATCCAACCGATCCCTAGATGGATGCGGTTCAATAGCCGCGCCTCTGCAAGATTCTAACGGGATCCTTTAGATTAGATTTTCTGACCTGCGCAAGCAAAAGCATGAGGAATGGGATAGGCCGCACCGCAAATGTTGCAATCTTTTTCTGTGAACACTTTGAAACTCAGTCACGATTGAAAGACGGGCCGAAAGCTTTAAATACTGCGTAATCATCAATTATTATCGCGGCAACGGGGAGAGAGATCCGCTTTGTTCTGCCGTTCGCTTCTAGAGGAATAAATATCCTCACACATCTCGGGCCGCGCCTTTACGATCTGCATGGAAGCTGCTGCGCTGAACGGTGCATCTTAATGCAAACAACGCACAAACCTGGTGTGTCGAAAGTAAGATGATAAGCTTTGTTTACCCCGGCGGCTTTCCTCGTTCGCTGAGACGAGCACCTCTTACGCTTGACAGAGCTCTAGAACTGAGCTCAAACAATGCGAGATTATCGCCTCACGCTCCGGGCTTCCGAGCGAACTGTGGATTCTTTTCAAGGTTGCCCTTGATTAGCGACTCTTTAATCCTACCCACTGCGTAATTCGCGTCGTTCTGTACTCGCATTGTCTACTTCAGGAACTGGCTACACACGTCCTGAGCAAAACCTCGCGAGATCATACGAGCATGATCAAGTATCATACCACACACATTCATGTGCTTGCTGCATTTGTTCTCCTTCTAACGGTTGCATTGGATTGGGCTCTGGCAATGTAGCGGTTTTCTTCAGTTTTATCTCGTATCGCTTCATCCAATTCAGTTTCCATTAAAACAACGTTTTTTTTTTTTTTTTGGTGCCACTTGTCTTGAAACTACAAAGGGCGTTTTAGGCGTATTCACGTCATCGGCGCCTCCTCGGACATTCTCATGCCGTTCCACTGACGACACATATAAATTTAATTCCGCTATCAACGGGGGATGCAGTAACAAAGGTTCGATCTCTTATAAGGCTATACCGATGTAGAATATTCCTGGTTTCCTACATAGCCGCCTTCACCGCCGCGACCCGTCACTCCAACTGCGAGTTCCACCTGGACTAACCTGCTCTTAAACAACCGTGCTTTGCCGCCTCTGGATAGGAGTGTCTTTTACTAGAAACGTTGGTTATCGCACTGGAGTGGCGGACAGTGCTGCCTGTGATTACTGCGGCTGCGGGGAAACGATTGCTCGCGTCCTGTGTGGTTGTCCTAGGTACTGTTCCCAGCGACAGTCCCTCGCTGCAGAATTAGCTCGCCTTGATAAACGACCGCTGTCTGGGTAAACAGTATTGGAATGCCGGAAGTACAGGGTCTCTCAGCAGAAAGCAACGACGGGTCTGCTCAAGTTCTTACGAGCAACGGACCTCTTGACTGCCGCTGACACTGCCGTGTTTGTGCGCGTTCCCAATAAGGTATCTCTCTCTTTCTCCTCCTTTTTTTCTTTCTTCCCTTTCTGTATCCCCTTACGCCCTTCTCCACTGCAGGGTAAACAACTGGATATTTTTCTTTCCGGTTAACCTCCCTGCCTTCCACACATCTCTTTCTCTCTCTCTCTTTTGCGCATGGTGCATTACGACTCTCGCACACCTCGCTCTCAATAATCGCACAACGAACCGTGAACGCTCGCCTTAGTCAAAAGGCGGCCGTTTTTTTTTTTTTTTTTTGAGGTCTTTTTTCGGTTTTGCAGTCGTACAAATGCAGTAGAAGAACTTTCGAATAACCCAGATAATACTTGTGGTTCGGTCACGGGAAGGACTGTATGTTCCGCAGCACTTCCCGGGAGCCTTGCTCCCGGGAAGTGCTGGGGGAAGCGTCCATAGGAGTAGGGGGAAAGGGAATGAAAGAGTGGGAAGGAGACGCACGCCGCACTGGGGGTCTCCCGAAATTTGACGACCTGGAGTTTTTCTGACGTGCACTCATAACACGCAGTACACGCGACTGAGGCATTTTCGCCTCCGTCGAAAATGCGACCACCGCGGTCGGGCTTAAACCAACGTAGTTTGGGACCGCAGTCGAGCAACATAACCACTAGACCACCGAGGCGGAGACCACCAAGGCACCCCGGAATCGAACTGCCATTTACTTTACGAGGCGAGGGCAGTGTGTGCAGATGTTAATGGCACAGTATGTGATTTGGCCTGTCGACAGGATAGTTGCACCTGCCTGTGTGTCGCATTCAGCCGCCACTTGGTCGATTCTCGCTGCCGGTCGCGTCCGATCGCTAAATGAAACTAACCGTGTGGTCGCAGTAGACGTGAAGCCGATGCAGTGTCGGCGCAATCACTGCAGTGATGCTCAAGGCCAATGCAGTTTTCTGCTTTCTCCTGAACCCCGCTATATAAGTTGATTAGCCCTCCACATAAGGTGTTCTTGTATGAGCAGTGAATACAAATGTAACTTCATGTGATATTTCCTTAGGCGCTGGTTAGTACCTAGTCCCTCGTTACATTTAAAGGGACTATGCTAACACCGACACTTTCCTGCCTGATTAATTATGCGACGTCTGCAACTACACTGGAATTTTGGCAATCACACCGGCGTTGTGAGTCTCCCCGTGTATTTTTCGGCTGCTAGGGTGCAACTCTCCTTCCATGTCTCCCTAACACCCTCAGCCACTGTTGCTAGCGCCCGTGCTGCTACAGCTTAATGCGAAGCTGTCGCAACCGCCTATAATTTATGCAGCAGCGCTCAGGCGAACGGAGCGCTACATCTAAGGCACAAGCCGGAAATGGGCTGTCAGAACAACAATCATTCATTGCTGGAGGAAATCATTGTTTATCGTAAGCCACCACACTAGACGAACGAGTACAATCAGGCGCAAGTTAGAACAAGTGTACGCGAACACTATCTCGAAATTGCACGGACTTATGCGTGCCTACTGACAGCGTAATATTCTTTGCACAGCATTGTTGAACTTGAAGTTCGTAATGTTCTCAGCAGTACATGAGAAGTCATAAATTGTTCCGGTGCCGGAGTGTGAGCCGCGCAACTATACGCGACTCATTTCGCTCAACCTCAACTTTCTCAGCAGTTCAACCTTGTCCTTACCACTAAGATTATTTTTAACGCGATAGCGTAAAGTATCTGGATTCGCAGAAAATCCCATGTAGGCAGCGGTGTCGCTGTTGTGGCGGAAATATACTTTTCGAGCTACAACCGCTTCCCCGCCGGATCACCCGACCGCGCAAGGCCCTCGCTGTGGCGCAGGTGCGTCAATGAACACACACCGGATTTTGCTTAAATAAATCCGCCCCAAGATTGTGAACTATAATTTCGACTAATACATAAACACATGACAGCTCGGACTGTAATTTTAATGCACACGAAAACATATTTATGTTAGGATAAAATTCCATCAGTGGCACCACTTTACAAAGAAGGCGCTAAACTTATCGAAGGCAATATGAGGAGGTGATGATGATGATGATGCTTGTGGTTCGGTTAAGGAAAGGACGCTAATTTCTGCAGCCCTTGTAGGGAGCACGGCTAAGCGTCCGTGGGGGTAGGGGAAAGGGAGTGAAGAAGATAGAAAGAAGAGAAATGCCGTAGTGAAGGGCTCCGGGAATTTGGACGACCTGGGGTTCTTTAACATGCACTGACATCGCACAGTACACGGGCCTCTGGCATTTTCGCCTCCATCGAAAATGCGACCGCCGCGGCCCGGATCGAACCCGCGTTTTTTGAGGCGATGCAAGGAGAGCCCAATATCGCTCTAGCACTGCACTCTTCAAAGGCGAAGCTTAGGCGCTCTCCAACATTTTTATTATTGTTTTTTTCGAGGAAAACTACCGAAGAAAAGCTTCGAGTGAAAAACTCTCGTAACTGATACACGCTCCCGCGAGTACGAAGTGGTAGCCTCGTTCTTTTGCTTTACTTGTACGTTTTAAACTGAACAATAGCTGGCGTTACTAGGCGATCGAGAATTCTCGAGATTGTTCGAAAGCAAGGCCATGCCACACAACATTCTTTCTCTCCTCATCATTCCATGCTTCCTCAGTGCAATGTCACATAGAGTGAAGCTGCCCTCGACAGACCTTGCCCGCGACAGATTGGCCCTCTTTCAGTCTTTTTGCCGACGCTTCGTTCTCTTTGCTCTTTTCTTTCTACTGCCCGTCCTTTCCAGAAGGCGAAAGACCTGTTCTGAAATGCGCATCACTGAGCAGAGCTGTCGTAAGGGACACGCACAATCGATATTTACGAGAACCGCTGCTCTGAATGGTCTTTACCGCGGAAGCGCTTGAACTGCTCTGTCAATCTGTTCTAGTTCCTTGTCCGCAAAAACGAACATTGTACGGCCTGGTAAGACCGTACACACAAGAAATAAAACTACCCGTAATCGTTTCTATCGCAGTGAACTGGGTGCTTTATTCTTGTGTAGCTTTATATTTTGATCGCATCGATATTGCCCTCGTTTGTGCAGTTTTGAACGCTTGACTTTCTTATTAATCAGCCCTTGTAGAATTGAAACTCCCGTCTGCGTTTGTTGAGCTCAGTCTTCCTACGTAGTTAGCTTATTCTCTCACTTCCAAATGAGTCATCTTAGAAAAGGGGGCTTTTGCAGGACTCGAGTTTGACATAAAGTTATTCTAGTAGTCTACTGTCATGTGCGCAATAATTTTATTTGGGCATTTGACATTCTTTTAGAAAAGGAAACTACTGGGTCATGGCGAGCTTTTCTTTTTTTTTTCTGTATAGGAAAGAACGCCCTTCGGCAACATCAACTCAGCTATATAGAAGGTGATTTTAGACAGGTGTACCCACTCTAGATGTATTTGTGGTGGTAACTATATAGTTCAAATATATTTCGCGTGATACATGATTACAGGGATAAAGCAAATCTTGCAGACAGAATAATGCGAAATTTCATGACAAGCGTTCTACCAAATACGCCGTTTATTCAAATTTTCTTCGAAAGCTTTTCACTCCAAGTTGTTTCGAAACCATGTGCATGTATTATCAACCATGAATATCTACTAATTATATATCCCATATATCACGAAGGAGGGAATGCGGAGTAAAGAGGGGATGTCCAATTAGCAGGAATCTATTACGTGTCAAACGTAAGCTGTACGTGACATTTCTCAGTAGCGAACACGGTGCAAACTTCTGTCCGTAGCATCAACCATGATATGGGAAACGAAAATGCGAAAATGGCTTCTTTGACAGCGCGCGTGTTAACCCAGCAATGTTGCAGACCGCAGTTATACCCCGAACTCGAATGCGTTAGGTGTTCCGAAGGCAGGTATGCGGATGACACGAACTTATTTAGAAACGTTATAGTCTTCAAATTGCTAAATATGAGCGCCTAGTTTTCGTTAGGCGATTCGCCTACGCTTTCCAAAAATCCAAACGATCCTTTCCGCCACTCTACACCTGTTATTATTCGAAGAAGTTATGGTCCTCTGTTCATCTCCTGAAAAAAAAAAAGAAAAGGGCGGGGGTTTGGGGGCACTGTTAACACCACACTTTGTCCTGCGTGGCAAAAACTTTTCTCGAGCATTATCATCAGAGGAATTAAAATTGGCCAATCGCACGTTTTCTAAAAGCCTCGTGGTACCTGCGGCAAATACCATTAGTCACTGCAGTCTAGCCAACAGCCACAATTCTTTGTATTTTTTGAAACTTCGAAGATGCTGTGGAGCAACCGCTGTTCACCGCCAGTGACTAATGGTCCTCGAATTAACATTGGAGCACACAGCGTAAAACCCTCGTAAACTGGTGTTTTCAACTGTCTCGCCTTCACAATGGTGCTTTTTCCTTTTCAATATCATCACTTGGCGCAGCAAACAAGCGAGTCCACAAAACGTTCACAACAAACAACTGAATACAGAAGAATCGTCGTGACGAATGTCTTCTTGCTTATTCTAAGGTGACCAGGAATAAAGAGCAAAAGATGTGCCGAAAATTTAGGGAGTCCAACTGTCGTGCAAATGCCATTCGTAAAGCGACGTCTCGTAACTCATTTACGGTTGTTCTCTTGGAAAGACGACAAGCGGATTTGAATAAAAGCAAAACCATTCAAGAGAGGCGAAGCAATCTCGTCGGCGCAGTGGAGAATGAAATGAGGTCCAGAAAGGGTTGGTAAGGAGGACGCGAGCATAAGGAGTGACGTTACGTCGGAGAGGTAAGGCGTTGGGCGCTGGAAGGCGGTGTTGCCAAGGTAACAGAAAAAAAGGGTTGTTTGACAGTGAAAGGCCCGTCAAGATAGTTGAACGTCTCTAGTTTCACGCGAAGCTCTCGCTTAGAAATATATGCAAGCACAAAGAGCCAACACTGCTACGTTTCGAAAAGCGTGCCTCAGAGGTAACGGAGTAAAAGTCGAAAAACGGAATTAGCGCTACTGCATAGGCTGCCCCACGTTCCTTCTTTTGTTTCAGTTCCTTTAAGGGCAAGCCCTCATGATGCAGCTAATGTTCTTCGCTTCCCACTTCCCGACTTCTCGACGACTAAGGTGAAAACTGACACTTCGCTCGTTATTGCTCCCCCGTGTGGAAGAATACCTCTTGTCCAGTGCTTGGAACGAATGACACTAACGGAAAAAACTGCCGCTGAACAGTGCCTCCCTCGACAGCTCAATAACAAGTTTGCGTTTCGCAGCTCTAGGGAACGAAGTGAAAGCTGAGGAGGATCTCTTTTTTACTCTTTCTACATTCCCCATTCCCTTACCCGCAGTGCAGGGTAGCGAACTGGACGCTCGGCTGGTTAACCTCCCTGTCTTTTCTTTTCTTTGTCTTTTCTCTCTCTCTCTCTGATAAGGTTGGAACATGCTACTGGTCAGACAGGTCCTCCCCGCTGACTGCAACGCGCACGTTTCAACGTCCAAACAACATCCCTCGTAGCTACGCTAGTCAAGATGCACAAGCATCCAATCACAGAAGAGCCGAGAGCACTGGTCTATAAATACTTCAACCGGGGTTATTGTCTAGGCGCTGCTTTATTTATTCGAGGAACTAGAGTTAACGCGGGGTTAGCTGTAGTTACCAATAGTATAGTTTTTACTTTTATTGACGCCAATATTTATTTGACACTCGATGCAGAACTTGGTGCGATCGTCTAGCTGAAACTGCATATAGCAAGTATCCCCAAACTTATGAATTTAACCGCGAATCACCCAATCGTTAGCAAATAGTCGGACTATTATAGGATGCACAGAATTTCTAATACGAAAAAAATGTGCGGCCATGGAACTATGCCGTCCTCCGGATTTCACGTTAATTAATGAAGGTAAAGGCCCATCGATGAAAATCAGGGGTACGTGCTCATTAAAGAGGTGGTAATCCACATAGTGTTAAGGATTTAACAACGGCTATGCATTCCCCATAGGGATGGCCGACATCGTAGCCTGTGACCACTGCGGCAACGAAGAATCTATCGAGCCCATTTTTCGCGAGTGCGCGAAATACCGTGCACAAAAGCACTCCCTCACAGCGCGTTCAACCAGCGTGACAGATCTCGGCAGAAGAAATTATTTTATGTCTTAAACTGCAGCTAACGTTGCAAAATAAGGCTATGCAAGCGCTAACTAGCTCGTTTTGCGTGCTATTGCCCCATCTTTACGATAATAACTTGAACGCTCTTCGTACTTGTGTATCTATTTATTTCTTTTAACATTTTTCCTATCTTCCTCTTCACACTTTTTCAACTCCATTCCTATCCTACCCAGTGCAGGGTAGCAAACCGAATGTCACCTTTTAATTAAATTTCCGGCCTTCCTTCTTACCTCTCTCTTTCGCTCTCTCTCTGGTATTAATGCTAAAGCCTGTGAGTTTGTGAATAACCTTCAAATAAGGAACCTTGCCAAACCTTTTCACTTCAACACATTCGCTTTAATTCATCTTATGCTCTGTTTCAATACACTCGTTAGTCCTGAAATGTTAATGTGAACCTAGGCTTAGAGTATTTTTGGCTCAACAGTATTCGTGTTGATAAATTGCCTTTCACCGAATTGCCTTCAGTGCCTGGTTACGAAGTAACAGGCTTTATTTCCACGGTGCCTATCAGTCAAAATTTTTCACGACCATTTACTGCCGACTTATCCCCTGATCGTAATTTACATCGACCCAAAGCCTGAGTTGTCTTAAGTCCAAGAAAGCCCATTTTTCAGGCTGTCTGCTGGTAAGGAACTGGTAATGAAGGCCACTTGATCACTGTCCATCACAGTAGTCGACTTCGAAACTCTTATGACACATAGAAATCTCCAGATGAAAAATGTGGTGCTTGAACGAGCATGGCCGAAGCACACATCGTGAAACTTGAGAGGTGTACGGGGCTGAGCGTCTGTGCACTGTTCGTAATTATTGGATCTAGGCTACTACTTAGCTGAGTGCGGCCGTATAAGCAGTCCTGGAAAGCGATCTACTTCAGTAGTAAGAAGCTCCCCATCGAAAATGCGAAGGCCACGACAAGGACCGAATCCATGTTTCAAGCATCCGCAGCCAAGCCCCATAATCACCGTACCACTATATTTATTCTAGAGCACGAGAAGATGACAGAATGGAAATGAGAGTAACTTTTTCTATAAACACAACGTTGATGTGTTCACCGCAATTTATACTGTCTAGTTCGATATTTAGGGCTAGCGATACCCTATAGTTTCTGAAAAGCGTGTTTGAGTGGCCGCGAATCAACTCGCGCGCCGCTTAGCGAATGTTGCCTACTGTAGTACTAGCTTTGCATGCACGGTGGGTGTGTGCGATCACCTTCCAGATTTCGCGCGAGCGTAAGTGATGGAGCTGCAATCTGCTATTACGCATGTATAAAATTCGACGCGTTTTGCCGCTGCTCAGTTTTAGGGGCGAAGCTCCTCAAGGTTTGGGTCTGTCCGTCCGTTGTAGTAGCGCGTTACCTACTAGGAACGCGCTACTAGGAGGGCGCGTGTGGGAGGCGCGCCCTCGGCGCGTGCCTCCCGGCGCGCGAGCTCTCTCACTCTTCCATCTGCTGTCTTGTGAGAGAGAGAGAGAGAGACAGAGAGAGCGAAAGGCGCGCGTTGACTATGGAAACGCTCTTTCTTCGATGAACGCGCGCTACCAGCTAGCAAAGAAGGAAAACGCGCCTTCACTTGCGATAGACAAGCTTGACGCAGGCAGCGTCTTCTAGCGAGTTTCTTGATTGAAAAATACCGACTGCTCGTGCTGGAGAACCGTTCACCGGCCACCCATATATATAGGCACTGGATCTTGACTTGCAATGAAGTGCCGGTGGGAGATTCTCACTTGTGCGTAATTGAACCATAAGGATTCGTAGCGTGCGCGTTAACTAAATTAATCCGGAACTCGGCACGATCTACGATGAACCTCCGGAGCTTCGCCCACTCATCATCATTCACTCCGTGGATATGCTGTGCAATTTTTTGTCGACGGCCGACGAATGTACTCGCCGCTATTGTTGAACAGCGCAGTTGGCTTGGCTTCGCTGAGGACAGGTTTCCTTTGCGTGGAAAGACTTTGATATCTTTATCAGTTTATTGTGAGATTTTTTTTTCCTCCACTATGTCAGGGTCACCTCAAAACAAGGCATATAAGGCTTTCGCATTGAGATATACTATCCACGTTGGAAACACATATTCGCTCATAAGAAATATCGTCTTCATAGCACACGGCGCTAAAGAATAGCGTAAATAGCTCTAAAGATGGCTTGGTCTCGGGAAAGGTAAAAAAAAAAATAGAAATGATGTGGATCCGCTAAGTGGACAGGTTTTTATAGTGCATGCACCAAGTAAAAACCTCCAAGTACCAAAAATTCATGAAAAGCCTCTCGACATTTGCAACGCCTGGCCTCTAAGGAAATCTCCTTAGTCACATTGGCAACGCATGCCCGGCCTCTGAATGCCAAGCCCGCGTACCACGCTGCGTATCAGCAGCACGCCAGCCTGCTCGTCTGAATACGGCCACACGCAATTCTTGCCAGCGCCCAAAGGACCCACACCAAGCTACTTCAAGAAATGCACTCTAAGCATTGTCCTGCACGCAGCGTTGCTGCTTTGCGCAGAGACAGAAATCACAAGAACAGCGAGTGCAGCGGCCGTAGTTTTGCCCATTCAGCACATCGTGAGCGACCAGCAGTAGTGAGTAGAATACAGATGCTAAAGCCCGTAGCTTCCTTGTATCAGTTCCATCTAGGTAACAGAATGAGTAAGCTTACGCATTTATAGCTGTGGATAAATATGGCAAATACATTAGTTTAGGCTAGACAAATACACAGTCAGTTTACATCGCGGGAATCACCTATGCTCAGAGCTGTTGCAGAGTTGAGAGGAGCACAACTTCGGACAGGTTGCCAAAGAGGACACAAGAGGGAGCTAAGCTGTGGCTTAAATCTCCTGTGGGTCATATTCTGTGCGCGATGTACAGCGCATTTTTTAAACCATATAATTAGTTTCAGCGGGAAGGTCTTTCTTGCAGTTATATCTGAAGCATGCATTGTCATAATTCCCGTAGTGAATAAAATTTTGCAGTAAGCACGAATTTGCGCCAAATATCGCGGAAATTGCCTGACAAGCACGTGTGCTATTATATCGAATTACCGTATAGCTGCGTGAACGACCACCTTTCACGGTATTTGATGCTTTTGAATGAGTGTGAAAATGAGGACTCATCCAAAATTTCAAGAAGCGTGTATACTGGATGAAAATAACGCCGTCGACTTTCGTACTTCGAACCGTGGGTAAGGTTTAAAAGAAAGTGCGTTATGCGCTTAGAAGACTAATGTACAAGTGAAGTCGCCACATTAACAGAATCTTCGATGGCGGCTCAAGACCAATTATTATTATTATTATTATTATTATATGACAACATAAAACAAACAAGGAAACAAATGGAAGAAGGAAGGAGCAAGTTGGCAACTGGCACCGAGTGGGGCACAAAGTCTGCTTACTCTTTCCGGAGGAGGGAATAGATATAAGAAATGAAAGATGGGAGGAGGGAAGAAATAACTTTTTTAGTTAAAACAGTCACGCCAGTTTGACGCTGTGAAAGTCGTTTAAAAAGCGAAGCTGTGCTTTTATTGCGATAGCACTTATATAGACAGTCTCGGCTGGTTTTTGCCGTCCCCGTCGCCGCCGTCATGAACCGTATCTATATATATATATATATATATATATATATATATATATATATATATATATATATATATATATATATATATATATATATATGAAAGTCCCAGAGATAAATAATTCAGATAAATCTTTCACAAGCGCGGAATCGAACCAGGAACCTCTCGCGCCGCAGCGCGTGGAGGAGCTAACCACTACGCCACAAAGAGCACATCCTTCATGGAGCTAACGGCGAGCCTTATATACAGACCCTTTACCGCTGGCAGGACTCAGAGCCGGCAGGCGCTTATAAGCGTTTCTTCATCACCAGCGAGATGGCGCGAGGAGCGCAACGGTCGCATTTAAAAGTCGTGGGGCAGCTCGCTCGCTTCTTCTAATATTTGCGCAGGGAGATGCCCTTCCGCTGTCTGCTCGCGCGGTTGTCTCGTGGTGAGAAGAAGAGGGATGTTCCGAGCTTCACCGTGATGTCCGCGCTGATGTTACGGGAGCGTACGAAAGTCACTCGAGCTCAAGGGATGCTTCTAAACGAACAAACAGAAGATGAGCGCGAACTATCAAGTGTGACAGCTTGACACTTGAAGCACGCTAGTTTCCTTCGCTGCTTCGGCCGCCTTTGCAACAGCAGCGATGTTCAAACTGAGAGTATCCATTGTGACAGCTTATTCGCGCTCGCTCGGTGTATATCTGTGCGTTCGTTTCGTGCGTGCTTCACTTGAGAGCTCGCGATCATCTTCTCTTTGTTCATTTAGCGGCCTCCCCCAGCTTTGTATGTGTAGCTTTGTGACACACAACGTATAAAGCGCTTCGTACCAGCACGCGCTGCCCACGGGAGGCGCTCACTTAGCAAGTGCATGTTCGCTACAATTAATATTGCTCCTGAAGCTGCGAGCCTCACGTCGTATAGCATTACAGTCTCTTGCTGTCGCATTCATTGCTTTGCCCTTGCGGCGAAACTGTGACATTTTATCGTTAATGGTGACGTAACAGGCAAGGGTGTCAAGTTCACTATCACTCTCATATAGCAGTGAACTGAGGCCAAGGGTGCGGGGAGTGAGTTGGCGACAATTCTATCTATCTATCTATCTATCTATCTATCTATCTATCTATCTATCTATCTATCTATCTATCTATCTATCTATCGCGAGTGCGATAAAGGTTAAAGACACGCACTTGTTGCTAGCAATACACATGGCAGCATGTATTGAGATGAATGAATGTGTTTACGCTAGAACATGTATAACAATGGCAGTGCAAGGTGATTCTCTTTGTTCATAAGTCTCGCTCGTGATTCACTTTCCTTGCGCAAATTGGTGAAGAAAACCGGTCATGATAAAAAAATTTAGAAGAAGTTTATACGCACGTTTTCGATTGCTATTAACAGATTTCTATGTTGAGAGATTAGTTATTTCTGCTAAGCCTGGGAGAATTATGTGCTGTTTGTAACGAAGGAAATAAAGCTGAGATACAAGCAGCAGAAGGAGCACACATAACGAAACGCTGACATAGAAATTCTAGTCTCGTTTATTAGTCTGTCATGTTTCGTGCGAGAAAATATTCATAGCGACCGTATGTTGATCGTGAATTTTGTTACGCCCATACACACCATCGCTGAGGCCAGTTATGGCATCCCCTACGTTGTAGAGCATGTATCAAAGGCTCTTCCAAAAGGTCTCTTCAGAAAGAACGAACTTTTTTTGTTTTGTTTTGAAATCTGTTGTTCACTTTGAGAAGCTGACAGTGTAAATAGTAATTACGGAGACAGTTTTTTTTTTGTTAGAAAAATATTGAGTTGTTAAAATTAACCTGCTCAGTTTCCGTTGATGCATGAAAGCAATGAAGCTGCTTCCATTAGAAGAGCAAGCGTTAGTAGTGCCGGAACTATTGCTGCGTGAAGTGTACGTGGGTTTTTGAGAGCTTTAAAGGGCAATTCAGCCGATTTTTCAGTGTTCACGGATCTCAATGAAACTTTCAGTGTATGTTTTCATCGTCACTGTAATAATATATGCCAAGCCAGGCAGTTGCAGTCATCTAGTTTTCTGAAAGCGAATTTTAAAACTGTTCAGCGGATTCTCACATGGGCCACCCTGTGTTTTTGACGTCATTAGTGTCTACGCCGCCTACCCGAGTAGGCCCGGCTGTCAAGATAAATACGGTGATACTTAAGTGCTCAAATCGGCGCTGTCAAGTTCAAAGCTGGCATGTAAGTCAATATATCGTCGGATGACACCACCGCTTTCATTTTTCTGATGGCGGGTACACTTGTGACGTCACCGCATACGCTGCAAGAGCTATCTACCTGTTTCGGTTTCGGTTTGAACGCATTGTTCATTCGGTTATTTAAAATTATTGGTGGGTTTCTGAGCAAAATCAACCACCCTGCCTGTTACCGGACTATCAACATCATTTGAAAACACTGATATCAGAACATGGTGAAAAAACCGCTGGACCACTGGAAGCAGACAAGGCGTGATTCAGGAACATGCATGCATGGCAACCCCATAGTGCAGCTCTTGACCAGTAAGCCAAACGAAAAAAAAAAAAGGCTATGTAAAAGAAAGCAGGCGAACTTCGCAAGGACTAAATGACAGAGACAATTGTTATGTAATTCTGATATTTTATTCACGGTTAAAGGGTGCGAGGAGCTTTAAAACTCAGCACCCTATTTCTCGCAGTTCGTTAAATAATAGAGTGTGGGCTCTTCTGACTGCGAGCGACGTTTAACCGAAAGCATTGCTTATTTTCTGCAATTATGGTATAGTCAAATTTTCGTATTTATACTATGGACAACATTGCTTCAGCGTCATGCGATCCACTAAAAAACAGCTTATAAGTGCATCGTAATAATACATGCGTGTGCGTGCGTTACGTTTACCTATATTATTTGCATTACTAGGACCATGCTGTGTTTGTGGAATGTATAGCTTTTCGTTCGTTTTTTGCCTTTTTTTATCACTGGGTAGTGAGACATCTGGAGGTGTGAGTTTTTCAGGCACTTCTTTTCCTAGTGAAGATTCTTGTCAGCAATAATTCTATTTGTATGACCGAACGTGCGTATGCATTTCTCATTTATGTTTCTCGTTCTTATACATGAAGTACGGAGATCAGCAATCTAGTATGTCGTCATCAACTCTCGATGCTGGCTGACCTAAGATTAGATGTTTTTGTAGTCCTACCCAGCGTCGCCTCTTGTGAACCTTCCCAATGTACCCACGTAGGCATTTCTTAGTTACACGGCCATCACAGCGCCTTAATATTTTTCGTTTGTATATAGCCGCCACTCCAAGGTATTGACTTAAAATTGCTCCGAGATCGTACCATAACTTTCTTTCGCTAGAGCAAGAAGCTTAACCCTCCTGGAAGCCTTCAGCACGCAAGTGCAATTCTGGAAAACGTGTATCTGAAAATTAACGAAAGAAAAGAGCGCTCAAGGTCGACTACGCAATCTACCGATCACGCTCTCGACGCAGGCCTAGGATAGCGACTCCATCATCACACTAAATTAGTCCTCGATATCGAACGAGGACCTACGGATCAATTGCGAATTGTCAGACGAAATAGAGCGATTGGCCGACGTTGAACTTATATGGGTAAATGTGCAGCCATAGAACGAAGAAGACAACGCCCGGCCGGGCGAGAACAGCAAGTTGTATGCTGTCGTATTGCGGTCTTTCTTCAACCACTCTAGCTAAACAATGACGTGGGAACAACATAGGAGCAGGGCCTCGAGGTGCACGTAATAGGCGCTTCTTACTGTACACATAGAGGAGTACTCAGAACGAGCTGTCTTCGTAAGTGATGCACGGTGTGGATGCCGAACAACTTGAGCACAAAAGATCCGGTGCAGAGGAAGCTTGTGAATGCAGTACGCAAACAGACGGGAGTGACAATCGAGCAGGGTCAATACGATGAGATGGTGCTACGACTTGTGAGAATAGAGGAACAAACAGACAATTCAGCAAGTCGCAGACAGAGGGACAACAACTATTGCTACTATTGTGCCCCCCCCCCCCCCACACACACACACTAAAAAAAGAAAGCTCGAAAGGTGTCAGATGCATGAGCTTGGCAACAGCGTCTACCACGTCCTCTTTGCCTTAGACGCAGATGATGTTGGACATACGCAGCAGATGGAAGACAGCGGCGGTGAGTTCTGGTGGTCATGTAAAGTGCTGGCCGCCACTTAGCACCGGTCGGGTGCGAAACGATGGCGTCCGGAAACGTTTGCGCTTAGCAGTTTTGCACTTGAGTGCAGTGCGCAATTTTGGAATGATTGTCTATATGGCCCAACGAGACATTTTCGCATGTTCCCAGTGCTGTTTCAACCTTGCAACTATGACTTCGCTGTTGATAATTTGTAGCCAGAATAACTGCGTAGTATTGCTCTGTACGACTATTTGTGACGCCAAGACAGTGTCGAGCACACGTCGTTGGGAGCTCAGTCTGGAATGATTCAAGTGCTGAAATGCCTTGCCGATTGTAAAACGGCTGCAAAAGTGGGTTCTACAAAACGGCTTTTGTGCATTGCCAACAGTGAGGTATTCAGTCGTTTCGAAACTCTGCACTGATATAGGCCTTTGCAATATTGTGTTTGAAAGAGCCGTTGAGCTTTTCCGTATCGTACGAATGCTTCCTGTGCAAACACTATCACGTGAACCCCCAAACCTAAGACAGCAACAAGTTTCTCAAAGGGTGAATTCACTCGCTAGGAAACCTTACAGAAGTGTCGCGGAGCATAGCAAGCCAATAGATCTATAAAAGTAAGCAAATGTAGCACTAATAACTCTTCATATGTTCCTTGCCTTTCCTTTGTTTCCAGGTAGCCAACCGCGGACCTCTCTTTTTCAGTCGGTTTCCTTTCTCGCTCTGTCGTTGTGCAATAGATATATCAATGCCGTTTAAATGCGTCCATTTCCGCCACAAAATCCTGCGAAATTTCGATGTGATATGTTTGGGCATGACACTTCTTTGCATTGACATTTATGAGCTTGACGTTTGTTTAGCTGTCTTCGACAAAAATTAAATGCTGCAGCAAATACCGGCATTAAGTTTGCATACGTAATTCGTGTCTCTTGGTTTTCATTGTACGGATAGTTTGCCGAGACCAATATATATAAATAGATCCAAACCACTGATGACACAGGTACTGTCCTTTAGATGCTCGGACATTTTGAGCCGTCGCTCTCATTGTGCTGTTGTCATGTAAAATAACCGGCCATGTTTTAAGGGAAGATATAGAGGAATGAATATATAGAGAGAGTAAAAATCCCGGACGCTTTTTAGACAACTGCTGGAAAGATGCATAAACATCGTGGATTTGAACACCAGAAGAATCGCAACGTCCCCATGTCTCCGAGAGATGTGCACGGTCACTTCTCAATATCTACCAGCTGTCGCTACGGATCGATGTCACTACAGGCAGAAGCGTCGCGCCGTTTGTCACAGATTGGCCCTCTGTTCTGTTCGGCGAAAAGTTTCCGACCCTTCTGAGCCAAGAATGTGTCATACATAGGTCGCTCTCATCTATATGTTTATCCAGAGCAATATATGTCGGAAAATTCTAATGTGAACCCTTTCATTGCGTGTATTTTATACCTCGCGCTTCTATACGAAAGGGTAAAACTGCATAAACGTATGCAATGGTAATTCCGTTTTAGAACACGGGGACGAGCTACGGTGCCGTTTGGCGAGATGGACGAGCAATTCAAAGTTTGCCAACGCGGTATGCACGTTCTCTTTTTGCTTTTTTGGTGGCTACGTCGGACTGCATTGATGGTGTGTTACCTGTAGGATATTGTAATGCTTGCTGTCTACGTCGCTGATTTTCTTTTTGTTTATATCAATAATAGCACATCCTTTTCGACATCATTATTGCTTCAAGAGCAATAAGAAAACATTCACCTAAAGCCTCTGTATAAATCTCCTCTGATGATGTGAATGAGTGGGCGAAAATATTCACTTCGATAAGTGCTCGTCGAGCTCTTTAGACACTACTTGCAGAATACGTGCATTTTTTTGAGAAAAGCGACTCCGGCAATTGACGTACGCTACGAGACATAAGCAGTATGTAACACATTGAATCTATGTAACTTGAATTTCCACAGAGAATGCCAAACTTACAAGAACAGAGTGCTGTATCATATATGGTACACGGCACAGCTAAATTTCTATTGAAATCCTTCATTAACCCGGCTGCTCCTGCCTATAAGCAACCATTAGAGCGGCCCTCATGAACGGCATATCGATAGCTAACACTCGATGTATGCACATTCCCTTAACACTGGGACATAAAGCCCGAAGGATATGATAATTTAATTTTTAATAGACCAGAAATCAGGTTAACGATCATATGTTTTAAGACCGTGCTTGACAACTACACTTGCGGGTGTTTTTATTAAGTTGTGCACAGCTATGCAAGTAAGCAACAAAGCTCTTCCACCTCTTACAGCGATCGTAAAACGTTTTATTCAAATTAAAATTTTGTACGATGTGTCTATTCGGAACCCACGCCCTCCAATCTATAATATGCATTGTTTCGTTGCACCGTTTGGGTTCATATACAGCGATAAACACGTTTCCCCTCAACTCCGCAGCTGACGCCATCTCAGTTGTCACCACGGCCTCTGAGATAGGCACGTCCTCGGAGGTCATACGAAAAAAGACCGTGCTCCATCCTTGCTTCTGTATGACGGCACCACACGTGGTCAAAATATTTTCTTGCTTATAGCTTTCATATCAATCTGTTATTTTAGACCAAACGAAAAGTTGACGGTACGTCTATGCTTTTAAATACCTTCAGTTGGCGTCAACGAACAGTGCCCATGCCGGCATGCGGAGGCCCATGACCGTTTCGGGAGCGAAAGAACGTGAGGAACTGCCCCGCCACGGTGGTCTAGTGGTTATGGCACTCGGCTGCAGATCCGAAGGTCGCGGGATCGAATCCCGGCCGCGGCGGCTGCATTTCGATGGAGGCGAAATGTTGAGGCCCGTGTGCTGTGCGATGTCAGTGCACGTTAAAGAACCCCAGGTGGTCGAAATTTCCGGAGACCTCCACTACGGCGTCTCTCATAATCAGAGCTGGTTTTGGGACGTTAAACACCAAAAAAAAAAAAAAAACACGTGAGGAATTCAAGCGGGCGTTAGTGAATGTACACTGAATATTGCCCCGAGATATTGCAGAGTCACCACGTGGGACGCTTATTAGAGCAGTACGAATTACAACCGGTAAATACATTTTTTTTCACGTCCTCATTGAGGCGTATATGTTAAAAGGTGCGCTAGAAAACGGGTAGAGTAGGCAAGCAATGTCGCTGGTGTAAAATCACGAGGTTCATATCGAAATAAAACACTGGTACAACAAAATTAGCCGCGGCTTGGTTTTTCATGTGACTGACATGCATTCCAGTATCGGCCCGCTACGCACTGAGCTTGCCACGTCCTGTCTACGGGACGTGTAAAGAAAATGCCTTTTTCTCCATGTCGCAAGAATTTTTTTTTTTACATGGTGCACTCGGAAACACAACCTGTGAAAGTTGGACAGAAAAGGTATATTTGTATCTTCAGTTGACTGTCACCTCCGTGGTGTCCCGGAAACCATTGAACATTGCTTCATCAGCTGTAAGCATGCCATCCTATTTTGGGATTTTATCTAAAGGGCACTCAAAAAAGAGCTAGATTTAAATTTCCACGCTACACGCTATATTGTGCCATCGAATAGCAATGACGTGCCTGTTGACATGCTCCTACTAATGGGTATGCACAGTTGCTGGATAACTTGCATGTCCTATAGAAATGCAGAACCCTCTGTGTCTTCAAAGGCCCATTTTATACAAGCGGCTTTACAGATACAAGACTTTTACGACCAGGAACAATTACAGCCGGACTGCTATCCAAGGTTTACGAAGTGTATATAAACTGTTTTCACTTATGAAGTTCGTTCTGTCTATTTTTTTATTGATGTAAAAATAAATTAAGGAGTTGTTGTCGCCATTTTTGGTGACGGCTACCCCTTTTCGCATAGATAATAAAATAAATAAAAAGGAAAATATAATAATAAACTAGTCCCAAAGGAGTCCGCTCGCGTCTCACACACATCAACACTGTAAAAACGGTCCAGTTAGTAATTGTCTATTGTTTGTCTAACACTCTATTGTTTGTTGTACACTTATTCAGGCTTCGCTGGCTAGCTTTCATTACTTTGGTTAATAACAATGTAATAAATACCATGGACGAAAGGAAAGGTCCGTCTACAGCTGAAGCAGCGCAGAGGGGGGCTTCAAGGAGCAACCAAAGAAGATTCATTTATCAAGGACGAACCGCCCGCGCCGAAAGGGAGCAACTGCGACGACAGCCACCTGTGTAGGAAAGTGCTACAAGCAGTGGGCAGTAACAACTGCACAGCATTTGGGGAAACGCTAAGGCACTTCGAGCTGCAAAAAACCCTCAGCCCTACGGGCAGCGTGTCTTGCACTGCGCAAGTGGTTCACAAACACTCCCGCTACGCAACAGAAGGTGCAATCTTGAGATAGCGGAGTGAACGGCGTTGCCACAATGCTTGAAGGATGGAAGTGCATACTTTAAATAAATTTATATGGCAGCCATATGTATTTGCACACAAAGCACTGACATACAGCGCCTTTCGACTGAATGCGCGGTGAGCTATTGAGACGTGACATAGGTTGAGAAATAAAGAGTATATACGAAAGCTTTTTACACTATTAAAGGCTGCCTAGTCTCCCTCCATTTGGTGACGCCAAGGAGTACGAGTCCACAGAGCTGTAACTTTATACCTTACCTAGATGCATGCGCTCTTTAGCAAAGGCTAGACTCTCATGGCAGGGCTTTCAGTCCTATTTGCACAAATGCGATATCTGTGCGCGTTGCAACCATACTTTATTCGTGTGATACCATGAAGGAAGATCATGGTGGTTATGAAGAGTAACGGGCCTCTACAAAACCGGCTGCAACCACGCCTGCCGCTGACAAACAGTACCCTTAATACCACTAAATAGGTTGAATATATTTAAGTGGATTTCGTTCCTTCGCATTGCACTAACCATTCCCGTATCCTTTGACGCTAATGCTTCACATTTTGCATTCCTGCGAGCCCATTTGGGCCACGCTTTACGTCCCGAGCATTTTCTAAGAGTAGAACACAGTGGCAGACCTTATCTCTCCGTGCCACATTCAAGCGTTCTTGTATCCATACCTTTAAAAAAACTGAACTTTCTCATTTTTACTTCATGAAGAAAAAAAAATGGGGGCATGGGGTGAACAAACTCCAGACCGCTGAAGTAATGGGCTCCTCCTAAATAATGCATCATTGCCAGACGACAACAACGGGAGAAATGAAAGAAAGAAAGAAAGAACGCCGTGCAGAGTTTTTGACTGGTCGCCAGCGAGAACCGCCTTTTTCGTGCTTCGCCGCAGGCCCAAACAAAGCTTCTAGGTTAAAAACTATTACTCGTGTAATGGCCGCATCACGTCGCTCGAAAGGGTAGCAGGCGCAAAGGTACGCACGCACTGCTGGCCGTGTAGTGAAGCTGCTGGCTTATGCATTGTAGAGTCCGGGCACCGAAGGCACGTCGGCGCTGCTACCTTAACACCATACACCGACGGGAGTTCATTGCTGCAACGTGTGACCACGTTTGCTTCGTGTTTGTTTCCTGAACGTTGTGTCGCTTTGGGAAGCGTGTCGTCACCTGAGCTATAGGACGTTGAACCCGTCGACGTCACGCTATTGTAACCGCCACATCGTTAGCGGTGTGATCGAATTCTTGCATGGGTACTTACTACGTCGGCTATTAACTCTGTAGGCATGGGGACAATGTATAACACTGGCGTTCGCTTTCCTATTCCTTTTATATTCCGCAGGCCTTGTGCTATGTCATTTGTGCGTTAAAATGGACACGTTCATATATAGCAGATCTTATAGCTTGCAGTGATGCTGCATTGACTCGTAAAGTTTAATTTTGTTATCCGCCAAGGAAGAGTGTCATCGTATTCGGAGCCAGATAAATATGTGTGAGGTTTATATATAGGTTCAGTCGTTTAATAATAATAATAATAATAATATAATAATAATAATAATAATAAAGAACACGGGAAAAGGTTTATTCGGTTTGTATGATAAGACTTCTGTTCCAGTCACTCGGCAACTATTGCTTATATGCATAAGTATGGCCAAGAATGTAATGTAGATAAACCAATATGCGTAAATCACAATAACCATGAAATTATCGTCCCTACTATTACCACATAGTAGAAAAAAATACACTTCACATTTTCCAGCCGCGTGTCATGGGTTAAACCATCGCGGATCTTCCACCTTTCGCGATTTGAATGCGTCTTCAATTTTTGACGAGTGAGTTCTTTGATAATAATCGTTCCTACCGGTCATTATTAAATTCCACGACATTCTGTGAAAGAACTGAAGTTGTCCTCGGCACGCGCGTGTGCCCAATCAACGATTCGTCTCCAAGCTTGTCCATATTATCTATCTACGCATGATAAACAACTCTCAATGTTATCAGAACAATTCCCATTCGAGCCACTCTTCTCCTCGTACGCAAAACAATGCACCCCTGCATATACTAGAACTTGCAGAAAATATGTTGCATATTTTCACTTATTAGTAACTCCTATTTCTTCTAGCTTCAAATGTCGTTCATAAACATGCCATTGATTCTACGTGAAGTACTGCCAATGGTTTTGTTAGAATAGCCTTGAGGAAGTCTCCAAGGCGGAAGTCAGGCGACATAACTTGCATGATTGTCACCAACACCGATCGCCAAAACTGACCTCTCAAAACAGATCGTGATAAACAGTAATTTCTTGCCTTGGAAACAAATATGCAACTACAATCGCACATAGCGCAACGGACGCAGCGTATAACGTCTCATCACATTGTTTTCTTCTGACCACCGCTCAGCGGCGGCGTCGGACGACATCAGCCAAGCATCGCATTATTTTCTCGTTTGCCGCAGTAAAAAAACAAACACCTCCCTCGTTGAAGACGACTTCTTCTGAGAGCAGTCTGCAAAACAAAGCTACCTTTACATGCGCTGTGCACCGCATCAACGTAATGATGGTAAGTAGATTTGGCTCTCCAAAATGCTGTGCGCGTCGTCGGCTGCTCATTTCGAGAAATGGAAAGTCACGGTGAAGCAAGAAATGTGTTCCACAATGAATCAAGGAAGATCAGGCGCCTCGCCAAGAAGCCACCGTCCGGAAAATCTGCCAAGAAAGCATTCCCAGTTTGAGAAGGTAGTCAACAGGAGCGCGGGGCCAGCGAACTCATTCCGCGGCACAGCGGCGCGAAGATGCCTCTTTCACGTTCAAGTAAGTTTCTAAAACGGTCTTTGAACCTTTCAAGCACTCTCTGTAAGGCGCCGTGAGTCTTCAGCTAGAGAAGCCTTAATTTTAGAGCCAAAATATCAAAATTTGTGTTCAGCCGTGTTGCGGGCTTGCCTCTCACTAACTGTTTTTTAACTACTGAGAGTGAATTGGCGCTTATCCGAGGCTATATCATAATTTAGTGAAGTTAATGTGTGCTATTACAAGAGGTTTTTTTATTAAAAAAGCTTTGTGGGGTTCAAACTCTTAACAACCCCTCTCCCCATTATTGCAATAGCGAAAGTGTACGTAAAAAAAGAAAAGGATTGTAGTCGAGCCATAGCAAAATAAGTTTAAAGCTTGGTCTTTTTATTATGCTACGCATCTACGACAATTTCTCCAGTTTCTTTCTATAATGCAAAGTTTACTCTTCTTGGCCCCTGTGTATGGATAATAAATTGTGTTTCTTAAGATTTACTGTATACATAAAACACAAGCAGTTCGTCTGAATGCTCTACCAGAAATTCTCTTTTCGCGAGTCATATTAATCTATTCTAAAGAAATGAGCAAATGTAGTTAGGAACTGTTACTAAGAAAGAAAGCAAAATATGCCTTTTGTAGTTACCATGCAGGAACAAATGTTCACCGTTGCGCCATGAAACATAAGAGCGGTACGAAGGGAACCACAATTATATGAACGTTCCTTTTACTAAGCCCTTGTCTACATTTGCTGCCTTGACGTCAAGGTGAGCGAAACATGCTGTAAGGATACTACATTTATTTGAAATCAGGCGACCTTTGAAAATCGAAACTAGCATTAGCGCACAAACCTGATGAAGGACAGAAAGCTACAGTGCGAGTTATTAATAATAGTAATTCACCCTATAGACCATGGTAGTAAGGAAGTTGCTGTGTTGCCCAAGAAGAAAATGTGAGAGACAGGAACTGAAGTTTTGCCCGACATTATTGTATGGGACATAACAGAATCCTTTATGCAGCTGCCTAAGGAGACGTGAAGACAAAAGGGTATGACATTACACTAAGGACGCCTTTGTGAATTAACATTTCAAATTCTAAACCCATGTGCTGATGCCCGCACGTGCCACGTGTGATCGGAAGGAGATGAATTAGAAGATGGACTCTTTTCCTTAGGCAGATCCTCGAGATCCTTGATGAGATGAGTTATTCAATGTCTAAACACTCATTATTTAGTGTCATAATCACTCCGGAAATTACTAGTATTATGGATGACCAGTTATCTCGTGGCGCGCTTATCGGCTTTGGATGGAACTCTGGGCTGGAGTGGGAATTTTCTGACGTTTCATGGCCTCGCTCTCCTTGTACATTTTGCACCCTCACTTTTGTCAATATGACCATCCTATCAGACACAAAAGACATTTGCTTTAAGGTTGATAACATTCCGTAAACAACAATTTTGGATTAATTCCTGTAGGAATCAAGGGAACAATACGAAATTCCGAAATTTGACGCAGGAGCCTAGGGTAACTGTGAGTGGATCCAAGCATATTTTTAGCGCAAATGCGCGTTTAACAATGAGTTTAAATTTTACTTATAGGAAGAACTAAACAACTGTACTTTGTATGTTAACGGTATTCTTTTCCTTGTCGTCCTTCCCTAGCGCATCACGACAATTTAATATTCATCTTTCGCCAAGCTTCCCCCCTTTTGTATATCATTTCTGTCTCATTAAAGGATAGTGGCAGGTCAGATAGTCGATCTTTCTGCCGCCTCTACCTAGTAATAAGCAAAAATCATTCTGACATGGTGTAATAACTAATTGGGAACTGGGCCGCGCATCATATTTCTTCTCGGCATAGAGCCCCATCCATGCTTTTGCTGACTGCCCGTGCCTTCCGTCCTGACTGCTATATACGACAACGTCACAGGCGACTGCGTCCACAGAATGCCAACAAAGCAGGATTCACTTTTTTTATTTCTTTGCGGTTGCTTGGTGGGTGTGGTGAGCGCGGGAGCCTCTCAGTATGCTGCACAACAGCGCCCGCTGACAATTTGAGTGGGCGATAAGAATTATTGACCTCTGTCTGAGCATTAAGGGACGGGTCACTGGCCCCACCAGTCATCGGACTAAGCTGTAGGGAACGCATTTCCGGGTTATCACTTCAGCGAGCCTGCGTAAATGATAGCTACGTCGCATTGTACTGACACATAATTGGCGTGCTCTATACTTCACTGATTCGTTTCAGAATGCCCTTCTCTTTTTATCGCTCATACATATATCCTCATTTACCCTCATTTTTGCCAATAGTATTATTTAGCGATCCTTTGCGAATATCTAGCCACCATTAGCAAACAGTAGCCATCAAGGTCTAGAAAGCATGAGTTATAATTTAATAAACATCAGCCATTCCTTCTTAATATTAGCGTGTGCTAATTAGCGTTAGTTATAAGCACGCAAGCAGAATTTCGTCGAATACACTAGCCATATGTCGTACCAGAATATGGAAAAGGGGGTCACAAAGTAGGTTATCTTCAAAATCGAGCTGCATCAGAGACACCACCAACAAAGCAGTACGTGAAATGTTGGGTTGGGCTACTTAGGGTTTACGAACATTAGGGAAGCAAGAATTCCGTCACCATGTGGACAATCGCATTTTGTTTTTAAGTATATATTAAAGATCACATTGTCAATTGGCGACGCAGATATTTTGAGCCCTCTGTTGACATCCTAAAACTGGGCTTGCCCTATATGCATATGAGGGAGGAAAATGCACAGGAAGGTATGCCATGCAGAAATGGCGTGTTTTCTCTTGTGGAAGAGACAGTTGTTCGCAATATTTGTGAACTGCATGAGTTCAGCGAAGAGATGCCACAAACAAGATTGCAAATTTTATGCTATGCGAACAGATTCAGCATTTTTATTCCTCGCATCTTCTATGATGGATCATGCCTTATATTTAAGCGAGCTCTCCGAAACACGATCCCTATCGCTTGGATAGACGAAACCCCTCAAAAGCTGGGCTTCTCTGAAGGTGGAAGTACGGAATAAATTCAGCGCCGATGGTATCACACGTACAGGTAAGCCTCTGTTGGCGCACACGGAAAGTGCATTATCGAACAGAGGAGCTTGAATATGGCAAAGACAACAAAAGTCGGGCACATTTATGGTACTATTGCAAATGTATGAAAATAAAACGCATATTCGTTCATAGTTAAACACGTTCATAGCTAAATTTCACTTTTTGTAAATATGTTTTTCTGTGGATATCATGTGTTTTTTCTCATTTGACGCCGACGTTGAAATGTACTTTTCATTTACTGCCATGTTGCCATAGTGAACCGGGGACATGGAGCTAGTCAAGCTGTTTCTAATGAAGCTTCTTTTTCCCTCGTGCCAACCACTTATGTGAAATTCCATGTATGTGGTAAACAAATGAACTTGAACCCTCTGTGCTAACTATACTGAAACAGCTTTTACGTTAAAATACAGTCTTTGGAGTAACAATGAAACCAACAGCCGATCATGAAAAACCTAACTTTGCATGGCGCACTGAAAGCTACATCGTCGAAAATGTTTATGGTTGCGGCGGCAACATCCAAAATACTCCCAAAATTTGGTGAATGGTATGTAGTGGAAATTCGCTAGATTCCTGGGACCACACTCTCGCTACAAACGGAAAGAGACGGGAGACAGGAAGAGGGGTGTGAGAGAACGCTCAGGTGGCCCATTCATGGCCTTAACAGCCCTAGGAGTACTCCAGGCAGCCTTCGTACCCAGCGTTATCTATGGTGAGCTTGGCCCGCCGCACCACGACATTCGCGTAGCAATAAATGCTTCCGCCGGAGTTTCACGTGTAACGCTTTGCAAAGGGATTGCTTCAGGCCACCTTGAAGTTTCAAGTTTGAAGTTTATTATTGGCAAAGTAGCGATACATAAAATGAAAGAGACGTTTTACAGAGTAGGGCCCCGTATTCCGAAGACTTTAGAGGGACCCACGATACGCACGAATGTCACTCGAGGAAAGGGAGGAGGCACTTGAGAAACTGCATCACCTAGAGCACGTGATTTCAACGTCTCTCAGCCGTAAATTGGTCGAGCGACGAATTACTTTATCCAGGTGTAACTGTTAATCACCTGGTTCCGAGGTTCTCGCCGCGGACGATAGGTGGCGGTGTCGGACACGAGCTCTGTTTGAAGCACTTTTACTATTTGAGCAGAGTCAGGATGGTTGAGAACACGAAGTTACAGAGCGAAATATAACTAAGAAGGTAATACATGCACACGCTGTGGAGAAGATAGGGCAACGACAGAGCGTGTTTTGATTGAATGTACAGATAGATATCTATGCAAGTGTATGTGCAGAAGCCATAGGTTTCACGCATAGCACAGGAAAACTGAACATGCCGGCGACAGAAATATGTAAAAGGCGCTTAGAGTACTGGTGGCGGAAAGGTACGGAGCACGTAGAAACGCATGATAGTTCGAATAACATTGTTACTTCACAGCGGAATGCTAAAAGCTAGAATAGGTAGATGCAGAGATAATTTTTAGGGTAAGATGTTTGATTCCCAGAAAACAAGATCTCGTAGCGGAAAGAATTAAGGTAGAGCTTGGTGGTCAGCTGGCCACCGCCCGCTGGCAACCAAGCTCTACCTTAATTCTTTAGTGGGGACGCTCATAACATCGATCCATCAATCCAATCACAGAAGCTGTTGGCTAGTGTAGAGAGCCGCTGGGGATTCGTATTCTGAGAACACACTCGTATCATGCATGCAGAATTTGGAATTAGGCGCGCAGAGTAGAAGCAAAAAGGTAGTTTTCGCTGTCATTGAAGAGCATTACCAAGTATTTTACGCATTTGGTGAAGCAGTTGTGACGGTCATTCATCGTCATCCGGAACAGGAGCTGACAGAGACAGCTCTGCTTCCATTCTTCCATGTGCGGCACGATCATGCGTTTAAGATCGTCGTATGCTGTGGTAGAATACGTACTGTCAAACAACTTAACTACAGTATCAGTAATCACGAAGCGAGCCTTTGCTTGCGCAAGCAAAGCGAAGACATTCTTATGCCGAAAGTTGGACAACTCAACCTCCGCCACAATGACAGGATACGTAATCATGAAATCACGGCACCGCGCATAAACAGTACTCGACAAACAATAAAAAAGCCTGGGTCACAGCATATCGGGAGCTCCGCTTAGCAGAGGCGACAAATACGCGCCTTTGCGGCTAGAAAGCAGAGGGTTGACCGACTTTTTTGCCGCGGACGGTTTCTGCAAGTATTTTTGGATCGAAGGAACCGTTAAAAACGGTGCGAGTGCCTACTGCAGCCACACAAAAAACTGACAGCAACGTCGACAGCTCAGGTCACAAACTAGGAAAACGAAATAACGACGAACATTCATAGAAATGAGCGCAACTTTCCTTAACTGTTCGTGTTTTTAGCTTTTGAGCCACATTATGAACAGAGATGTTGCACTAAGCCTGCTTTGCTGCACGGGCCTGTGCAAAATTTTTGTGCCCTAATCGCATCTGCGACGTGTTTACGATTCTCGGCGTTTGCCCGGCAGACGCACTAAGCAAAAGGATAGCCTCCAAGAAACGTGTTTGTTCACCAGCCGAAGGAAGAATCGTCGAGGCGGCCGTTCGTAAACACCTGGTGCCCTCGTACTATCTACATCAAGCCTTCACATATGTCATGGCTGGTGCCCAACATTCTCACTCTGTGTATTAAGTGGCCAAGCAAACTCACCCAAGTCTAACCTACTGCTCTGCGCTCTTTAAAGATGCAGCCTTTATTTCAGGAGAGTGATATAGAAGTGTTTAGTTTGTTCGCAACTAGGGAGCTCTATTTAGTCATCCATTTGCAGTACGAAGCTCATGTTGTTCCGAATGAACGTAACCTTATAGCATTCGAAGGATAGTCTAACTGTGATGGTTCAACAAACCACGGGGATAATCACCGTCATACCAATGAGGATTGCACATGATGTATGTGTGGCTGCGTCATAGGAAGGCAACCTGGAACTACGAAGTCGGACGCTACCCAGCACCTCCAACACATTGGAAGGGGGTTTCTTGGCTTTAGATAGCGGATGGACAGGCGGTGCGGCGATGGCAGCAGCCGTAGTTCTAGACAGCGTCGTCAGCTCGAGATCAGGGCTCGTGCCTCTTCTTCAGGCCGTGTCCCACTGCACTGCGTAGGTTCATGCTTCCCCAGTACAATTTCGCTATGCCTTGTATGTTATGTAAAAGACAAAATTTATAACTCAAATTATGTGTTCCTTGTGCTTTGGCATTTTCGGGCACCAAATGACATCTTTGATGCGTGGTCATGCGGATCTCATAATATCAGCTCTCTGTGTGTCAGAAGAACGGTCTCATTTCTGCGACTGCGTGAAAGGTTGATTGGGCTGTTTTATTTGACGTTCGACAGTGTCTGAGTATGCTCTTGAAATGAGTTCTTCAGAAAATTATCAATGTGCGTGGACTGCTTCCGTAGTGAGCATATGTTCTCTCAGCGTACACATACACATTCACGCAGGAGTCTCGCGTAGCGTGCATTGATCTTACGATTAAAGAAGAAATCAAAAAACAGTTTGCTTCATCAAATAAAAACACCTCAACGCACGAAACCGCGTCTCCTGGCCCCTGGTGACACGCTTGGCATCCCATAGTAACCATGCAACGGATGAGATTGTGTTCTAGGCAAGTGCCTCGAGAGACTAGTTTTCTGCAAGGAAGCAGCATAAGGCTTAGATACACACTACAAGTGAACCGAAAGGCGTTCGTGCCTTAAACTTTATACATTAGCTAACAACTTTCGGCTGGTGCTCACTGCTCCCGTGACCTTCATTACTGCCGCGCGCTCCAAGTGCGTCTTCACCTCCACAGCACCGAAGCTGAACTTGCTCGCTTTCGCTACATTCGCACAAATAAAGACAGAGACAGGTGAGAAAGTAAGAACGGTAGCGCAGGATGTCTCACGAGTAGCAAAGCAAAGTACCTAATCTACAAAAAACATTTCTGCTACTCAACGTCGCTGCTTTTTCACCTTGGGAGAAGCACAGATGGCGAATGGTGCCGTGGGCTGTTCAATCCTACGTGCACCGCTCGGCAGGTGATATAAAAACGTATCAACCAAAGAAAGAGCATTTATGCAGGAGAAATACCAAAAGAGAACAGCACTAAAAGGAAACAAAAGAACGCATTCGTGAAGGGCAACCTTTGCAATACATCGTTATCAAGGAGGATTACGACATTCTCACTCTTCTCTCGTACCAGAGAGTCGTGCCAGAGCCTGCGGGTGCAATTGAAGGCGCCTATATCCGCAGGGTTGGATTAGCGACCGACGCAAGAGAGCGTAACACGGGTTTCGTTCCCACCTGTCGCCAAAGTTTCGAGGGTCGTGATAGTGGGTGGTGAGAGCTTGTCCAATGAAGGGAATTGCGTTCGTTCCTACTTTGTCACCTTTTTGGGGAATATTTACCGAACAATAATTAAAATTAGCAGCACATTATAGTGTGACTCTAGTTCTGAGCAGTAAAAGTATGTGTTGATCAGAATTTTTTACCACTGCTTACATTGGCACGACATGAGGTTGAGTTGACTGAGCCTTTCGGATAACATTCCACGCCGATCAATTCCGCGGCGGTGTAAGTAAAGTTTGGTGACTTCGATCCGCGGAACCCTTCGATCGGCATACATTCCGAGACTACTTACGCCGAAGCGACAGCAATGCATGTCGTAATCAGATTTATATATTTTGTCGAGCAAGTCCACGAAATTAGCCAGCAACTCGTAAGAAATGAAGGTGAAAGGCAAAACAGCTGCTGAGCAGTCGTCAACCAGAATCAATGTTAATGTTGTATGAATATGGATGAGGGTGATTTCGGTGACAGAATCTACAGGGAATATCAACGAAATAAATAAACTGTGTCTAAATAAATTGTATGCTGTTACACAATGTTAAAACTTGCAAGTTCACTCGCAAGCGATGAAGCGATCCCACCGTAGCCTGCCGATACATAAAGATGAAGTCAAAGCACGAGAAATAGAGAGGTAGGAGAAAATAAAGAAGTGATATAAAACCAAATGGAATCTTTGTCGTGCAGCTACAAAGTGAAGTTTGATTACATATTTTGACGCAGTCGACATTAAATAATCCATAGTGCAGGTAACCGTCTTCGTTTAGCCAACCGAAGTATTCCCGAAGTATTCCCGAAGTATTCCCGAAGTACGAGCTGCCTGCAGACGTGACTTACATCCCGAATAATATTCAAGTGAGTTGCTTAGAGCTTTCTGTTTTTCACATATTCTGGAAATTCACATTTAAGACGAAACGCGTTGCGTGTTGCCTAGGTATCTTGCAATTATGAATAATGTTGACCTTTAAGACGTAGGAGTTCTGAGTAACAAAGGTCAGACATGTTAATATGAGTACACAGAGTTATTTTGAGTTGGGCAGTCGAGAAACGGGAATCTTTATGTATTCTATTCATTTTACAAAAAAAAAAAAAACGCTTGTAGGATGCATTTTTTTTAGTTATTTGCAAATATCTGCCCAATGTACATATACGTCGTTGCAAAACTGATATTAGGGCACCGCATTTCGCTTGGAATTAGGGTCTGGTGTAACATAGTTCTCAAACGTGAACACGTCTCCTCTAAGATAAGTGAGGATAATGTAAAAAAGAGAAAGGAGGGTCTATTGTCTTGTGTAGTGGCTCTTTCGCCAAACATCCTTTCTTCAAGCCTTTTCTCCGTTGTCTTTCCATGAAGGACACGTAACCTGAGCCCGTAAAGAAATGCCTTCCTCGCAGTCCTTTCATTCGCACAACACTCCTCTTTCTTCGGCAAAAATGTGCAGAAAAGGCTATGCGTCGCTTGCTTAGTCAAACTATAGCGGAATTCCGTCGTGAAAGAAGCATAAAGATTGATGAGAGCTTCCTTTTCACTAGAGAAGTTTCACAGTTACACGAAATATTACGTCACACATAGATAATTTGCACCAGCACTTGACAACAGGCGCAACGGGCAAAGAAATTTCATAATTCGTTTTCTTTTCACGTGAGCTGCGAACATTTTGTTGCTTAAGGTGAATGCGCGATACCTCGCATAAAAAGTTGAAGGCTTTCTTAGTGTTGTATTAATGGAAGTTTTGGCGCTATCCTGTGACTATGTAGGCCACCTCTAAGATTATCGCCTGATGACCTTACAAGGCATCTTTCTATTACAACTTATTGCCGAATTAAATCACGTGTGGCTCATTACCCTATAAACAATGTGGTTATCAGTTAAAGTAACTTCGGTCTCGTTAACAGCGACGTAACTGACGAGCAGGCCATGTTTTTGGTGTCATAAACTATAAGACATGTTACTCATGCATTCATGCCCTTTCACGCCAATTACGGGACACACCAAGCGAACAAGGCGGGAATTTCAATTTTTTTTCCGCATTTTGTTTCACACCATCTGGTGAGATTTCCCAAGGCCACCTCAGGTCGTGTATTAGCCTTATGTCGTTAGCAGCTAGTGCAACAATATCCAATCACGTTGCGAGCATTTTTCCGATTTAAAAAATTTGCCAATACTAATCTTTCAAGCAACCTACATAACCTTTCTTCTTTAGCTACTTGGGATATGCATGATGTCTTTGTCTCGCTTGCTCTTTTTTTTTTAATGATCACTTGCACGTAAGCTTTGCTTGGATGATTTGCGCCTCCTAATTTTGGAAACATTTAGTAAATGTACTCCCCAGTACACAACTGAAGTAAACCATATAACTCGGGCCGAGAAGGCTTTCACAAGATAAAAAGAAGAAAAAAAAGATACCTCGGGGTTCGTCTATTTCCGTCACTCCAAAAAATGATGCTTGCCTTCACGTCACTTCATTTAACACCGACATTAATCAAACCAGAGTCATTATTACATCTTATACTAGCCAGAGCTCGTTCTTTAGTCAGAAACTTACGGTTTTATGACTGCGCTAACTATTCTCACCTGAGAACCAACCCGTCATACTACCATTTTCATATTAACAGGCTCAGCAAGCTATCTGCAGCTGCCTTCGTTTTTTTTTTTTTTAGATTGTCCTATATAACCATACCACAAATACTGCACCATATTGCGCTCAATTACAAGTCATTCAGGTGCACTGTTTGGTTGTTTGTTCTTCAATAAAAATAATGTAATAGTAATAGTTTATGTCTTGAGTGCCAAAACCACGAAGTCATCATGACGCACGCCGAAGCGGATGTCATCTGAAAATTTGACCACTTAAGGCTTCTAAACGTGCACCATTACCTATGTACACTCGACTCCGTCACTTCTCATCAACCTCCTCCATTAAAATGCAACTGTGGTGCCAGGAATGCAACTTCTGACTTCCACGGATCGGCTTTGGCTTGTTGCGTGATTGCTTGAACCAACACCATTGTGCCGCTGTAAGCGCTCTGAAGTGTCGCAACAAAGCAAGAACAAGGTATCGTAGTTCCCGCTTTCTCATTTGCTCCGATGCATCGCTACATACGTTTTTATTCTCACGTCGGCGTTCCTTAGAATGGTGCATCAGCAGTGGCAGCTGTTCTTCACCGATACATTTAAGGCCAGCAGGAGGTTCTATTTGCTCACTTAAGAATGAGTGACACTGAGGGTGATAATCACAGAGTTCTTATTCTGGTAACCTGAGAGCGTACTATATTTTCGATGTAAATTATCTAGGACTAATCCCAACGTCATGAAGAATCGCAAGTATCCAGCGGTGTTGAAACGTTTCTGCATCGTTTGGAGAGAACACGACCGAGCAGGCATCCTTCCCAACGCCCCACATCTTCGTCCAAGATAAGCATCTCTGGATGTTTACGAACCAGGGTGCCTGTTTGAGTAACAGTGTGTTTACATGTTCCGCCACCGATTTCCCTTTCGGTCACGGCAGGATGCTCTGACTCGGCACATGTTTCTAATTTTACTACAGTTCTCTAGAAAGCCGAAATGATGCGCACCTTTAAAGGGTGACGCAAAAGAACTTTAAGAACACTCCATATCGACGCGTACCATTTGCTGCAGATCTTTCTGAACGGTATTGGGCTACTCCTTACATTTCCCAAAGGTTGTGTTCGCAGTTTCTTGGAGTAGCGCTAGCAATATCGGTTTCTCCTTGTGTGTACCGAGAGGCACTGCCGGAAAGCCACAGTTTGTCCCAAAAGCCAATGTTTCAATATACAGAAAAGCGAGGTTTATCTGAGAGAAATTTTTTCTTAAGAAAATCCGGCCTTCTATGCTTTGATTTTTCTTGGAACTTAGAGTGACGATGCAATATTACGTTTACGCAAACTTGTGCTAGTTTCTCTTGCTTAATGCTTCAGTGTGTTTTGATTTATAATAATAAGTTTACATATTAAGTACTTCGCCAAGAAATGGTGACAACTCCCCTAGGTTTTACTTCAATAAAAATCCGACAGGTAGTTTTTATAAAGTCCTCTATGAGTACAGCCTCTCTTGCATCATCATACAGTACTTTACGCTATATACGGTAGACAGCAGACTAGGTCCGAATACATTTTTTCCTTCTTTCTCTTTTTCTTTAGTCTTTCGAACATTGGTAGAACCTTTTTCTGACACGGAGTACAATAGGTAGTTTCGCGACCAACATTCAAATATAAACGTTCATGGAGTCTCACTGTTGTGCGGCTGGACCAACGAGATACTGGCACGGGATAATACCTCCCCCTGCCAAGGACTGAATGCCAGAAAGTGATGACCCTGTTCACGCTTTCGGAGCATGAGTTGCTTGAACTGAAAACACTGAGTAAAAGGAAGCCCGCAAAACACGCCGATCCGCTTTCCACTAAACATGATTCCGGCGGCTTACTGACTGTGCCCTAGTCTTACATGGAGCTGAAAGCTCATGCTAGAGTAATACAATTCTTCAGGTATTGCAGTGCTCCTTCTACATCTAGAAGCGGGGCTCGCAACTCCGTTAAACCACAGAATACCAACATAAGTGCCTTGTACACATCGTACCGTTACATAAGCATGTCGTCGTCTCATATGGATTAGCATTATTCTTGCGTCATAATGTGCTACTTTGCTTCGCCTTCCAGTGAGTTTGTTTCCCAGACAGACTTAGAGTCTGTCTAAGGGACAGACTCTAAGTTGTGTAGCCTTGTTTTGTGTGTGTGCGTGTGTTTTCTTTTTCTCCTGAATCCTTTTCTTTTTTCTTGTCGTGTCTCCTTTCTATAATCTTTCATTCTCCTCACTCCTTTTCTCTTCCAAAGGGTAGCCAGCCGGTCTCAGCACTGGTTAACTCCCTTTCCCTCCTCCTCCTCCTCCTCCTCCTCCTCCTCCTCCTCCTCCTCCTCCCACAGTTTCTTTGCATATAAAGGGCGGCAGGCAGACTACGTAGACTTCAAGTTCTTTTTATTTTGCGTGATTTTGGAAACATACCCGTGCACAATCTCGCTCGTTAAACGTTCATATTATTCTTGCACAACCTAACATTACTCAGATATCAACAGCCATCTAACCGCCATAACCCAAGTTGTTTTCCGTCTTTCACAATAAGGTTAAAGCACAAACGTGAGATGTTTTCCGCTACAAAATGTAACACCATTTTCTTGACTCCTTGCTTTTTAACGCGCATAAAAGTACGGCGCATAAAACGAAAGAAAGTTTGTTTTATGCACCGTGTAAACAACTCGTGTCCTTTGTCCTTAACACTGGAACTCTGTATTTTGCTGCAACTTTCAATGCGCAACGTTTTTCAAAAGCGCCTCAGCGACAACAAGCGCACGAAACTCCCTTTTGTTTCGCGCTTTCAATGCATATATGAGGATCTGAATACTTATTTCAGAGCCCCGCCACGGTAGTCTAGTGGCTAAGGTACTTGGCTGCTGATCCGAGGGTCGCGGGATCGAATCCCGGCCGCGGCGGCTGCATTTCGATGGAGGCGAAATGTTGAGGCCCGTGTGCTGTGCAATGTCAGTGCATGTTAAAGAACTCCAGGTAGTCGAAATTTCCGGAGACCTCCACTACAGCGTCTCTCATAATCAGAACTAGTTTTGGGACGTAAAACCCCACAAAACAACAATACTTATTTCAAAAGACATGACTTTAGTGAACAATAAATTTTATATATTTCTCTTGAGGCAACTACAGAAGCGGACACATTTCTGGTAAAGGCCAGGGATACGCAGTGTGCAGGTGAATTAATCGCGGCATAGTCTCGTTCTAATGCAGTCATCGCGTTGCACTCACTGGAGTATGGCTGTCAAATTACATGTGTAAATCATGACGTATGGTTGATATTGCAGCGCATACAAGGACACGCTTAGACTTAAGGTTGCACATTGTAGCATAGTATTAAAGACCCAGTCACTTCGAAATACAAAATACTGAAACGTTGTACGAGTATCTTCATGAACTGTTTTCATTTACACTAACAGAGCGTGCGCAATTTAAGAACAATTACAGATTGATTAATTGAAAAAATGAAGATACAAGAAAGGCAACAAATGGATGTATCCACAAGGATGTTCCACGCTAACTTAGTTTGTAAAAAGGATTTCAGGAAATCCTAATAACTGACATATGACGATCTATGTCAGCTACCAAATGTGAACAATCAATTACGAAAACTAAGTTTGCAAGGGCAGCCCAAGACGCCTAAATTAGTACTCGTTGATAGAAGTTTCAAAAGTTACACTCCTTGTACCCGAAGCTGAAAATCCGAAAAGTTAATAACGTTAATTATTACAGCTTAATACTAATGTGAACTCTCGGGGCCCCAACGCACCTAACCAGTACGTTCTTCGCTATTCAAGTTGCATTTCACTGATCGTTTTATTTTTTCTCTTTCCACGCCATGTGATTCTCTCTGCTTCTTAGAACTGTTGCTTTACGGGGCCGTCTTATTTCACGTTCTTATGCATTGGTTGCCCACAATGTTGTCGGGTGCGGACAATTTCAGTCGCTTTGGCTTCTTTGGCTTCTGTTCATGGTAGATTACATGCAAAACGTACTCTTTTTTTAATGTCAGAGAGCAACTACGTAATCTAGTATTCATAAAAAAAACATCGTTATTCAAAAAGTCCAATAATAGGCATACTGATGCATGTACGCATCAAATGGTTCCGTTTACCGTTGGTCAGAGTGGCATGCTGCCGCGGCTCATATCCAAAGGCTACCATTGCGTTTCGCCCAGGGGTGACTGCCCCTGCGCGGCTCAGACTCCTCCATTTATTTCTTCGACATCTGGCGCCCGTTTCCTTTCTTTTCGATTCCTTCACATCGGGCGTCCCATCATTATGACTCCGTGACAGCTTCTACGCGTTTTCTTCCTGTATTCCCATTTCACACCGCGCTGCGACTTTCACGAGTTTGAGCAGTTGACAATGCTTCTCATGCTGCGACAGAGTTCCAAGAACAGCGTTCTCAGGGGCTCATAAAAGCCGGCAGTCTGAAGTATTGCGCTTTGGTTCCTCAATATTAAAGTGCCGTGGCTTTTCATGGCAAAACGCCTTACCGTTCAGTGGGTACTTTTTTCTGCGTCGTGAAAGCGGAAACAGCAGTTGCCGAGTCTCCTTACAGAAATATTACTTCCGGAGAACATTCGGAAACTAAAGTACGAACTGATGGTTGAAATCTATTACAAGCAGCCTTTTTCTTTATATACAATGGGGTGCGTGGGCTGCGAGCCGTGAGTTTGTGTCCATAAACACTCAGACTTCTAGTAACACGGGCACGGAGTGACATTTTTCGTTTCATGGGCAGCCCCTCCCGTTCGCATGACGAAATTAAAACATTAAAAAGAAGGCAGCGAAAAAGGACATGTGAAGAGTGTTATTCGATATATAAAAAATATCAGAGCATAGATGTTTCATACGAAAGACGCATTTAAAAATGCCGATAATTAATTAAAATTAATTCATATAGACCTAAAAGGCGTTGCGGTATTAAAATGCCCTTAAAACACAAAATTTACAAAACAGCAGTGAGAGACATTTTTATTCGTCAGCTTAAACAGACGGTGCGCCGGGTTAAGTCACAGCTGTCTTTTCAACTCGTGCAATGGTACGGAGTACGACGTCCAACTCACTGCTGCAGAGGAGCACTTGTTCCCACGTTGAAATCGAGGGAGTGCCCAAGACATCGAGTGGGGGTGCACCTTCCTCGCAATCCCAGAGGATGCGGTGTAGCGTGGTGAGTGTGCCGTTGAAGTGACAGTGCCGAGTAATGGTGTCCGGAATTATGTGGGCGTTTGGGTTGTGGGTTTAAAAATTAGTGTGACGCACAGTGTTCTGCACACCATAACTATGTGACGGCACACAGTTGATAAATCGGGCCGCCTTCATCTAAAATATAAAACGTTTTTAGCAACCGTATCGTTTAATTTATTCATCAGTGATGGCGCTAGTCTCCAGAATTCGTTCAACCTTTTGTCGACTAGGTGAATTCAATGAGGTTTCGCTCACAGGGGTGATTCCAAGTTAGCCACACGGGATTTCTTTCTTCCTTTCCTTCCTTCATTCTTTCGTTCAATTACTTGAGTTTCATGCCCGTATTTGGGCAAGCGCAATTCCCGGTAAATTGAATAATATTTAATTAGTTATCATTTACGGTTAGCATGCCCATATTCAGCACTAATATGTGCCCATAACATATGGATACTGTAGAACTGATAACATTGAACACTTCCTCCTCTTTGCACGCGTTTTATAATTATTTTTATTGTAATTTGTGGTATTTCATGGACAACCTAAACTTTCAGTTAGCTTGAGGTGAACGGAGGATATCCTGCAAGATATTTAGTTTGGCTAGGTGCTAGCGCCGTAAAACATTGCGCAGGATCACCTCTGGAAGTTGTATAAGTGACTACTAAGTATTTTCTGCTAATCACCTGTTGTTCTGTCGTCGTACGGTGCTATGTTTCGGCGAGAGCTGCGCTTTGACACGCAATATGATGCCCTTGTATTCCCTGGACTACTTCCCTGTTGTGGCCTTCACTGCAACGTGTTCGCCGATTGGCATCGGCATGGCGTCTGTCGTTTCTATTCTGGCGTTCGCCAAAGTGTGGAACGGCTCAACGTAAGGAGCATCCCGTCATAACCAAAACTCATCTTGGCATTTGGCTTCTTTAGTGCTAATCGTTTGTTAACTTATAATTTTGTTGAGATGCGTAAAAGTTCATTGCAAATCTCATGGGCATCTGCAATGGCTGATGCCTACCTTATATTTTGTGCTAGAGTGTGCTTTTACTCCACCATAGCGAAACTTCGCCTTCGTGAAAAGCGTCCTCCTGTTATTTTGAACGCCGACGCAAAGCATCCATATGCCTCATGCATGGGCTCGTTCGGCAAGCGTGGCTATATAGCGCGATAGGTAAGGCATTCAGCTTCGGAGCGCGCAGAGATGCACTTGAAGACTACAAACAAATGTATTTATTTTTGTCTTTTACAAGCTCATTTCTTCACAGCGAGTCGTCTCAGGCGAAGGGCACCCATTCCTTCCCCATAACTATCTAGAGAAATGCTTGAGTATTTACAACGCGCGACTGATTCAACTGTTCCTTTTCTCTTTGGACATTATCCTCGAAGATATTGTACTCCACTTTGCAAAGAACCGTGAAGAAAAAGGAGCACTTGTAAGGTATTGGTTCCAGCATAGAGGTTCGGCACTACAAACCTGAATAACAAAACCCGGATACAAGAAGGGTGAGGAGTGCAGGCGCGGACACAAGAGAAGCAGAGAAAGTGAAAGCGGTTCATGTTCTACACGGCGTTCAACACTGCCGTTCATGGTTAACGCGCCATTTGTTCTGCTTGCTTTTCTTGCGTCCGTGTCTGCTCGGCTTGCCTTTCTTCCGTTCTGAAGCCTCACCAAGTAGCTCTGATTTCTGTAGATCAATACTCTTCCGCCGGAACACGTTAGACACTATTTTTTATGTGTATTTGTACTTGCCTAATGTACAGTACGGCGCACTGCAATGATCGACATTTCGGTGAACTGTCAAATGCAACACTCCAATTCGCGCCCTTCCTGTTGCTGACGCCTTATTTGCAAGTGGTTGCGGAAATAATTTCTGCTGATGGTACCGATGTGTCGAAGGGAGACAGAACGGCGAACCGCAACTAATGTGCTGCAAATACATGTTGCAGAGATTTTTCAAGGAAACAAAATGCAGACACGTCCCGCGCAAGTGTTCCCTTTAGCAATGTACTCCTCTCTAAATACGCGCGGTGCTTATGTCTCTCGTCCGCGCGTTCTGTCGCTGTATCAATTTTTTTAATGATATCACGGCAAAAACTGAATCGCTGTGTTAAATAAGAAAAACTTTATGAGCGATTGCGGTTTCTTCTTTGTTCTTTATGATTTTCTTCTGATCAGGGTCCGTGTTCTTCAACACAGCTTGCATTAACAATGTTCGTAAGAGAATATTTGAGCCAGTTCTTACGCTAGACATATTAGCTAGCCCGGCTGGCCCATGGCAGAACACGCGTACGAAACTGAAGCTTTGAAATTTGTGCCTGAGGACCCATATTTACAAAATTACCTGATGTAACGGCATTCGTACGAAGACGCTTCAGCCGACCCTGATGCTGGGCATAACATTAGGCACGTGGGTCGGCAAATCCGAAAGAGCACTTAGGAGAGGGATGTTTTACTTGCGGAGGAGAGCGCTAAAAATTGAGGAAGAGTAAGCGTGGTTTGCAAATTTTTGAAGTCAGGGATGTGGAAACCAGTCAGTCTCCTCGAATGCGGACTGAAGTCTTCGTGAGCGTCTTTCCTGTCCACACTTACTCTTCCTCAATTTTTAGCACTCTCCTCCGCAAATGTGACTTACTAACTCACCCAACACTTCACTGTTCAAAAGAATGTTTCGTGCTCTTTTCATTCTCCTTTCTTTTCTTTTTTGCAGCTTCAATCTTATTTGATTGCCCATCTAGATAAGGCGCACCGCCACGCTGTAGTAGTGGCTACGGCACTCGGATGTTTATCCGAAGGTCGCGAGATAGAGTCCCGGCGATGACGGCTGCATTTCGATGGAGATGAAATGTCGAGGCCCCTGCACTGTGCTATGTCAGTGCACGTTATAAATTTCCGTTATAAATTTCAGTATAAATTTCCGGAGCCTTCCACTACGGCGTCCCTCATAACGACATAGTGGTTTTGGGATGCAAAATCCCAGAAATCGATCAATCATCTGTATAAAGCACCATTATTTACTCGTGCTCGCTTACTCCTCCGACTCGGCCTCGGTTCTCGCTTGTTTCTCACCATAATTAAGTTTCGATGCCTGCGCGTGTCTCTTCTATGTTTTCGTCTCACTTTTCTTAATCTTAAAGGATCTTCGCACGATGCATCGAAGCATCGGTGGCCATACCGCCGAGGCAAGTGCATGGGTCAAATTCTATCTTCTATCTTGCTGCCGGTGGGGCAATTGAATTCAATCAAGTGGACTTCGCGCCAGCAGCGTACGCGACTGCACGTACAAGTTCCAGCACTCCCGCTAATTGCACTTCAGAGGCAGTTGTCCCCTGCAGGCACTCCCCGTTCTTGCGTGGTTATGTTACGGTCGACAAATCGAAGATTCAATTGTACATGTAATGGCACCGGTATAATACCTGAACACAGAGCGCTAGCTAATGCCAGTGCTAACGTTATAAGTGCGACGCTGAAAAATGAGAGGGTGTCGTTGCTCTTCGCCCGCATTGTTGCGCGCCTTTATGTATGCAACAACAAATATAAATATCCCTTGCTGCGTTCGGAAAGCTAGAGGTGCCTGATTTTGCATCAGTCGTAGCGGCTTCATTTCACTAAGGCTAGGAGTGCTTTTTGCTGAGTATTTTTCATTTGTTATTCGAATAGCAGACAATGCTTGACGTACTTGTCGCAGCGAGAATATACTACGACACGTCCTACGCAACCATCCCTGATATAATTTTCTGGAGCACTTACTGGCTGACTCGTTTCTCATCCGTATGGTTGACGCATCTACGTGTGGCTCTTGCGGGAGCGATGAGACCATTGAGCATGTCCTGTGCCATTGCGCTCGTTACAACACCCAGGGAGGGGATCAATAGAGTGAACATAAAACCATTTTTCAAAAATCCAGGGACCACGGTGATGCGCTTCCACGGCACAGAAGGCTACCAAGGCATTGTTAATGTACCTAAGTCAACAGGTGTGTGCTACCGCCTGTAGACGACGTGCTCGGACAAATGTGCGCATGAGTGATTTGTGCTTCACCCCTCTCTTTTTCTTCCATTCGATCCCATAACTTGAACCCTTGGCCCAGCACAGGGTAGCAAACCGAACGCGCGTCCGGTTAACCTAGCTCCGTGCCTTCAACTCCTTGTCTCCCTTTCTCTCTCTCTCTCTCTCTCTCTCTCTCACCGGCTACCTCTGTGGCGCACCTTCACAATAGACCCAGAAGCAACGCAACACACACACACACACAAACACACAAACACGCGCGCGCGCCCGCGCGCTTGCGTAGATAGATAGATAGATAGATAGATAGATAGATAGATAGATAGATAGATAGATAGATAGATAGATAGATAGATAGATAGATAGATAGATAGATAGATAGATAGATATGTAAGGTCCATTGGAATCCAAGTTCCGGTGCAATTTTGGCCTACTTAAGGTCACATGTGCATTAATTACGTGAGCGGCAGTATGCTCAAGCAAAGTTTGCAGCATCGTTCCACAACCTCGAAAAACTTCGTTAGTTGCCTAGTCGTTTATGCGGAGCGTTTCGTATTATGATTCCTTTTTTACCTGTCATGGGGTGTCTGAACGAGCTCATGCCTATTCTAACAACAGTGTGTGTGTATGTGTGCGCTTTTTTTTTTTTGGCTTTCTTGCAGGCGGGGCACTTCGGTGTAGAAACACAATCGTGCCGTACAGTCTACTCTACAAGGTAGCGCAAGAGGATTGGCGGCAGCATACGCAATGTGCCCTCTCACAGTTGAAGTGTTGCTGTGCTACGGCCAGTAACAACAAAGCGCTAGCTCCGAATGTTGTGCACTGCCGACGTGCTGAAGTCCACTAGGTGGGTTGAGATCAACAAGGAGCAGGCTTCTGTGAAGTGATCAACGAGATGCAGCTTTGCCCAGAACAAACTAAAAGTAACGGAACTGCTTCAGGGCTACGTCAATACCAATAAATAACAACAAATGACCTTCGCAATATCGAAGCGGTCGCTAGTTAAGGTTTGCGTGAAGACTAAACGAAGCGCATAATTAAGGAAGTGACGGGTGAGAAAAGGCACTAATATGCCTGACTTCGAGATTCCTCAGAAAATTTTTCTAATATTTTGCTACGGACTTGGCCCGTGCCTAAGCAGTGTGGGGTATTATCATAACATGAAGATACGTGTGTTGAGACATGTTCTATATGTACGTGCTTCAGCAAGAAAAACATGCTGCAAGCGATATGGATCGGGTAAAACAACACTCCTGCGCTTCCTATACCGACCCGCAGCAAACTTAAGTTCATATGACGTTTTCCGAACTTCGGTTACGTGCTGGTGTAGCACTCATTGCCGGACATTTTCTTTTTATTGTCTTCTCAGAAAAACAGAATAAACAATTCTGCAAATGTTAGACGCCCAAGTTAAAGGTAAAACCGTTCCCGCAGTTAACTACGCCGGCGGGATATCTTGAAGACCGATTTATACCGCGTACCTCCAACACGCCATAACAACCACCAAAGCAGGGGCAATAAACGAGTGTTAAACATTTGTGCCCGTACAATAAACGAACCATTCCCCCAGTCTTAAACGTTTGAGGCTGTCGAGGTTTGTTTACATAACGCTACCCAACCGCGTTTCACGAGATCATACAGCCGTTTTCATGTCTCAACTAATCAGCATCCGTCCAAACTCTTTCAAAGGTGCAGTTCCAAATGAATTTTCGTTTTGTTCCTTCTGGTACAACCGCAATAAATAAAAAAGAAACGCAAGAGATGTACTGTAAAAAACATAGCCTTTTTGTTTGTGTTTGCTAAAGTCTGTTTAAAGGAATGAACCGTGTCTGCACAAGTTATTAACCAGCGTAACTCCAGTTAGGAAAAAAATATGCTTCAACAATATTCCTAGAATGCTTTGTATATCCATTCTCGTTTGCCCCTTAACGAGTTCCATGTCTTTAGACGCTGTAACATTATCTTCGGGATTTTCAGTTAAGGATCGGTTCCGTCATCAACCAAATCCAATTTCATTACTCTGATATACAATCGGGTACTTGTTCTCCATGAACTACACATCTTCACAACATTGTCAACCAACGTGTAGCAAACGTCGACCATAGTGGCTTATCGCTTCGATGATCATTTCGGTGCCCATTTTCGTGCGCCTTTTACCGTCCTCCTTTAGAACTGTCTGTCTCTACCTTTTAACGCGAAAGTGTTTTATGCCGGGGCACACCAAGAAATCACTGACGTACTTTCGTCATGGCAGTGGTCGACTGAAAAAATGAACACATATTCCACAGTGAGAAAGTACCACATGCTAGGATTAGAACCCACAACCATGCACCCGGGGTGCGACGATAGGAGTTGGAAGCTCTTCAGATCACACCATCCCCACATTGAATATATTGTGAACGAAGGAGGCTTATACCTTTACTGCGTCTAATTGATGTCCCGTTAAGGGAAACGTGTCTAGCAAACAAATTATTCTTAAATTTACACTGCATCCCTTTCGATACTATTTTCGTTCTCTGTGGCGAAACGATAGAGCGGAGTCGCAAATTCTCGTGCTAATGCGCGCCAGCAATTAGCGCTTAGGCAGTCTTAGCGTCTCTATCGCAGCAGAGGCGGATGTTTCCTAGCACATTGCTTGGGCAATGTATCACTACAGCCGCTGCACAATTAGCCTTGTGTGGCGTATATGGTAGCCAGTTGTGTTGCGAAGCGCTCTGCTCCAGGAATGAAAAGACGGCCGTGGACAACCGAATGATGGACCTTTCGCTACAGCGGGCTGTGTGTTCACAATACGAACCCCTCACAACCCGTTCGGCACCGCTTCCAAGGTTTCAGCGCTTGCGGACGCTCCTGGTTTATGGCAGATTTGCACAGGACTCTCGCGCGAGCAATGCAGTGCCTCCGCAGAAATGCGAGTCGTTCAAAAGCTTTCGCTTGTTTCCAACTGTCGATGATCCTTGTGTAGTGTCGAGGTACCACTGATGTCTACATCCGATGGGTTCACATGTCCAGAGTACCCAACATTTCTCCAGCGCCTAGATTAGCCAGATTCCCGCTTATGCATTCCACAATTTCGCAAATACAGGTCTCGCTTTCGTGTTATACCGATTCTTATCACAGAGGGATCTAATTTTTTTTTTTTGGTAAAGTGACTACTGCAATGTTGCAACTGATTGGCTACACGCGCCGGAAGGGTTCTTACATGCACGCATCTTGATCGAAAGCCTCAGAAAACACCCTCGAATTCATTCGTCAGATAAAGACAGTAGGTAACTAGAACAGCTAACGAATTTAACATCAGCGCGTTGCTATGATGGCTTCCATTATTTGGCAGTTTGCATGGCTTAATGCAGCTCGATAGGTCCGAGACACCAATACTTAAGTAAAAAATCCATGGTCACTAGCAAAATTCAGCCAGATTGAGTCGACCACATTACCCGCAGATACGTAAACATTTCCTTCTGGAAAGTAAAGCGAGATTTATAGAGTCGTCTCAACCGATAAACATTTAAGTCCTAAGCCGCACGCTTTAGTAGTTCGCGAAAATTCGCTTCGCAGATATGAAGTGGGTGTGCTTAAACGAAGGCGCAGGTATACAGGGCGTGAGCGCAGTCGTCTAATCTAATATTGTGTGTTAAGTGCGGATGCAAACTCGGATGACCGATAAAATGTAGTATGCACTCTTTAAGGCAATGTTGTGCACACCCTGCAAATCACATTATTGGCTATTTGCAATTAGGGAACCTGTGCTACAATACTGCAATTGGATGTACGAACTCTTCGGTCGGGCTCAAAGACGTGGATGCAGTAAACTGCTACATTTGGATATATATATATATATATATATATCCAAGTGTAGACAGAAATGGAGGGAGGGGAAATGAATGGATGTACACTGTACCCTGACACCAGCCGCAGCAATTTCTATGTGGCAGTGCTGGCCAGATTGGTCCGACCATCAATCTGTTTCCTAGCTGAGCTGCTTGACCGCACTGAGGATAGCGGACTGAGAAATCGCTACTGAGTGGAAGAAAGCACACGAGTCTACCACAGAATGAGGCCATTTCTTTTCCTTCGTTCCGGCATTGCCATAAAACTCCGCTCGAATGGAATACGAAAGACACAAAGTAACAAAAACAAATTTGCTGCACATAAAAACACCGACCAAATGGCCACTTCCGCAGCAGGAAAGATATAAGGGGAAGCATTTGAATAGCTCAAGAAACGCACGAGCGCAATACTATTCTTCAGAACAGGCAAACAAGGATGTTTGTTCTCCTTTCCTCTCTTTGTCTTGTTACAGAGTTGAAATTTTCAAGGAATGAACAAGTTTTTAATGGATTCGCCATTTTTAATGGTAGGGCCATCATTTCTTATAAATATAAACGGTTTCATTTCCCATGTTCTAATTTTCCCATTTTCTCAGTTATTGTTAGCTTTTCTTATTTATTGAAAAAGTGTACCGGCCAAGTATCGCTTATCAGGGAAAATTTCAGGCGATTGTGACTTTCGGCAGAAGGTTTGCAAAGAGGGCTAGCAAATGGCACAACTCAGTTAGGGATGATACGTGTTGTTTAACCAGTTCCACGTCTGCCGCACGACAAGACGGATCGAAATAAAAAATCCGCGATACAGCCCTTGTGGGCCGACACTACAGTCAGTAGCTCAAGTGAAAGGCAAAGTGGTGTGGACGAACTACGCACAAATCTCCATTTCCTGAAGTCGTAAAATGGGGCAAGCCCAGCGTCGGTGGGGACGATAACAGTGGGACAGAAATATGGGAATAGCAGAAGAGGGGGAACAAACAAAAGGCAAGTACTATACATTAACTCTAACTTTCCCAAAAAGTTACGACTTGAACGCGGAAGTTCGTTTTACTCCAGAACTATACGCAAGAATCGCAACCCTAACCTAGTGAACACGCAGCAAATGGAGACAAAATGCATGCCGACAAAGGGGAATCTGAAAGTGGCCGTGGGGAAAAGAGGGAGGCGGTTGCACAGGAAGTGAGGGTGCGGCGGCGGGAGGGTCGGAAGGGAAGGCGCGTAAGTGCACTCAAACTTCAGGAGGAGAGAGTGCCGACCCACGTTGACGAAAAGAGGCGGAAACCGCGTGCTCCTCTCTCCCGCGCGTTGCTCGTCGACGGGCGCGCGAACGCGGGCGGCGTGGCTGTGCGCAAGCGGCGGTGACCGTGGTGGCGTTGCAGGGCCCGCGGCCGGGCTCGTAGTACAGCCACGCCGCCGCTCAATCGCGGGCTACGGACTCGTCGCTCACGGACGGCTTGGACCACGTCTCGCGCGCCACAGCGGTTGCGGGACGTTTCGTTCCGCTCTGTCCTGCACTCACGCGCTAACGAACGTCGCCACGCAATGATGGGCGGGTTGTGCGCCAGCGCCTGTCGCCTCGTCGTGGTGATAGCAGCTCTGTGCTGGACGCCTGCGTTGCTGCTCGTGCCCGGGTGAGCTGATGAGACACGTTTGTTCTGCCATAAGCGTGACCAAGACATCGTAGAAGTAGGCCTTTCCGCAGTTGCTAATGGGGAAGGCTTTCGAAGAGCTGACAAAATAATCGTGCTGAGGAAACCGCGATTGGAGTTTGTTCGCGTGTGAAGCGTTTGCTTGCCCTCGCTTAGCGTCGAGTATTTTAAGGCAGCCTGAAAATGCGACAATAAGAAATTTGTTAACCACGAAGGGGAATTTAGGGACGTAACTGTAAATGTCGCCTGAACAACTAGAGACAAGCATTTTTTTTGTTGTGTATTTAGCGAAACTCGTAAATAAACACTTGTTTTCGCGTACCTTGGACAATATCCAAATAGGAATAAATTGAAGACCATGGTTATTTTTTTTTTTGTTGGTGGTGTTGGTGGTGCTGGTTTGCAGTGGCAGTCAAAAGCGGGTTACCTTCGCCTAGGTTCTGTTGCTATATTAGAGACCATCGGTGCTTAACGCAGTATTTGGCATTTTATAGATATACCGACACCATCTAATATCCTATTGTTAAATGATTTTGAATAATTATAAATAGGAACTTATTCAGTTCCTAATTATGACATTCAAAATGTCAGTCATTGATCGATCAACTACGTCCAGCGTTTTTTTTTTTCGTTTTCTTTTCCTCTTTCTTACGTGCGTCAGAAAGTGTATACCCGCGTCTGTGCCGCCTCTTGATAGGTTGTTTCAAAGGTTAGTTTTGAACTGTTGCTGAGCCAGGTCAGCCGTATTTGTCAAATGCGGACATTAAGAAGGCAGATAAAGGCCGTAAATTTAGCTTTGTTTCTATAAGTGCGCTACTCAGGCACATAGTATTGAAGTTATCTGTCAGAATCTCGCTCACAATTCGGCCACCTTTTCTTTCTTTCAGTACCGTCATTATTGGCTTAACTAGAAGGATGCGTGGTATAGGAGCATGAGCGCACAACTGTTGTTGCTTTTCTTTAATTGCAAGTTCAAATTTAAAACTTAAATGTCAAACAATCTTGATGGGCTGCGTTATGCCCAACAAAAGATGAAACAGATGTAACTGTGAAACGTAAACTTATTTTAAATGTACTCGATATACGCTTTATTCGTTTAGTGCTGACTCAAACATAACATAGCCTCAAGTTCCCTTTTGAGTTTTTCGAACTCGTGTACCGTTATTTTATTGGGAGCTGCTGCGTGTCTTTCCTTTTCAAACTTCAGGCAACACGTGTGGCTCCCTTATGCATAAAAAAGTTAGGCGTTTCTCGTTTAATTCTTGCCAGAAATTATGTGATCAACTCCGAAATGAAAGTATATAAGTATAGTGTGAACGTTTTTCAATTCCTTAGCGATACTACACCACCATGTCCGTTTCTTATAAGGATAAACTAATTTCTCTCTCTAGGCCGTATTTCTTGAAGAAATCGGCGAGTTGTGGCTTCCTGTGCTATTGCTAGTTCCTCTATGGCTTCTCAGACACAAAATCCACAAATAGCTGACATCTATTGCTTGATTGCGGGTTAATTTAACGATGGCACTAAACTTTAAACGAGATTTTAGTTTTGACGCTATAGCTGTGTTTCGCGCTAACAAAATCACTACACAAATTGAACTAGTCGTATATCCAACGCAAAAAAAGAAACTGATTAAGAGTGTGGCGCCCGTCGGGCTAAGTGCTTTTTTTTGTACTTCCTTGTATTTTGTATATCCTCACATTTTTCCTCATGAATATTTTTTTTCAAATATTAGTACAAAAATTATTACTTTTAGAAATTTTCAATGATATTTATAGCCGTGCTTGTGATTGGTGCATTCTTACCTAATTCCACACCAATATCTCCTGAGAGTAAGATATAATAAAGATAACGTAATACAACCTTCTTTTCTCGCCCGGCAAGAGTGTAGTAATTAAAAAAATACATTACATCCTCTTTCACTGTGCGATATTTTTCTCTGTTACACGCATATCAGCGGAACCCTAAAAATAACATTCTCAGAATAAATCAGTTCAGCCACGATTGCAGTCTTTCGCTGCCAGTCGCAATGACTGCTTCTCGTATTTTCAATCAGCAGTTTCTGTTACTTTATATGAGCGTAAGTGGGACGATTGATATTCGGCAATCCCCAGAAAAACTCATATTTATGTTTTATGCTATGTCATGCCGATGAAACTTCTGCTTTTGTTCAAACACCATTCGGTGCGCTGGAAAATAGCATCAGGCGTTCAGAACTTATCCCGAATTTGGGGTTCACTTAGAACGTTTTTCTGCGCACATTTCAAATTCTGTTAAAACTGGTTTGTTTCTTATTATAACTATAACTAGAAGGCACTTCTTAGTCATAACTAGATGTACTTCTTAGTTATTAACGTACCTGTCCCTATTTCTTAAATATTTGAGTAAGTCAAAGGTTGTAGAGAACGTATTCATTGGTAACATTTAATTACAGTTCCTGAAGTTTTACTTCCTGAAACCACGGTATGATTACGAGTGACGCCGTAGTGGAGGACCCCGGAAATTCCAACCACCTGGGTTTCCTTACCTGGCACTGACATCGCCCAGTGCACGAGCTTCAACATGTTGCCTACATCGAAATGCAGCGGCCACGATATCGCTTCATAAATACTGGTGATACACACTTCACTTCTTCAGCCCATATTTGTAGGTACATAGGTGTCTCTGTACACAAGAATCCTCATTTACCAATGCACGACAATGTTTTTCATGTACGGAAACAATAAGCATTGATCCGTCACTCTGTTCTGATAAATCAGCGCAAGGTCAACGCGAGTAAGAAAGTGCTTACATAGCTATATCGTGCGTAAACAATTTCTTTTTTCTTTTACGTCGTCTGAATAGTGTTGACCAAAACTTAGGCTCTCCCCACATGTTGTTACACACGCTACGTGAACGTCCTGTATGCCACCGCCCCTCAAAAAACGTGGATTCGATCCTGGCCACGGCGGTACGAATTTTCGATGGAGTCAAAAATGCCAGAGACCCGTGTGCTGTGCGTTGTCAGTGGACGTTAACGAACCCCAGGTCGTCAAAATTGCCGGAGCCCTCCACTACGGCCTTTCTCTCCTCTCTATCTCTTTCCGTCCCTTTCGCCTACCCCCTCACGGACGCTTAGCCATGCTCCCAACATGGGCTGCAGAAATTAGCGTCCTTTCCTTAACCGAACCAAAAATCATCATCATCATCATCACCATATGCATGCCACCCTAAACCGAATGCTCCGAAATGCTCACTCTTTCTCCCCGTCTTTTTCTTTTCTCTGTATCACTTTTATTCTTATAAATCTCGCAGGATCACGCTCCTTCACATTATAAAGTGGTTTCATTTTGAAGACATAATGTTGTTTCACGTTATCGCATTTATTGCACCGCTTCGTCAACATATGTTCATTCGTTATCCTAGTACATACCAGTGAACTGTCACTCCACTTCTTGTCATGCGTTCTACTTAACCCGTCCTGCGTGCTACGCCAAACTTCGAACAACGCATTTCTCGCGACCTTTTCGATTTGTTTTTCGGACAGAGCCCGGCTTCTTCGCGTTTTAAACCCCATTTTCTTTCAAGAACACTGTCCTTTCACCTTTTAGCACATTGTGAAGCCACGCGAACGTGTGTTTATTCGTTCACTTCAGTATATGCAAGTGAACTTTCCTTCGCACTCATGTTCGAAAGGGTCCGCATTGGCAATATACAAACAGGGTCGCCTATTCCGCTGAGGATAAAGCCTGCGAAATGGCGTCGCAGCGCCGTGTGATGTGAAGCGTAGAAGAAACGAACGTGACTGGCCTCCCGACTCCGAAAGCATTCAACGAAAAAATAAGAAAAAACACCCAGAAGAAATACGAGCTGTGATACGGGCGGCTCCGTCCTCTGCCAAAACATGTCACGTTCAGCTGCATCGCCGGCTAAAACCGCTTCGGCTTTCTAAAGTTCGGGCTCTGTTGGTTGACTTCTTTTTTTTTTTTGTCTAGAAATCCCTGTTGCGAGCGTCATTCGCACGGAGCATAATTTTATAAAATGCCACGGTTGAACACCCAACTCATTTACCCATCTTTACACGGGCCACACCCATAAACTTTCAAGTTCTTTTTTTTTCTATTTCCTCCATCTCGTATTTCATTAGAGCCCTTCGGGCTCCTAATCACTTTGAGGCTTAATGAAATTTGCCTTGCATAACTGGGAAAGGTTTTAGCGCTGTACCTGTAGCGATAAGGGACAAAATTTAGAAAACACTTCTCTTCTAAGAGTCATTTCGCACTGACCGCCTGCCATCGGCAATGATATGTCGACGATAAAGGTGTTCCCAACTTTTTTTTTCTTTTTTTTTTGACGAGCTATTCAAGCGGATGATGTCACTGTAAAATAGTACACTCTCGAAGTGAAATTTCGAAAAATAATATCTAATACAAAACTTTCCGAAATAGCACATAACCAACATCCGCACGGTAAGTTTGTATGCTAGCTTTTAACAGCGTAGCTGTTTAAGTTGGACGTAAAGCCGCTGATACCAGGACAAAACTACCATCACGAAATAAGTTCACGTGCGCTTCTATGAAATACCCAACATGCGGCGTTTTAGCGCTCACTACTTTCCTGTCTTGCGCTCATGTCCTCGACCTACTACTTCACTAAGGCACGGAAAGTGGGTATGCGTCAACAGCCCCTAACACAGCATAGCCGTGCATACTATAGCTTAGCAAGAGGGTGGGAAAGGGAACTGAGAAAGAGTGATGTGAAGGTGATGAGGAAGCAAAAAAAAAAAGAACTGGCAGATCCGACGTGCAGTGGAAATCAAGGAAATGCGAAGCACGTATCAGGAACATAAAATAAATCTGCATTGTTGTCTCGCTATACCGATTTTGGTACATATGAAGTTTACGAAAAGGCCAGCAGAGCACCAAGACCGTGGCACGTAAATCATGCCGGTCATGACATGCACATCATGACTTTCATGTTATGGCCTGTCTTTTATGTTCGTCATGTAGTCATGATGTTGCATACCAATTTTCGTTTACATCCATTAACGAAACAGCCAAGAGAGCACAAAGTCGTAGGCGGATAGATAGATAGATAGATAGATAGATAGATAGATAGATAGATAGATAGATAGATAGATAGATAGATAGATAGATAGATAGATAGATAGATAGATAGATACGCTCAAGGTCGCCGATGTTCGCTAAGAAATGTTTTGCATTTAAAAGAAGGGGAGAGGGTAAAACATGACATAGCATTGTATAGTATAGTATGCGCCACAGAAAATGAGTGTATGCGCCAAGCAGCTCTTAGCATAGTATAGCCATGCATAGTATGTTAAAGCAAGGCGATGATAAAGAGAAGTAAGGTTGAAGAGGTACGATATCAAGGTAGGATGATAGGAAGAAGCAGGAGAGAAGGTAAAGACGTGTCATTGCGTTTTACAACATTGTTTAGCGAGGGGATGAGAAAGGGACGTGATAATGAGCAAATGCGTTGTTTTCAAATACGCTGCCGCGCTAGAATTCGAGTGACGTTGGCCCATGACAGTGATCACGAATATTGGCAAATTCCTTTCACATATGTTTAGTGCACTAATGAATTGACTTTCTGCGGTCTATTGTATAGAGAAGGATGTCCTTAGTCTTGTACGCAATGAGTGAAGCTGAGCTTCAGCTTCAGTCATCGCGCGAGTAAGTGGTTGATTTGACTGATTTGTGGAGTTTAACGGCCCAAAACCAGCTCTGATTATGAGAGACGCCGTAGTGGAGGGCTCCGGAAATTTCGACCATCTGGGGTTCTTTAACGTGCACTGACATCACACAGCACACATGCCTCAACATTTCGCCTCCATCGAAATGCAGCCGCCGCGGCCGGGATTCGAACCCGCGACTTCGCGAGCCGAGTGCCATAACCACTAGACCACAGTGGCGGGGCGCGAGTAAGTGGTAAGAGGTTGCCGAAAATTTGTGTCTTCATTCGTATAAGAAGCCAAAATAATGGCTTGAGTTTCCGCGGTAATGGATATCTACAGCTAGAAACTTAATGAAACCAGCAATGTGTCCACTAATGAGTTTATTTTTTTTTCAGTAATGATTACGGCAAAAAAAATTGCCGTTGTTACGCCTATGACAGCGCTTTATTAAACTCGTCGAACATGCATCGCTAAAAATTCAAACATTGTGTGGCAAAATGAAATTTTCACGAGACTGAATACCCTTCGATCGAGGAAAAAAATTCTTTGAAGAACTACGGAGAAATACGCCACAGCTTATCGTATCACTGAGCCCGAAAGGGCATTGCGGCAGAATTTACCGGAGATACTTCAACAAGAAACGTTCCTATCGAGGCGACTTCTTGGAGTATCTTAAGGATGATTTATATGAGCAGTAGGAAAACATCCTTGGTCATTACTGTAAGGTAATGGTTAGTCTGATAAATCTGCCTTACGCAGCCCATGACATATACGCTTGAGAGCCATTAAAGCTTGCGTGCGTAATGCTGTGCCGTATTCTTATGGCAAGGCATGTAAAGGTTTTGCTCGGAGTTTAAAATCTCGAAAGCATACCAAACTAAACCTGACGCTCTGTAACTAACGAACGCACGTTGTTCGTTTTCAAAGGTCGATCGTGAACATGGCGCTCACTACAAAAGAAAAACAATTAAGGCTAACATGAACAGAAATGACAAAACAAAGTTGTGTTCACCAACTGAATGGTAACGTGCCCGTTATAAATAGATTTGGTGTCATGAGTCGATTGTCCATCCAGTTTACGACAGATTCCGCTCATTTAGATGTGTGCTTCATAGTAAAGTACATGATGACGTGCAACGCCAAAAATAAATCTTCACATTTTCTGAAGAGACCGAAAATGCGAAAATATACGTGCCTTTCCTCCCTTTCTTTCATTCTACCGGTCATTCTCCCATTGCTCGCTACTTTCTTTCTCCCTTTCTAGCTTCCTTTGTTTGTTTACCGCGCGTGTACTGCAGATCGTGCACGTATTACGGGGTGCCTAATTCTTTTGTGCATACAGAATCCCTCTTTAAGGGACGCAGATGATGAACCGACAGTGGCTGAATCGACTTGCACGGCGGTCTCGCAACCCAGTAGTCGGCGGTTCGAATCTGCACCCCAACGAGCAATTTTCATATTCAGTTTATCTTATTCCATAATACAACCTCGCTTTCAAGGGCGCCTACGACGATCTGGGAGTTTCTCACTCCGTTATTCTGATGGCGTTGCAACTCGGTGGTAGGTGGTTTGAATCCAGAACCCGGCGAGCAGTTACTATGTTGATTACTCGAAGCGAAAGAGAAGGAATAAGTGCACGTGTACCGCGTTCACGATGACGAAATTTTCGTACACTATCAACGGCTTCAAAAAACAGCCAATACAAGCTTCTCTGAAAAATTCGCGCTACATTGAAGAGGGCGCTGCTCCCAGCATGTATCAGAGCACGTGTAAGCAAACCAAGTAAAATACACGAAGCAAGGAGGTTTGTACCTCCCAAGGGCAGGCGTTCCGTCTTTGTTCATGACGCTAATAAAAAATTTTACGCGCTTCACCAAGACGCGGGAAATTTCTTCCGATTTGCGCACCCGCATGGCTTCGAAAAAAATTTATGGACAATGTCGCAGGAGCTGCTATCTGTCACGCCTATCCGCTTGTCGCATTCAAATTTTACAGCAGAGAGTACTTCAAGAAGACACAAACGGCGCTCAGAACAATAATTATTTCGTATTATAGTTACCTCCCGTTGAATCTAAAGACAGGCTACTTCCGATTAAAAATATATTACTTATATTCAGACGGAGAAAGTTACAAATCTAGAAGTCTCATTTCGCACCTCACTGATAAAGCCAGAGAAGTGCTTCTTTCTCGCAAAATTGTATGAAGGGCGCTCCCTGCATAGTAAACGCTAGATTGAATTGCAACCAATCACGAAAGCATAACGCTGCCGCAAGACGCAAATGGAACTATGATCTGTTGAGCGCTAGAAAGTTCGATTAACTGAAAGGCAATATTTATATAACGTGGCGCTGCTTACACAACACTCTGTTTCAACCACCTCTGTCACAGTAGCTGCTGCTGCCTCTAGAAGACAAATAATCGCATCAGGCACGCCGTTTATGGAGGGTAAGCTCAGATAAGTCGCGGAGATCACATTAGGGACAGCGTAGACCAGACCCCAGGCACTATCTTGCCACAATTTCTTTTCGGTGTCCATTACACCTCCCTGAGTCCACGATAATTCTCCAACAACGTATGTCTGCTTTCCCTGCAGGAGAACATAGTTACTCTTGTACAGGATATTTTACGGTGGGTTCGATGCTGCCGTTTCAGTTATGCAGTACACAACCCTTACGAACAGCGTGCGCCAGGCCACTGTTGCGCAAAGGTGGGGCCACGGTTGACCAGTCCGGTTGGTTACCGTGCATGCTTTCAAGCGCTTAGCTAAGGAAGAACCGCGTGGTTCTTCCTTACTCAAGCACGTCGAAATGCAGTAACGAACCGGACTGGTCGACCGTATCCTTGCAGCGTTTTTGCGCAGCAGTGACGTGGCACTTCAGCCGGTTTTAGGGCTCTATAGAGTGCAAGCGTCCCTCACCCCAGTTTGATAGTCTGGGAATCACAACTGATGTAGAGTAAATTTAAGCGCCAAATGGATAATGCGGCTGCCGCTACTGCGTGGGCGTTCTCATCAATTTTTTGTAATGATATTAGAGACATAGAGACAGAGACAGAAATTTTGCGGAAGGTAGGGGGGGCTGCTAAGGAGGAAGAAAAAGAGGAAACACATGGAGGCTACCAAGTGCTGAGAACGGGTGGCTACAATATAAGTTTACAATATAGCAATGGCGTCACCGAGCGTCGTTAAACAAAAAACGACAAGGCAAACGCGAAAACTTGCTCCCGTGACAAATATGTAATCATACGTCCCCGTGGTACATGATTTATAGGCGCTGACACCGACACACCTACTGATACTTGCAGTTCAAGCAAAGGACAAGCCGGAAATTTTCAACTGAGTTCACTTTATTCTCTTCAGGTGCGAATTATGATGAGCTGTCTGCGAACGCGTCAAAGTTACTCAACTTTATTCCAAGACAGTCGATATTCCTTCGCATTAAGGAGACGACGATTATACGTACTATGATATTTACATGTTTTAGTAGTTATTTCGAATAGAGATTCATTAAATAATTCATAATTATGCAGCTTGTCAAGTTCAACTTTTTATAAGAAGAATAAATTATCAGTTTGGAAATTCATTTGTCGTTTGCTTAATATCACGCTCATGCTAAGTGAAACAAAGTCACAATTTTGATGTTGTCCTAGCAATGCAAGGTGTGAAACGACTCGTCAAAACTGGTAGTACCTTCATTAGAATAATCGTGCAGAGCCCGGCAACAGCGGGTCAATTTCAATGGAAAACATGATAATAATAATTATAGAAAGGCAAAATTGTTCCAGAAGTCAATTACGTTGTTCTTTATTCGTTACTAGCCTGCAGAACGGGAGGAAACAAATTGCGTACACAATTTTGTACGCAGCCGCTGAAGGGGACACATGTCCTTTGCTGAGGTCTGTATTAAATTACCTAACAGCAGTGTAAAACGCAAGGACGCTCAGAGACACCTGTTCGTGAGAAAACCTAATGAGTGGCAAGCTAAATTAAAGAACTTTTTTTTTTGCTTCTTAGAGCTGTAAAATTTCCCAGAACCGAAAATGAGACACATTCTATAAATTATCTTGTTGCAAAAATTATCCATAATTCGCTGTCATCTTTTTGGCCTCGACTGGGAAATTGTAAATGTTATCCAAGTTAACCTTCGTTAAAAGGTATTATGTTGTGGTCTTCCATACACACGCTCTCTATTCACCTTGTAAGAACCGACTCCTGATCATGTTTGTCACTGCAGTTCCACGGATAATCAGGCACGCAGGGAGAGAGACATGACTGAGATGAATAAACCAGCGATTAGTGTAGCGTGTGATAAGGATACGGTGACAGTCTTCGGTTCTTCGGTGATAAGCTATCTTAACAGATGAAGGGTTGTTCTTCACGAAAATCTATCAGAAAATGTAAGAGATATTGGCTTAAAAAATACGCTGTAGTATATATAACTCCCTCCGTTTCAAACTTAAGTTAACTACTCGCCTTGAACGCTACATCATCAGCACGCTTGTGAATTTGCAACACATAAATAGTAAACATGTTATCTGAGTGCCTTGCTCCTGTAAGGGAAGAAATATGGTCTATAGCCTTCCTTCGATATGGCGTTAACTTACAAATCGAACATCAGATTGCCGTAAAATATATCGCAGATAACAAGGGCTGTATGTCTTTCTTAATCTTCAAAGAAATGCTGAATATATTCTTGTGGCGCTGGAAGTATCACCACCTTATGGGACTATTTCTCTATGATTACCACTACAGATGTTGGATAATGTAGTTTAGTGAAACCTAGTTATAAAAGCGGCTACTAAGTCAGAAACCATTTTTCTTGCTTAAAATATGGTTCCCATTTGTGTAATTGAGCGCTAATTTTCACTCATAGTTTGCACCACCGATATCTATCGCCTCTTTCCAGATCATTTACCTAAATTGACACGACGATGTGCAGTGAACTTCACTGGCTCATTAACCGGGGCAAATTTCCATGTGCACATCTTAAACCCAAACTTTAGTTTATCTAGCCAAACACTATTTCGCGACGAAACACAGGGGTACCGCAGCACGCACGAAAAGGGTGAGTGATCACCACGCGTGGTACCACGCTGAAATGTGCCATTAGATGTAAGCCGGGTGTGTGATCTCGCATAGTGCGTCAGTGTTAGAGTGCTCGCTTCGGCCATTAGAGGAACTTAATTATTTACGCAGCAGGAAGCCGCGGGATACAAGGCCGCTAGCTAACTTCGTTGACCATCTAGAGGGATGATGACACCCAGCAAAGCTCTTTCCGTTGAATTGTACATTGTTCTTCGCACTTTTTTTTAACGAAATCAAGGCTCAACTTGTTGAGTGGTTAGGGAATTAGGTCAATAATTAAATTGGAAAGCCGAGTTTTGTGCGACATTCAAATTCTTACGACGAGTTCATAATATTTTTGTCAGTTTCTTGAAGACGTAGTAGTAGGAGGCTGCTGAAACCTATTTTGCTTTTCTTTTCTACTCTTGCGCATGCTAAGTGGGAGGATATCATTATAAACACCTTGACTTCCTTGGTTTAATTTTTGTTACAGAATTATTATAATTTTTAAAGAATGAAAATAATTGATTTCCTGACGTACACATACACGAGTCCCCTGTCTGCCTTGTCCGAAGTTTACGGACAAGAATGCATTCTGAGAAAAAAATACGAAATGCGCACAAAACATCATCCTGAAATTGGAAACTTGCTGCTGAGAACTTCGTATAACGTTACATGTGCAATACATTATGAATTTATGACATATCCTTAGATTTGCCTTTACAGCGGTACCCCAAGGGATTTAGGTCTTAGCGAAAAGAGTTCGTCTTGCAGAAAAGTTTATTTATTTTTAATGAATATGAAATTATGTTTTCTTCACTAGTCCATTCACTGATTCATGTAATTCCTATCATTCCTGTTTTCCAGCTAGTAATCAAAGCCATAAGTGCCGCACAGGTGCTCTCATTATAGTTCAATAGACTCCTGAAGAACTCTCGAGAACCCAATAAAATTAACGTTTTCAGTAATGTCAGTATATTGCAAACTTCTCTTATTAAATGTCATTTAACTAGAATGATGCTTGTACGAGAGCCTGACACCTATTCTTATTTTCCGCAAAATATTATTTCGGCATGGGAAGTTTTCTTTGTTTCTTCCATGACAACACCAGTATTTCTACTGCGATAGCAAAATTGACGCTAAGTTTATTAATGGCTTGCAAAATAAATAAATATATTAATTAGCACTCAATAAGTTTGTCAAAGTAGAAGGAATTTGTGTTTGAGTTTTCAGTAAAATTGAACAAGGGCGTCATTGTCTACGTGCGAACACATACTCGTCAACAAATGTTGCCAACAAGTGCAGTCTGCCGACGCCGTACAACGGCGTACGTATTCCAAGGCAACCCAAAGATAATGGCAATGACAGAATTGTGAACATTTCTCTTCAAGAGACAGAAAGTGAGTAAGAGGAACAGCCAATTCGACCAAAACAGAACGGTGCTGTCTCAGCGAGATGCGAAATTATGACTCACCCTGTATGCTGCACTTGCTTTGCGGTGGTTTACAGGGTTCTCTGTTAGGTTATCAATCTCACTGATCGCACTTCAAAAATGGCAACGTCAACAGAGGATACAAACGGTTTGTATGGGCCACCGTTGCGACTGCATTATCCTTGTGATGAATAAATTTGCGCCTAACTAAAGTTACTCTCCGACTACATTTTATGCTGAAAAAGCAACATATACACAATGAATTACGTTTGTAACCAGTAATCATCCCGAATATTAACAATACATACCATAATATTCATGGAACAGTTATTTTCGGGTAAGTATACGCCTACTGTGTCTACGTCAATTCACTCGTCTTGTCGGTGTTTCTGGCGGAATACTCTTTGTAGCCGTCTGATGCTCCCTGACATGAAGTAGTGGGAATTTTACGGAAGAGGCAGGACTACTTTAAGAAGCCGATGTAGTTCATAACCTTGCACAACTCCTTTATTCTCGCACGTTTTTTGGCATAGTAACAGAATCTGTGGTAAAGGTTAACCCATCTTCACCAAGACAAGGGTATTATTTTTAATATCCTCGTATAGTATCTGCCTAGGTGTCGCACAACGGCCAGAGACCATCTCTCTAAGGAGCCACTCTGGTTGTTTTTCACAAGTGTCTGACAACAACACCAGACAAAAAAATAAACTTATGCACAAAACCACCACTCACAGTCCCCCGCAAACTAGGTAACAGAACACCTCGGTGACAGGGAGTGATGACGAATCACCCGGGGCTCATGAAACATGATCTCTCCTTCGCATGTACACAAGCATCCAAGCCCAATCTTCTCACGCAGCAACACTCAATTGACACTTTTGATTTCCAGGGACAACAGAAAGTTTCTTGTCACCTGGAAACACAAATTTTGACTAATGGCTACGCCCGCGGCCATATTTTTCATCATTTTCTTCATTTTTTTATTCCCGTACGCTATGCGTGCTGTCATCAAATGTTGAAGAAGCTGCCTATGTACAGAAGGTATCCTTACTGTATGTTAGCCTAACCTCTTGGTTTCGTGTGCGTTAAGCTGTTTTTTTTTTTCCATTGCACGCTTCCTATTTTGTCACTGTAGTAGGTGCCTGCCGATCCTATTCTTCAGCTGAGCGTATAACAAGGAACCAGTTGAACTTGGAGGTTTTGCTAGGTTTTGCTTTCTGTCGTGACGCCTTGATGTGATTGCTTTACAACGTTATGTCGTAAATCTTCTTGTGCCAGCATACGCCAAGCAAGCAAGGAAGCAATCCTCGCCTTTACCTTAAGGTCGTAATGAGAAGCGGTCCTTTTAAATAACCTGCTACGCAGTGTAAGCCCGTCTTCGCAGTTCACTTATACGAGAATCATTTCGTAGCAACAGGTGAAGAGCCATCGCGGAAACAAAGTTACTTTGGGAACGTAGGAACAAAGTTACTGTGGGTACAAAGTTCTTGAAGGGAACGTAGTAAAGCGGCTTAGAAACGTGCTAATCTGTACGCAGTTGTGAAAAAAATACATAAAAAGGTCCATATGGTTGTATACAACGCGTGAGGAACTCAAGATGGCCACGTGAGGGAAGAAAAATGTTTCACATGCATCTGCTTCTGCACATACTTTCTAGTGAAAATGAGGAAGCATTGATTATTGTAATCAATGCTCATGATTTCCACAGCTCGTTATCCTAATGAGCAAGGACGGATTAGCGAATGAGGGCGCGTGTGCAGCTAATGAATCCTCCGCTTGAGCTTATTGAACCATCGCGATCGATGTAAGCCGCATTACTTTAGCCTATAAAGTAAGTGCACCTAAATGTTACCTTGAATACACTTACACGTAAAGCGTTTCTTTTCCCCTCAAAGGCCGAGTTCGCCAACTCAATAAGGTGACCTTTACTCCAAAAGTTGCTTCAAAGTACTGTTTATATAGCTGAGTCTTGTACAGCGCTTCAAATAAGGAATCTCGTGAGATATTACTTCATTGAAAAAAAAGTACGAAATATTCTAGCAATGGCTCAGCGGAAGACTTATGGCGTTCACCTCCGTAAATTTCGGGTGTAAGCCAAATCACTAAGGTTATAATTATGTCTGAGGTTTTGCGTCCAAAAACCATGGTATGATTATGAGAGACGCCTTATTTGGGGGCTCAGAAAATTTCGGCCACCTGGGATTCTTTGTGCGCTGTCATCGCACAGTACATCGTCCTTAACATTTCGCTGCCATCGAAATGCAGCCGCCGCTGCCGGCATTCGACGCCGCGACCTTTGGATCAGCAACCAACCAAGTGTCACATAGTCATTAGACCACCGTGGTGGGGTATCTATAGGCTCCGTTAACGAAGTTTTCAATCGATAATGGCCGAAGGGTGTCTACTGTAAAGGTGCACGGAGATGTAATAGAAACTGCAAGTAAAAAGAATGCAACTGGACTTCAGGATCTGCAAGTGGCATCCCCTTTGTGCCACGATCTTATGAAGCGCGAAGCCTACCCCACGCCTGCCTGAATGCGGAAAAGCAAGTCCTGCTTCTATTTGTATATGTAACGATAACTAGTACCCTGCGTTAGCACTGCTTCCGCTAAACCTCAATTTTATCAAAGTGATTTTCTGTTCACTTCTTTACCGATTGGTGAGCGCGGACATCAACGGGAACGCCAGAGCAGCATGGAGCTTAGTGGCAAACGACGACCTGCCGTGAACATTACATCGACGTGGGCGCGCTAGTGATCCCCGAGGGCACGAATTTCGGTTGAACGGCGCAGTAATCTATCCGGGATGAAGACAGAACAAGCTTGACCGCTCCCGCGTCCCCTTCAGGAGTCTTGTCCGACGCTTCTATTATAGTGTACTGCATCCTCTGTCAGAGAATAATGGCGCCCACAGATGGGGAAGGCAGTCTGTTCTGGAAGTCGGGTATCGATGCTGCAGTGGCGGACCACGTTTTTTCCAGATGACCGGCCAGCCGGTATCTCGGTGCAACCATTACCGAATGCCGACTCACTTTCTGAAGCAGTAGGCAATGATATCCCACGTGTGCTTTTTCGTGTTAGTGTTGGCGGACGCGGGTGCGTGGGCGTCAATTTGGGGACGTCGATTTGTGGAGATCACCGACGCTGATACTGATTGGCCGAATTACACGACGTAGTGGCCGTGAGGTCCCTCAATGCAGTACAAGCTAACCCGGTGAAACAACACTAAAAACTATAGGTTTTTATTGTTTCTACGTGTATAGCAGTAGCTATAGGGTTCATGCGCGTGAAATGAATTTTGGTGTTTCAGAGATTGTAAAGGAATATCCTGAAGCCTCTTTGCTATGCTTCAATAGATGTAAAGAAAATGTTGTACGAGTCGGCAGCTGCGACGGTAGCCGTAAAGGATCGAAGAACCATGGAGTATGTGCGGGTATGCGACACTAAGAGAATAAACTTCTGTGACGCGCACAGCTCATGCATTACAATATTGATAAGTGTCGAAAAAGAAACGTCTAAGATCATAAAGAGTAACAAAACCCCGATATCTCGCATGCGGTAGCGCAGGAAAATGTTCACGAAGTGTACACCGCACCCGGAGTCTGCTCATATCCCGTTTACAAAACGTAGTATGCCGAACAGAATATGAACATCAAGGCGTTTATTCAGTCAAATGCAGCTGCGCCTTTCCTACGGTTGCTGAAAGTGAAACTTCTAAGCAGACACGATCTACTCTGTTACCGCTCTATCGACACACTACAAGCGAAAGTGAGCTTGTCTTTCCTCCTGCTGTCCTCAAAACTGGAGCGGAGAGGGGACCTAAACTGAGCAGCGCCTATTTTTCTTCACATTATCCGATCCTCACAAGAAGTCCCTAGCTGGCTCGTTAGAGGAAGCGTGACGACCTTCTCTGTACGCGCCTCTGATGTAACTGGTCAGTTATCAGTTATGCTCATACGAAAGGAAATATTATCAAGGGCGGTGTAATATTAATGCAACCTGTCAGTTACCGGATGATGTCTGGAATAGCAGGCGCTGTGGCTGCGTGTCTCTCGGTAATGAAGTCTTTCAGCGTTCAGTCACCTCGCTCGCTCTTGCCGTAACGCAAGACCGAGCCCAAGTCTGTACGTTCAGCCCATAAATGATCAGTAGGAAGGGGCAAACACATCCTAAAAGAAGCCATGCGCGAAGACGAGATCTGACAAGAGAAGACGGGAAGAAATACTGATGTTCCGGACTCAAGAGTAAGTACGTCGTAACGTAGTTATATCTTGCTTCTAGGCTAATTACTTCGTTATGATAGTCCTGCCAGACAGAGGCACAGGCGCGAACACATGACAAGCGCGAATACCCAGAACAAGCAGATTAACGGCACTATGTGAGTCTGGGAACGGTCGTTCGCGCGCAAAGGCGTCTACGACGCGACAGGCCTCGAGTATTGCGCAAGGAAATAGCTCATCAGTACTATCAGAAGATGAGGCGCCACGTTGTTGTGGCACTGTTGGTACTCTTATCATCTGCTGGGGAATGACTTTTTATGGTAACTACCCTTATTTTATTTTATTTTTTGTTTACATATAACGCGATTCGTGAGACAGGCCGAGCGTTGAGAAAGACACCTGTTGTCAACATTAAGACTCCTAGCAAACGCTCTACATAACTCCGAAAGCACTCCGTGTAAAACTCAGCAAAGTAAGAAAGATGGACTGAGGGGACTGTTTCATTCAAGAAAAACCATTCGGAGCGTAGTAACAATAACGGCGAGAAATGGACCCAACGCCACAAAGCTTTTCGCCACGATGCTTCTCGCAATTACAGGAGCCAACTCATAATGATCTCCAGGAATGCATGTGAGGAGTCGTTTGTAGTTTGTAATCAAAGTTTGGCAATTATGAGGTACAGGTAAAGTAAGGAAACAAAGTGCCGCTAGCAGACACTGAATCGAAAATATTTAGACGAACTACCGCGAGTGAAATTCATTATCAGTTGTTCTATGGCTACTGCTACCCACCACCCACCTCCTTGGGTGCAGGCTATGTGTAATTTTTAAGCCTGAGGCTATAAAGCAGAGCCGCTTTTGTCTATAGGAGCAAAGGCAGAACACAATTTTAACTCACTACGGCCACGTAGCATTTGCACCTGCGAGTAGAGAGCTGAATAACAAATGCTCGCGTGTTCTACTTGAATAAATCGTATCTGCTGCAGTCGAGGCCCCCTCTACGAAACGAACGAAATAAGGGGTATTCATCGAGGGGCCATTTCAAGATGCGATGAAAGGAAACAAATTACACGATGCGGTATTTCTAGTCTTTAATTGAACTTATGTAATCTTGAGTTACAAGGAAATGAAAGGGGAGGGAAAATATCATCGCGCAGCGCAGACTATCGCAGCAATAAGTATAAATGTCAATTCTGCGCCTGCATGAGCGAATAACGTTGTGACGCCAATATTTATCCCGCTTTAACGAGTGTATAAACTCTTGTCTCTAATGTAGGATACTGTAGCCTTTTACGAGTTTCTTAGGTTTGTTGGTTTACTATGCTTCTCATTGAGATAAATTAATATGAATTTACAAATCCTTTGAAGCGTGCGGTAATATACATCATGATGTGTATAATTTTGCAAGCCGCGAAAATATAAGAGAAAAGAAAGAAAGGCCAGATCTTCATTCTCGTAAACGCATACTGCTTCCGCTACGTCGCCAACTTAGCGTTTCCGCCACTGTTTTTTTTTTTTTTTTATTGCGAAATGGGCCACTCACTACGCTTGAAAATGAAGGGGAAGCTTATGTCACGTTGATCTGACTGATTCTCAGACTGAATCTCTGTTTATTTAGAGATTTAAAGCTACCAGTTCCGCCTATAGGCGTGAAATTATGAAAACCTAACTGAGAATATAAGAGCCAGATTTCGTGGGGAATGAGTCCGCTTCTTGTTAACGCAGTAAAACATTAGGAGAAGCAGTCATCGCTCCACATGGACTAAATACAATTCCAACTGTTCAATTGCGAAGGATAGACGAGGAGAGGTTATCCGGTCTCGTAACGAACTATCGTCTAACGATCCACATGCCGAATACAGGCACGTGTGCATAATAGTGCCCTGCCGGCAATGCGAGAACTGATTCGCGCTAAGCTGGGAGCCAGCAGACTCGGCCAGGCGTGTCGTCTGTGCCCTGTCAGGAAGGGAAGACCTCAGCACCGCGCACACAGACGTTCTTCCCATCGTCTTTTTCGGCATTTGCTCATTTTGCGTCTCACGTATGGGGCACAAAGAAGCCCGTTGAGCCAGTAAATGCATTGTGGGAAAAAAACTATCGCAAACAAGGCGTTTTCAAACACGCTGTCTTCTCGTGTTGATGTTCGACGTTGCGCAGGGTTCTTGTTCGCAGAATCTCTATGCCTGCCGATCCAATCAATTAGCGCCAGCTGCTCAGAGGACACTCTTTGCAATGCGTGAACAAAAGGCTCCTGCAGGGTCAGAACAAAGGAACCCAACAACGACAGCGCTCGGCTGAAAGCTTGGCGACGATCTGGTCATTTACTCTGCCCGGATTGCTATTGGTGGACTAAACGAAAGGGCCGCAGGAAGGCCGTTGGGTCACTGGCACCGTGTAATGGGCCATTGTTTGTGGCTTGGGTTCTAAATGTATGTGGAAAATGTTCAGAAGAACAGCTTGCCTCTAGAATTTAGTTCAAGTGGAAATTGGATTATCTTTCCTTCGGGCAACGAATACGCGCCCACACACTTTCGGCACTGGCTACGACAGTAATATTATTAATATAATAATTAATGGGCTTTTACCTGCTTAACCAGTTGCTATAGAAGGCCCGTTCCGCAGTGGAGGGCTCCGGAGTAACTTTGACCAGCCGGGGTTGTTTAACATGCACCTACATTTAAGTACAAGTGTCGTTTTTCATCAAATTTTTTTAAATACCGAAGTTGTTCATGCTGGCCGCAAAATCTTGGGTGCTCGCAGTAAACTGCCTTGGAGAGCCTCGTGTTGCCTAGCAACCGGCTCTGACGCACCTGTTCCGCGAGACATACGCAATACCAAAGCTTTGTTTCAGTAGTTCCGTGCAGCACTGTGGAAGCTAGAAGCCTTCGGCCAATCAAGAGGGCAAACACATGTTAAACTTGCGCCATGGCATCTGCTTATGGTGGGCGCTGCACTAGCGGCGGCAGCTATGGAAGGAGGAAGATGACGTTTGTCCTCTATTGACAGGAGCGGCTCGCAGCTACATCTCCGAACAATGGCATTTCGTCCGCCGCTGTGGTGTAATGGTACTGGGCTACAACCGAAAAAACGCTGGTTTGATCCCGGCCGCGGCGGTCGCATTTTCGACGGAGGCGAAAATGCCAGAGGCGCGTGTATTGTGGGTTGTCAGTGCACGTTAAAGAACTCCAGGTGGCCAGAATTTCCAGAACCCTCCACTATGGCTTTTCTCGCCTTTCTCTCTCTCTTTCACTCCCTTTCCCCTACCCTCGCGGACGCTTAGCCATGCTCCTATATGGGCTGAATAAATTAGCGTCCTTTCCTTAACCAAACCACAATCGATCATCTCGCTTCGCAAGGGATCTGCGCTTGATGGACTCGTAGCATTAGCTGTGCTTCTCGGGACTAGTAAAATAAAATATAGACACGACTAGGCGTAACTACCGCAAGCTGCGCATGCGCAGTGATTTCGCTTCGTTCCACCTCTGCTTAGCTCCACCTACCTCCCTTGGCATTGCGGGCAACCGCTCGTACATTGCGTTGCCTTGTTTGGGGCTACGTAAGCTAAACCCAGCCTAATTAAGATAAGATTAGGTATTCCAAGCCTGATTATGGTAAAGGTAACCAAGATTAATTAGGCTATGACTAATTAAGTCATGTGTAGCTAAGGTAGGTTTATGTCAGGTTTATTTAGGCTAAGAATAACTAATTCAAGCATGATTAACATAAGGCAAAATGAACTAGGACGAATTAAGCTAAGACTAATTAAACTGAAACTATTTAAGCTAGAAATAATTCAGTCAGGTGTGATTAGGCTAAGCGTAATTGCACCAAGTATGATACAGTTGACAAGCCTTATTAAGCCAACATTAAGGCACTCCGAATAGGTTAAGTCTAACTGAGGCAAGCACATTTCAGCTAATACAAAATAAGCAACCAAGTGAAACCCATGAAAACCTACCAAGGCCAAGTACGACACAGTAAAATAATGTAATACTTCAAATCGACCGGCTTCACTGTGTTGAGCCTTGCGCGACTTAGTAAGCTTGAACATTTCTTTTGCATGTCGCCTCCATGGGTATGCGGCCGCTGGGGCCGGGACTCAACCCCGCGACCTCGCACTTCGCGATGGGCTATGGCAGCAGCAATTAATATCACTCTTACTGCTTTCTATTTGTTTACAAGTAGAATACAGCTCAATACACCGACCTACTTTCTTCTTGCGATAGCAATTATATCGATGCTGAACCGGATTTCGCGTCTGTGTAGCTTGTCGTTGTCGCCATCATGCTCCGCATATGTGTAAGCATGTATGTATAAGTCACACTCTCGAATAAATAATTAATGAAACTTGCATTAGAGGCGCAAGGCTAGAGAAGCCACGAAGCTGATGGGCACTTGGCTGGTGCGTGTTTGCCTCCTGCGCACCCGCATTTCGTCGTGGTCCGAAGCTTTGGAAAACGCCTCGCAAAGCCCTGCGAGGCTCAGCAAACGCTTCTCAATGTTTCGCACCGAGCCCAGCGTAATTAAAGACGTTCGCGTCGAACCACAGACGGTGGCATACGTGGCACGTGTGGCCTCGGCTTGATGCCAATCCACCCCTTTTTGCTATGCTACACTATGCGTTTGTGCGTAGCTTCACGTCCTGAGAGGACTCATGCTCTCGTGGTGCGGAGCTACGCAGAAATGCACACAGCTTTGCGAGACCCTGTGCACCGCGCAAATTGGCGCACACTGCCTCTGTCTTTTTTACAGCGTAAGCTGTTATGAGATCACAACAAGGGTCGTTTTTGCGCCGTAGTTGTCCGCCGCCGCCGCCGCCGCCGGTGTCCGTGACCACTATCGCTGCAAATTTTAGAAAAAATAATCAGGACCGAGGAGTATTCCAACTTGTCCTCTGCGTGGATTTGAACCTACACTCTCTGCGTGGTAGTCGAGCGTTCTACCACTGAGACACGCCTGTGGTTGAAAATTCATCGCTAAAAGACCTAAACAGGTATAAAGTCTGCCGAGGAATCGCATTAACAAATGTAATGTTACGTGGTAGAACAATAAAACGCCACTATACGTCGCGGAAAGTGGATTGCATAACGAGTTCGAGGAATCATTTCAAAGAACACAGGCCTGCATGGTTTGTAGCTCTGCACCCATTACAGAGGCCTCATAAACATCATCATTATGAAACAATCTTCTTCAACTTTACCGTCATCATTATTACGAACTGCTGCCCTTTATCGTGTCGTATCGTGCCATGCGATATGCGGCAGGCGACGTACGCAGCCCCGACAGCAACTTGACTTGGCTCTTCGATATACCTAATAGCTCTTCCTTGTAAGGTGCGGACCGCTGCTGAGGAAGCGAATCGCAGAGCTGCGCGCGCGGCTGCAGCAAGGCAACGTCGGGCACAACAGACAGCTGCGCAGAGAGAAGCCCAAACCGCAGCTCGCCGTCGACGCCGGGCCGAGAGTTCGGTTCGTTCTCGGGGAAAACGATGCCAAGAGACTCTCTAAGATGTTCAGTTATACAGATTTGCACATTACAATGCCGCAGTAATTATGGCGTAGTGGGTACTTCCCTACTTGGCGAAATGATGAGGGTTATGGCGCAGGGAATACCTACCACCTCTAGTTGCAGTAGTTTCCCCAAGCGTTTAAAATGACATCTAAGAACATAGGTCCTCCAGCTTACGCTGCCACTGTCCTGCGGTTCCGCGCAGGCCTGGCTCCTTTTTTTTTTCCTTGTGCTTGAATACGTGTATCCGCCGGCCGCAGTTTTGCCAGTGTAGTAGCGGGCTGACGTCATGCGCGTAAGAGAAGGAAGCGCGCGTGCGAAGGCCGCACATTCGGCATTGCATAGAACAAGTGCACGACAACTAATGATGATGATATCTTTCTGATACACCAGACAAATTAAGGGAGCCAGAAATGCTTCGTCGCATTTAGACAGCCTAAACAAACTTTTACATGACGTCCGAGCAGGGATTCAAAACCAGGACCGCTGATTGATTGATTTGTGGGGTTTAACGTCCCAAAACCAGCTCTGATTATGAGAGACGTCGTAGTGGAGGTCTCCGGAAATTTCGACCACCTGGGGTTCTTTAACGTGCACTTACATCGCACAGCACACGGGCCTCAACATTTCGCCTCCATCGCAATGCAGTCGCCGCGGTCGGGATTCGATCCCGCGACCTTCAGATCAGCAGCAGAGTGCCATAACCACTAAATCACCGCGGCGGGTGCCACGACCGCTCGATTCCCAGGCAAGAGCGAAAGCGAATCGAGCGTCTGAGACAACTAGGCCACGGAGGCGCCTTGCCAGTAGTGCAAACGGCGCACATTTTATATACTGTACTATTTGGAGCTGGCAGCATGGCACACCTTTATGCGCTACCTTTGCGAAGGGGGCTCATTTAAGCTTTCATCATCTCGCCGCATAGCTCTCGCGCGCCGAAGCGCTCGGTCGCGTGACCGGCGACGGCGTATTCGAGCTAGCAGCGCGTAAAGCAGCGCGCCCTGATCCTCGCCCCCTGCTATTCGCGTTTCATCGAGCTTAACGAAACGTTAGTCGCGCTGAAGCAAATGCGCTCGCATGCGTGGCAGCCCAACGTGGAGCTGCGCTCGAGGCTCCCTATACAGGCAAGCTACCGGAGAGAGTACGGCTGTTGGGGAGGCCGAAGTTAATGCACATCGCCCCTACACTCTGAAAAAAGAGGTAGGCATATTCACGAAGAAATTACTAAGCATATACTATTCCTGAAAGCCACTATAATCTTTCTATTTTCAGTTTTGTAAAAGGGTAGGTAGTGAAACTATCTGCACTGCACTGCTGATGTTAGTGAAAATTATTAACTCAAGCTCACCGTCTTAGTAAGAAAGTTAGTTGAAAGTACTAACCACATGTTCGTAGTAATATTCGCTGCCCTGTGTCGGCAATTTGATTTGCACATATTGTTTGAAACTGCCATGTCATGCCGTTTCTGTTATAAAAGAAGAAAAAAGCATCACACGGCCGGGCCTTGTTACACTAATCAACACTTCGATCGAATTGCTATGCTAAATGCGCAACACTATGATATACTTGAACAAGAATACACATAGAGACCTCAACATACGATATACAAGGACAGGCACACATGCACAGAATACCAAGGTATACACGCGACACCGAAGTCTAAGAGTAACCTCAAAGGTATATGTGGCCCTAGTTGTGAGTAGCACACCTTGTACGTACTGGTGAGCAGTCGTGCATTTAGACAAGTGAAGCAGGCACTGAACCAAGATTCTCATGGCTTACTCTTTGCGCATATGCGCGTCCTGACGTCGCACAAAGCTGTTATTCACACATGATAGTTGCAACTATTAGTTAAGGTGGTTGTTATTCTAGTGCAGCCATTACGAAGCATGGTAAATGAGTTCTGCGGAAGTCCGCAAGGGGGAGTAGCGTTTATGAAAGGGAAAATTAGCATCTACCCGTTTGTAGATCTGTTTGTCCTTGTAGCCTTGTGCTACAAACTCGTGGATGATAAATTTTACCTTTCACTTCGAAGCATCTGGCAACACAGGAGTGGCTTACTAGCTACCTAGTTAAAAGCACGTCTCTGGGTAGTAAATTCAGCAAATACTAGCTTCCGAAATCTCCTGGTTTGTAATATGTTACTAAGAAGGTACTAAAGGGCAGGAGGAGTTAGTATATGCATGCACTTACTAACTATTTAACTTTATTTTTAAGAGCGTAAAAACTTACCTCGCGTTACTTCCTGTAGTATTCCAGTGTGTTGCTACCGCAGTAATTGCTTAGACATTCTGGCGAAACTGCGGATTTCATGGTGCTCAGTTAACATTGTGCTTCTTGGTCACGGCTGTAGCTATACGGTACAGACTAGGCAGCCTTATTGGCATTAGTTAGGACAGAATTATTTAAGAGCTGACATTTGCCGTTTAATATTGGTTCTGTGTACGATACCACGTATGCTTGTTGCACATGCTAATGGTCAACGCTACCAGCTTGAAATGGTACTCGGCAGGCTGGACTCGAGGCCGTTTTCACCAGCTAAGGTTCTTGAGCCCTGGCCATATGCTTCGATGGCTCAGAAGGCGACAAAGGCGTTGCTGACGTACCTGAAGTCGACAGGTCTCTGCGACCGCCTCTAGACAATGTACTTGTGCAAGTGTGCGCGTGATTGGGCTCTTCTTTCTCTCTTCCTCTATTTCTCATTCTGTTCCACCCTTTTATCCCTTTCCCCAGCGTAGGGTAGCAAACCGAACGCGCGTTTGGTTAACCTCCCTGCCTTTCCTTACCTCTCTCCCTCTCTCTCTCCAACAGTCATACTTATTCGCCGATCATCCACGACTTGTAGTCATTATGACCCCTTATATTTTGAGCGAAACAGCTGTTTACTATTTGTCAGCCTTGTATTCGCTGATCGTTAGCCTCATCATGGTGATCTACCACATATTCCACTCGGATTCTGATCCGAAGATTGCGGGATCAATTTCCGACCGCGGCGGCTGCATTTCAATGGAGGCAAAATGTTGAGGCCCGTGTACTTTGCGATGTCAACGCACGTTAAAAAACCCTATGTGGTCGAAACTTCCAGAGCCCTCCTCTGCGGATTCTCTCATAATCATATCATGTTTTTGTGTTGTTAAACCCCGAAAATCAATCAAGGTTTACTGATCGTTAAAATCTGATGATTGTAAGAAGCAAAAGCTCCGTCTCACTAGTTAATTTGTTCGTTTCGTTTTGCGCCAGAACATCCTAGCCAGGCAGAATTCGAGGTGCATATAGAAGCTCGAAATAACAAGAAGTCATTTAACTGGGAGTACAGCTAAACGAACACTTAAACAACTTAGCTTCTCTTTGCCAAAGCGGCAGTCGTTGCTGCTCTAACGAAAAGAAGCCTCCCTGTCGAAATGGCTGCTCCGACGTGTCCTGTTCGATAATTTGTTGTTAGCGCTGCAATGATTACACTTTTCACACAGATCCAAAAGTGCTTAAATTTAATGTAATGGCGTAATATTAATTAATTACGTCCATAGCAGCTCCGGCGCCAGAACGCGAGGCTACTATCTCGCCCCACGCTCTCAGGTGTGCCTTCAGAGGGCCTTGAGTTGGTTGGTTGGTTGGTCCTTGGGCACCTTGGCGCAACCCACTCTGGGGGATCGGCCATGAACCGGAGAAGAGATTTGTATGGAAGAGAACTACTAATAAAAAAATAAAAAAATTGTAATACAAATTTGATAATCAAATTTAGGTTAAACGAATAGTTTTCTGCGATGACTGAAGGTATATAATTATTAAAAAAAGAAGTGAATGCTATGGAGCTCGAGTGATGTAAAACTCGACTTCACGTTAAACTTCCTCTTCGTTGTAGGTCCCGCAGCCGCCTCCGCAGCCGAAGACGTGGTCCGCTTATTTTTCTTTTTTCTTTCTTTTGCCGATGGTACGGCCTGCACTAATCACAAAACAACATTTTATTTCTTGGACATTCTTTTTTGTGACGCCCAAACATAATCCCTCTAAGCGTCTTTCTATATAGCAATATTACTGCTCCATTGATTTCAACCGGTCGTGTTGTTGTCACCAGCTGCGCTTCCTATTTCTAGCTCTCCAAAATGAAGGAACTTTAACAAAAGGAAAACCTAGTTGCTTGCGAACTCTTTGTGTTTTCTATTGAATTCGGACCTGTTAGATGCGCTGGTACAGATATGACTTGCCAGAAAGTTTGAGTCTCATAATCAGCAGGCAGCGTTTTAAAACTGCCTTTTTCGTCCTCTCTCTGAAGCTGTGTGCACACGCTCAGTGGGTTTGCAGCCCAAAATGATTAGAAAGCTGTCCATTGCACGTCCGCGCGCTCTTATGTTCGATAATGAATCGCCCGCATTTAATTTACATCGGCTTCACTTTCAGGTCCGCGTGACAACACGCGAGTCATTGTTAATCGGAGCGTTAAGCCACACTAAGTATCCGGTACTGGTATATATATATTAGTATACCAGATCGGGATTAATGGGAAGTGTAAATATATGGAAGTTATTTGATTGATGATTCATTGATTTGTTGTGTTTTACCCAAAACCGGCTTTGATTATGAGAGACGCCGTTGTGGAGGGCTCCGGAAATTTCGACCACCTAGGGGTTCTTTAACGTGCACTGACATCGTACAGCACACGGGCCTCAACATTCCGCCTCCATCGAAATGCAGCCGCCGCAGCCGGTATCCGATTCCGCGACCCTCGGATAAGCAATCGAGTGCCATAGCCACTAGACCACCGTGGCGGGGCATGGTGTTTAAATGATTTTGCTTATTATTTCCCTTACATGAAATGTTCATCCTCAAATTGTTCTCTTTTAATATTCGTATACAACCTTCCTTGAAATATTTTCAGAAAATTTCCTATTATAATATGTGTAAAACAGTATACTAGCCCTGTTTATTTTTCTTTTATTATGCAATCGTGCTATAATTTCTGCATCTATGGATTATTAGGCAACTACCAACGGCTTATATTTCAAATTATGGTTTGCTTACTACGTAATTCATTGTCAAGATGCATTTAGTTTTGTATTTGTTGTTATTCCAGTGTTCATGGCACACGATTTAATTTGATGTGGTGACGCATAACATCGTCGGACACTTGTATGAACTTTAGCCTAGAACTGCGCGTGTCTCAACTACCGAAAGAAGATCGGACCCTTTTCCAATGCAGTAAAGCGCCTTGAGCCACATCTTCGCCTGTTCGAAGTATTCAGAGTAAGCCGAAATATGATATCCTTGTACTTTGTACTTTAATAAATCGCATGCATACGGAATCCGATACTCGTGCGAAAGGCATCCGTGCGGTAACTCTCTTTTCAACAAGTATGGGTCAAGCATTCCCCTTTTGGCAGGTGCCAATCCGATGCGACTTTACTAGGATAGCTAACGCGTAGTACGTCACCGTTCGGTGAGAAGTGCCGTAAGTAGGATCCTTAGCAGAGCGCTTCTTAGCAGCAGGTCTGACCTCCCTTGACAATGCACTTAGTTTTCTTTTTCTGTTGTAATTATACCAGCAAGAAAGGCTGCCCACCACGTAAGCACACCGCTATGACACCGCTCACACATTCATAGAATACAAACACATTGCGCGAAACAAAAAGCTGCCCTACAGTGACGTCAAAGGTTTTGCCACAGGCAGTTTTCGTTTCCTCCTTTTGTGTCATGCCGCCAACGTGACCAGTGAAAATGCCGCCACAGAAAGCAGCGTCATCTTCACATGCTCAGGCCAATATTGATCCCATGGTACCCCAAACGACGTGTATTATCAGTCTCCCAATAATTCACTTCGGCATGTTCTGCTTTTCTTTTTCACCGGGATTAGTTCAGAGAGCCTGAATAAGGCTGCGGCGCTAAGGAGACACTGACGAAGACGAATGGAAGGTTTCCTCCCGTTCATTATTTGCTGATAACGTAAGCGCGCCACTTATTGTGCAAATATTGGTCATATTACGAACCTTTGCACCACAATATGGTCGTCTGTGTGGGCTCTTTTGTTCAGAGGCAGAGATAAAGGAATAGAGTTTGTTGTGGCAAAGTGATGCTTCAGTCATTATATAGGGGGCGTTGTAGGTCATTGATTTAGGACAGGCACTTCAACTTCAGTACGACTGCGTAAAAAATGGCATACTGTGGGAAGAAGCAGGCCACACCTACCAAGCGAAATGAGACGTCCTGGAGCAGTGAGAACGTGTCAGTGGTGAAAAGGACGCTGAAAAGTTAACCTACCTTACAGGGGTGGCAAGAATATGCGGGGTCGTTTCGGCCTGCAAAAACGTGGCAAGAATTTTTCCCGATGTACCTACTAGCGTCCAACATGCTTATTTCTTTTGTTTCCATGCAGAACATACGTTCGTGGCTCCTTAATTAGGCCTACCTATGCGTCATTCAAGAGTGACTTGCCAAAAAATATTTTGCTACTTTTTTAATCAAGATGTTTTTCAACAGTTACAAAGCAGATAAACCTCTTGAACAGAACACGATGCAGTGTGCACAGATCGAATTTGTCTTAAAGGATTTCTTTCACAAGCCAAGAGACAGGAAGAGGGACGGCGCTTTTGACACACGTTCTAGTCAATGTTTTTCACGGGGCCCTTGTTTAGCTGTTCATGCAAACATAGCGAAGAATATTGAAAAGCGCACGGCAATTAGATGCCTGCCACCAATACAGTGTGCGCCCAAAGAGTTGTGCGTGTAATTTTCACCGAAGCGTTGAGAGCAAGGACGAAGAAAGAACTAAACCTGTTCCACGCCTACGAAATCTGAGAAAACAGCTGAGCTGGGGTCACTGTCACGCAGCACAATTACTATCATTAACATGCACCAGTAGGCTGGGGGCAAGTGACGTAAAGATATCACATTTTCTGCTTATGAAAAAAGCAATTCACGGAAAGATGCATTTTTGATGATGATGTTTGGTGTTTTGTGGCGCAAGGGCCAAATGTGGCCAAAGAGCGCCAGTCCTAGATGCATTTTTGAAGAACTACTAAAAGATATAATAGTTTGCATGGTGTACCTAGGCTTGTTCTGCTAAACAGTCTTTGCGGAATCGTTCAACAACACTACTGCGAAAATATGGCGAATCCATTAACCTTACTTTTTTCGCCAACGAGTGCTTCCTTCTTTCTTTTGGAAAACTCTCGACTTCTTCTGCAGTCAAAGCCTTACAGGAATACTGATGATAGAAACTTACAACGAAAACTCCGCTCTCCTTGCAGCACCAACTGCATGCGATACCATAGCGACGGTGTTATATGCGGGTCTCATTACGCAGTGCGCATGCAGGCACACGGCTTCCATATTGAAATATGGATTGGATGGGAAGAATCGCGGACCCGCCTTTTTTCCAAGAAGATATTCGTTATATAGTGCGCGTTTAGTCAAGGTGCACATCTTACGGTAGGATGCACAGTGATTTAACTTTATCTCGAATGCTTGGAAACCTAAAACTACCAGGTAAGGGCAAACACTAGCACTGTGTCTCTGCGATCTCTTTGATGTTCGTTGAAGCAGTTCCGCGCAATATTGCGAAGCAAATCGGCCAGCATCTCAACATGAATTTTAATGAAAGTATTTCCTCAGGCTGCCATAGCAAAGCAAACAAAAAAAACTGTGCTTTTCGAGTTTTCCCAACGTTACGAATCTTATTACGTTCTGCGGTGAACCGAAAGTGTCTCCAGTGATGAGTGCGACTAGAAAGTTCAGCAGATAGCAGTGCGGTATCACCCTATCTACATGTGTGTTGGTTTTGGGCACCTTTGTTACTGTGTCCACTGAAGATCCGTACGCAGTTGTGGGAGAATGAGTTAGCGCTTTAGCTGAAAAGAGGTTTCCTACCGCATAAATTTTTATAATAGCAAGTACATCTTGCAGTAATAAATTCAAAAGCAATGTTTAGATTTTCAACGTTTGTCAAACAAGCCAGCCTCTAAACTCGAGTGCCTTAAGTACCCGCTATAAGCTGACGTGGAGAAAGCGGTATTTTGACTTTCGTCTCAGACTCGCTGCTGCAAGAGCGATTCAGTGCATGCCTCTTAATTTTACATTACTTCCTAAGTTCCGTTCACAGAAACTAGAAGCACTAACGAAAGGGTAAACTTTTAGTTAGATCCACGAGGACTGCTCTCATTCAGAGAAAGAAAAATCTGACGGAGAATTTTGCTCCCATTTCAACATTGCTGCGGTTCTGACAACTACAATTCTTTTTTTCCCTGGGGCCCTCCTGAGATTCAGGGTAATATTAGAGATGTTATCTAATCCTTTTTTTGTTGTAACTTTTGCACGACACCAAGACGCCTTAAGCTGCGGCGAAACTTCCGGCCTTCCGTGCGGCCTTCTTTAGAGCAATACGTCAAAACACTAAGGCCTGTCTAGACGTTTAGAATACGCCTATCCTGGTGGCGCTCGTTCATGTTTTTTTTTTTTCGACAATGTGGAAACAGCAGGGAATGGACTGGAACTTTTTATGCCACACTCGGTCTTTAAACAGGGTACTTCTACTGAGATTTCTCTTCGCTTACTGCCATTGCACGATACGTTTCTCCCGGCTCAAATTCCAGGCTTCGGTGAGAGTTTTCTTTCTTTGGAAAGCAATGATACAGCGAAGTCACCAGCATTTCATCTCTTCTTAAAGCAAAATACCATGCGGTGTCGCCTGACTTGGAGGTTATTTGGCCTCTCATCTTCTAAGTGAGGATTTTAGTTTTGACTCCTCACGTTCATTCCTCACTGCCAGCGAGTACCTTGTTTCCCTTTCTCTTTATATTAAATCCCTGAAACAGTCGAACATCCAAATTCACCGAGAGAAGGTTCGTGCTTGCGAATGTGCTGGCACGTATAAGGTTGTGAATGTCTACTTTTCGCCCCTAGTTGTCTTTAACTTTCCATCGCAGTCACTCGAAGGCAGTCAAGCGGAAATCCGTGTAGCGAAATACATGGAGATGCACTTCACTTCAGTGTATGCTAAGTTTGTAATGTTCTGTAAGTGCTTACAGGCTTTGAAGGAAGACTCGGAATAATGCAACGGGCTTCATCTGAGCCTTCATGCAAGACTGAGTTCTTCTTAGTTTATATGATAAGTAGACGACGTAGCAATAGAAGCAGCTGCACTAAAATGTAGTTGAATTTCTATAGTATCAATATTTACGCTTCTTATTTTGCAAATAGACAAAGAAAAACGTGCAAACGTACAGAAGAGAAGTCCCCGACTTTTGGCTTTCTTTTTAAAGAAGAGGCCGTTCTGCGCGATTTTTTTTATTCAGTCTTGTTAGCCCGTGCCCATTCTACTTGCTAATGTAATATTCTAGCGCACCTTCTTAATCTCTCAAGGGTGTTATTCTATTGTACCGTACCTTCTTTCCTTCCTGTAATGGCATGACCGTCCCTAACACCGAGAAACGATGCCGTTTCAAATCTAGGACGCACTTTCCGCTTAACATTCATATAAGTGATCTCGTCTACATCATATTTCCTCTTTATACGATGCGGTCTAGCCATCCACGATAGCGATGTTTCTATCGTAGCTTGAAACTTCAAGAAAGACACGTGATGTGTCTGACAATTTCACTTTACACGCGTGTTATCCGTGCGTTGATGTCACCTCCCGCACCAACATCACAAAGGGTGTCACCTTATCAAGTGGTGTTCACTATGGAAAAATCTTGCACTACGTTTCTCTTGAACGCGTAACTGTTAATTTATGATGATGTCTCTGTGCCCAGTGCCACCTTGATTGCAGGCAATACATCTTTCTTTTCAGGCATTACGTTCGCAGTGGCGCCACAGTTACTATAGTGACGCAACATGCAGATAAACCCTTCTTCAGAACTTCAGTTATGGTCACTACAAATGATGACAGGAACTGTATGAACTCGCCTTTCGGTCCCTCTTTTTCAATTAGGTCACTGAGACAAGCGTCATTATACGCCTGACGATAGCATCTTAGAAGTATTCCTGCCACGAAGTATTTAGTACGTGTGCCGCACTCATTGCGCACTGCGATGTCATTAGAAACGAGAAGTTTCGAGTGCGCAAAGCCAATAACTACGCTCTAGCTGCAGCACATAGGCTCCTCCGATATGCATAATTGAGAACGGCCTTTTGTTCTTTTTTTTTTCAGATGCTGTTTATTGCCAACGCCTGGTTTTTCTAATCAATAATATCCGCTTCAGCTGCGGCGAATGCCCTTATCAGAGACTGTTTCCAAGAATAGCTTTTCCGATTCCTGATTAGGTTCCCATACAAAAAAAAATAAATAAAAGCGCAGTTAGAACAAATGAACGAGATTGAGAATTGTTTCTGTTGTCGCTTCCTACTGGAACGGCTTTGCATTCAGGAGCGATGGTGAACGAGCTTCGAACAATTACACGACACTTTGAAATCTGAGGTAGAATGAATCTGGGGCGAAATACGATTACTAAGACAGGATTACCACGAACAGGCTTCAGCCCGGAGAGCCACGAACAGAATCAGAGAAGCCCATGTACGTGCGTAGAATTTCTCTGATGATTAGAGTATCGACAGAATGAATGCAGATGTCTTTCGCAAGGCACTTACACTAATACAGTTTATATGTGCTGTAATTCGCTTGTCGTTAGGCCATACAAGCGCATTCAACTTAATATAAATTTTTATGCTGAGAGTCCTAACGAGCATGTTGGAAAATAAAGAAACGGTCTTGAATCGATATTTCAATAAAAAATAAACAAATATCGATTCAAGACATTTCTTATCATCAAACATGATTGCTAAGAATCTCCAGCTTAAAAAACTATAGAAGGTTAAACTGGAGTTATGTAAAGCTTTATTTATTTATTTATTTATTTATTTATTTATTTATTTATTTATTTATTTATTTATATCGTTACCTGAGGCACCACTGAGGTCATTATTGCAGGAGGGGCGACTCTACAGTAAAATTAAGAAAGGAGACGTTTACAATACAAAATATGTGTTTGCAAACATAAGGCGAACATCAGATGTGATCTTCTTGCATTTCAAAGCACGCAGCAAGAAAGCAACCACACACAAACTTAATAAAGTGCAGCTTGGAACTCACGGCATATTATAATGTAAGAAAGATTGAAACTCGGAGAACGTTTGATGATTGCATATAACTTCGGAAGACTGTTCCAGTGAATGGAAGTTTCAGGAAATAAGGGATTCTGAGACAGGTTCAGGTGGCAATGCATTTCAAACGCTTTAAGCGCATGCTCACCGTGCATAGAGATAAAGTGAGGACGAGAAATATACAAGTTTCTGTTTAATTCTGCCAGGCCAAAGTAAATCTGCAAGAAATGTTACAACTTATCGTTAAGCGACGTAGTTCTAGCATTTGCCGGCATTGCCGGCATTGTCTTTAATTTGTGTAATGCTGTTTTTAAAGTAATTATATTTGGCATGTTATATGTAGTGGTTTCACACTTTAAGCAGCGGGGCTATGAAGTTTGGTGAATGTAAGAGAAATTGTGTTTTTTTTATCTCTTGTTCATTATAATTTGTAAAAAATGGTGCCTTGTCTTGTTCATTATAATTTGTAAAAAATGGTGCCTTGAAGTGCAGCAGGTAACACTTTTTTTTTCATTCTGTTATCACTCACCAGCAATGCAAGTTTTCAGTTGTTTAGAGAAATTCAGTAAAACGTCAAGTAATTTTGCCAGAGGACGCACATTTTTTAGGCTTCCGTTACACATCGCGGGAGCGCGTTTACGTTTTGTGGTGGCACGTGTGCTAAGCGGCGCCCCTTTTCCTCATTCCTGTTACGAAATTAAAACATCATATATATATATATAGCTCGGAAATGTTAATATACGTAAATATTTACATGTTCATTTCGTAGCATTTGACATAAGTAGCTTCGATCGTATCTATCTATCTATCTATCTATCTATCTATCTATCTATCTATCTATCTATCTATCTATCTATCTATCTATCTATCTATCTATCTATTCAACCACCTACAGTCTCGGCGCTCTCCTGGTCGTCTCGTTCGCCTGGTACACTTCAATATTTGGGAGGCAGAATATAAATGTATGACCAACATGAATGGCTGATCTTTACATCACTAATATGATATGCGCGTCACGTAGTACGTCACGATTAACGATGCTGCAATCACGCGTAGTTTTCTGCACTCCGCGAGGTGCACTGCCTCCAGCATCGGCCCACACACCTGACGGCCGGCTTAAAGAACTCCCCTCCTAAACCAAGCAGGGAACAAGCTTTGTCCGCGCTTACGACTGAAATGTAGACATAACAAGCCCACAGATACATATGCTACTTACCAAGCGGTAAGGGCCTATCGAACAAAAACTACACCATCTCCCCGAAGGGGACCATGGATTGATGCGGAACATCGCTGGGAGTTTCAACGGTGCATTTAAAGGCGGTGTTTACAGGTTTGCAGTGTTGTTGCTTCCATCACACAGCACCACCAACTTCTTTCATCGGAGAAGGAGATACTACTGAAGCGAAGCGCGCGCGCGCTCTCTACCCGCTTTATTTATTAGCTGTTAGAGAGAGGGAAGGGAGAGGAGAGTCGCGCATGCGTAGTGTGAGTGCGGACGCCGGTTGACGCGTGACATACACGCGAGCAAGAGATGCTCCGCATCTAACAGGCGTTCGAGATACCTAGCAGGCACGCTTTACCACTAGGCTACCGCGGCTCCTCCCACACGGTATGCAGAGTAGGCAAACCTATTGCACAAGCGGTTGTTATAATGGTGCTTGTGTAAAGCGGATTGCGGTTCTTATGTTTGATAAGCACTATAATAGCACTAAATATGTTCTGCTATTATTATATGTGCTTTTGTGCAAATTTCCTCGATCCCGCAGGAATACTTCAACGAAGGACGGTTATGATAGCCCATCAACGCTCTGTATAGTGCGCTTGTCTTCGACAAAAGAAATGTCTGTGTTTTCGAGTAACGTGTGTGCCAACCTAACGTCGTGCCATGAGCTACCATTCAGCCGCTACGGTGCTGTCGACGTTGCTATTTAGCCCACGTTGAGCATATTTGTGAGTGGGTATCCCTGCGCTTTGCACATATCCCTTGATTCAACTAGCAAAATTTGGCTGAAGGCAAAAAAAAAATCGTCATAGACAATTTCCTCGCTGTCTGCTACGCATGATAGCGATTCCCACAATACGTGGAATTTGCAAGATATTTTTCTTTAAGTGCGTTTTGATATCCTAGCAGTATTTTTAATGACGATTGTTTAAGGGCACGCATATTTAATATACTTGAATGGCTTGCATCAAGGGCTTTCTCTTCGCTACTTTTACACCGTATGTGACGTATTTGTGGTTGTGACATCCTTAGCCAGCAAATGAGGCTTTAGGACAGCTTTATTATCAGCTGTTCTGTTTTGGTATAACGAGGTATAACATATCTGTGCTGTAGCAGTCTAGAAAGGTGACAGACCCCCGTTTTCACCTGGAGTTCCTACAAATTACAGCAAGCTGGTGTCCGATCTGGTTCCTAGTACACTTCTTTAGATAGATAGATAGATAGATAGATAGATAGATAGATAGATAGATAGATAGATAGATAGATAGATAGATAGATAGATAGATAGATAGATAGATAGATAGATAGATAGATAGATAGATAGATAGATATGGTGTTGGCAGTGAAGAGGAAATGGGATGTAGAAAGCTGTTTTCATCAATAATTTCTCAACTAGCGTGTCTCTACGGTTTCACGGAAATGATTCGATCGTGCGAACATGTCACATCTTTGCCAAACATACAATAACAACGAATAAAAGAGATTCATGACTATGTGCTTTTTTTCTAACTTATTTCAGGGGAGTTTCCTCGAGAGCAGATGATCTTGACATTCTGGACGAGCTTCTCAAAAACTACGATCGAAGGGCCCTCCCTAGCAGTCACCTCGGTGAGTGTTCTCTGAGCCCGAAGCAGAAGAGACAAAAGCAATTTCGGTTACGATATCAACATATTTTTCCGTCTTACTAATGAGTTGCCTTCTACAGGGCGTCCAACTATCGTGTCATGTGAAATTTACATAAGAAGCTTTGGGTCCATAAACCCATCAAACATGGTAAGTGCTCGTAATATTGCTGGCATTACTCACTGTAATCGGAAGGGTGAATAGTTTTTGAGGTTTTACGTACCAAACCTGTCATATGATTATGAGAGACTTCGTAGTGCAGGGTTGCGGAAATGTCGACTACTTGGCGTTCTGCAACCTGCACTGGCATCGCACAGTACGTGGTCCTCAACAGTTTCGCCCCCATCGAAATGCAGCCGCGGCCGGTATTTACGCCTGCAACCTTCGGGTCGGCAGCCGAATGTCGTAGACACTAGACCACGCAACGAGGCGGGGCACTCGACATGATTCTAGCCTCCGAACATTTCCCTGAATATATATATGCGCGTGCTCGAGTTCGTGTAGTAAATTTATTCTAAACACCTTCACTTGACAGGCTGACATGTGAAAACGATTCCTCCCGCCCACATTCTCAAGGAAAGAGATATTTCCACTTGATATTCAGACAGGTGACTCATGAAGGAAAAGACAACTCGGATCACGTGCTTTGTAAACATGGCAGCTTGGTCAACGTGAATCGATGGCTTCACCGACTTAGATAAGATCTGGGCGTGAAACAGACAACAACTTTGTTATATTCCTGGAATATAGGAAAGAACAAGAATTAGCATGTGAGCCTGCTGAGGTAATTTCCTAGTACTGTTCACTCCATTTCCGTACACGTTCACGTTGGAATTTTTGTTTGTTTGCGTGTTTTGCTTTGCTTCGCTACGCGAGTGGTGGGAATTAGCATTGTTAAAAATCAAGAGAACATTAAAGTTGCTCGTTCAGGATATCCTACAACTGTTCATTGGTTCATCGTGCGACATGCCATATCTGCGTCTCTTCTCTAGTGCACCCGTATATCCGTAAAATGCATCGCAAAGGTTGCGTACTTCCAGAATCTCGGTCATGAATTGCACAACATTTCTTTTTTTCTTGTGCCCACCGGAGGCATCTGGAAGCACAAACTGGTCCTATACGCAATGAACTTGCTCCAACGATAATAGAACCATTCGCGCTCAGCGCGTTCTGCTCTCCTAAATAAAAAAAATAAAAAAGGAAGGCTTACCGTAGAACAAATATTCCTTATGCTCCCACAACGGTGAGAAAATCGCTAGGCAATCTTACGAGGGCACTCCTAGCATTTACATCCCAACATGCTGCGCAGAGCAGGTGGCATTTCTAGCTTTTTGAGTGTACTTTCCGCCGATAAATAGAACCTTGCACAGCTCTCGTGAAAACGTGTTGTGTATCGGGACTACGGGATACATTTTTAAAAGAGAATTCAACAACATCGATGCTTCTGCGCCGCCGGTGTAGCTTCGCTTTAACACCAGCGAGGCGTGGAATTACCGCATAACTTGGGAACAAAATCACCGGCCTTCGAGCGAGGGCTATTTAGTTCTGAAGCATATGTAGGGACACTTACTTGCGTGAAGCAACTTCACGTGCATCATTCGGTAAGCGCTCTTGAGGTCTCTACGCACCGCACGCAAGAGGCACTTGACCCTCGGGAGCTTGACGACTAATCATCAATGCAGAAAAACATATCGCCGCCGGTATCCAGGCACGCCTTTCCCCGCTCTCCGCAAGAAAGATCGCTAATCGTATTAACGCCACCAATCATATGCAATGAATGGATGAGCCTTGCCACGAAAATGCTCGAAATACAAAAAAAATATATATATATGTGTAGCTGCATGCAACAGCCAGCAACGTGCACGTAGTGCTGTCCTCCCACGATGTTTCGTATACTATACGGTACTTTTCTTTCTCGAAGCAGTCTTTCCCAACTAATTGAGTAGCTGAAGGATTTTCCCGTTGATGGAGCACCCACAAGTACATGCTAGTAAGCTATCGATCCTGCCTCGCTGTTCGTTATTTGTCGTTTTACTGTGATCGTGAGATCGAGTGTGTGTTATGGAAGCATCAGAGAAAGTATGTAAGGGGCAAAGCAGCGCAAATTCATTAGGATGAGCAACTCTGTCTCAGGATAGAAGTGTGCTTTTTTTATATTTTTACTTATTTTGCTCACGAAATGCCGCTACCCGCGCACTCATTCTATGAGAACAGGACAATCAGTATTTTGTTCGCGTGCACATTGAAATATAAGACGGTGGCGCGAAATGGAACAAGGACAAAACAGGAAGAAGCGACGTATACAAGCGCACCTGTTTTGTCCTTGTTCCATTTCGCGCCACCGCCTCATATTTTAACTATGCACCAACTAGCCCAGCAACAAATTTTATTGCACATTGAAAGATGTTCAAATTGCAGAAGAGAAAATGCGCGAGAGCAGGAAATTGCGTGCGGACATTGACTAAGATGTTCACATGCATTTCACCACGAAGTTTCTTGAGGCTATATAACAGCATTTGCGAACATACGCACTGTTTTAGGCGCAGTTTGTTCACTTGAGTATATTATCTTTAGCGGTATTTCTCTTCGTTCTCGTCCTTCGTTCTCCTTCCTTCCTGTCCGCCATTGAACAGTCTCCGAAAGTTGTCCGAATGCTCTGCAAGGCGCACAGCAGCCACCTAACTTGTCGAAAAGCGGACGTATTTTCTTGTAGAGCACTAGCATTTACTTCCAATCAATTTATGTCAATGGATGCCCTGTGCTTTTGCACCAGCGGTAAGCCCTTTAATAACACGTTCCCCTCTCTACCTAACAATGTATCTTTCACACATACTCATTTTCATCAGATCGTGTCACAAACAAGGAATGTGGTGCTCCTTAGTCGCAAAGCAACCTTATCTCATGCAGTATTATCGACTATGTCATCGGAACCTCACCGGGTGTTTGTTTAAAACGAAAATTAAAGAAAGTGATACCAAGCAAGACGGATTCGTATCAGTGCATTATAATTTTTTGCCGCTTTAGGAGAATCGAACACGCGACCTTTACTGAAAAAATTTGTTGTTCTGCTCATAGCAAGAATGTGCGTTAGATTACTACTTATTTCCGAGCTTCACCGTCAGAGGAAGTACTTTTTAAAACGTGTCAAGTGTGACAATTAGTAACTCGTTTTCAAAGCGCGAACAAGATTACGCGCACATGCTTCCTGTCAAGGAACACGTGGCCTGTGTATTGCTAAACGAGACGGGGAGGGAGCTGCTCGGCTACTTTATTTTAGAAACCAGCACATGCTTCGCCGAATCGCCTTGCTAAACTACAATAGATATAAGCTAAGCAGCCAGTTTAATTAGATTTTGTCGCGGTGTTCTAAGCCAAGCTGCTATAAACATCTAACTTGCGTTTTTTGCAAATGAAAGGATAGAAAATACACCATTTTGTGAATATACGCTACGGACTATTACATCTAAAACATCACAACCAATATAAGTATTCTGTGTTTTCGGACAGCCCTTGTCATCGCTTTCATAACTTCTAAAAAGATTACAGGCAAAATATTTCTATCTTATTCACTGAAAACAACTAATCTGCTTTAGATAGCTATCGCGCTTCATCAAGTTTATATTTCTCATTGATTTGCCTCAAATCAAACACTCTAATCATTCCGCTTTTCCGCTGTTATTCAGTGTTTGCTGCTTTTACAGCTCTATAAGGAAGGTATTATTTTTTCCTCATACAGACATACATCCCACCACAGTGCGCGTAATTCTGTCAAAGAAACTGCAATTCGTTTTACGTCTAAGGAACATCAATGTACATGTTCTGTATATTTCTATTGAGAATTATGTAGACTTAGCCTGCTTAACGACCACAATCAGTCCCCATTTGAAAAGTTTAGTAGCTTATTCTTTTCTATTAGATTACGTACATTGTTATTGCGATAGTCATTAACACGGGCTTTATGGTGCAATGGAGAAATTCTAGTAATTGACAGACACATGGTGCATCTTCGAGTCTATTTTTACAAAATGTATGTCTTCAGCAAACTTGCAGTGCACAATATTTGCAGTGCCAAGCACGGCAACGTGCCCGTTATTCGCCCTTGTGCATCTCTCACCTTTATGTTTCCAAATCCCTTTATATCACTGCTTACGAGTTCAAACGAAAAGTAAAACGTGTTGGTCATTCGACTCTGAGACATCGAACCTATCATCGAAACTTAATATGCTTTATTCTTTTAACTACGAACTGAAACGTTAGATTGGTTCACGTATTCTCCAGCGTATTATCATAGAGCCGATGGATAAGACAATGGTGTCATATTTACTAGGAATACTGCCCCACCTAATCTATTTTTCATGCGCGCGAGTCCATATCTGCTGGTATCTTATACTGTTTGCGCTGTAGTGATTGTTAATTTTTAAATTTTACCCTAGAATCAGCGTAAGGCTTTTTTCTCGATCACGCTTATACATTACACAAGAATGTGTGCCAATCCGGAAAAAGTGCTTTTGTAAAGTATTTTCCCGTATTTTGTAGATATTGCAGTGCAAGTGGTATTCAGTATGTATTACTCGTGTTTATTTGTAAAGAGAAAGACAAAACAGAGCGATTGTTATGATTTATTGGCTGAAAATAATTATGTTACATTCCTCTGTACCTTGTAGGGGGGCATATGCACCAGCTTCACTTCCGCAGCACTAATTTAGTTCTTTACCATTTTTTTTTCTTCAAAGCATTCCATCACTATGTCTGCGACATTGATTGTGCCCTTACCAAAAGCACTACGAACATCTAACATTTTTTTCTTCCTCTTTTATTATTAGGACTACGAAGTCGACCTCTACTTCCGGCAGTCGTGGCTCGACGAACGGTTACGAAAGTCCACGTTATCTCGTCCGCTGGACCTTAATGACCCAAAGCTGGTGCAAATGATATGGAAGCCCGAAGTGTTCTTTGCGAACGCGAAGCATGCTGAATTCCAGTACGTCACTGTACCTAACGTCCTCGTTAGGATCAACCCCACAGGAGAAATCTTGTACATGTTACGGTAAGCGAAACCGATCAAGGGCCTCCTTATGGTGGACGGTTGTAATGTATGTATGTATGTATGTATGTATGTATGTATGTATGTATGTATGTATGTATGTATGTATGTATGTATGTATGTATGTATGTATGTATGTATGTATGTATGTATGTACTTCAATCAAAAATTTAACGCGACAACATATTTTTTGTACCACGATAAACTTTACGGAACTGAGAAGTTGCCAATGGCGCGTTCACAATTTGATCCACAGAAAACAGTAAAAGGATGATTAAAATTGCCCAGTCGATCGTACATAGCAGTAGCACAATATTATACTCAGGTGGTCTGTAGCGGCGGTATTCTATCAGTTACGACGAGGACATCAGTTTTACATCCCACTAAATTATTTCTACGCTAGCATTATTGCATTGCAGAGTTACTTGCATCCGACCACCACTGCCGAACATGAACACACTAAATGATTCAAGATCAGGGCGCGGGTTCAAACAACGTACCACAAAAAAGTTTATAAGAGCATTTCAGGCAGTGCTGTTGCTGGACATACTATTAAAGAGACTGACCAATGGGAAAAAGCAATTACGAAAGAAAGTTTGTGAATTCGGCCCCCGATGCTGAAGTCTGAGAGTCCGGATTCATGGTGAACGCAGATACAGAGAACACACATCCCAAAGGGTATGTGTGTTCTCTAAAGCCAATTTGAGTCTCTCTGTGTGCTGCCAATCACAATTCTAGGGCCGCTACATCTAAATTTACTACCAATGTCTTACTCGCATCTATACTACACGTGTTTACTAAAAATTGGGGCAGCTACGCACTAGTGGTGTGAAGATTCAGGAAGCAGAGAAGCTGGTGGTGTTCCCTTACAGCTCACCTTCGCTTCTCTTTCCCAGTCCCTGCTGCACTATACTGTACAAGACTATGCCACGCCCTAACCACTCCCCTCCCTCCTCCTCTCCCGCGCCGTTGCCTAGCAACAACCAGCTGTGGCTTGGTTGAAGCTAGGCAACGGCACCGTGTTTTTTGCGACCGCGGCCTTTCTCCTCCAGCTTTAACAGCTTCGCTGTTGAAATAGATATGCATCAGTAACACTGCCCTTTTGTTACATTTGAACCAGGGACCTACACTACAGAGACGTAATGCGCCATCCTCGACAGAATAAGCATCCTGGAAGCGAACACTTGTAGCTTCAAGCAGCGGACTGCTTGGAGCAAACGCTGCAGGACCGGCAATATTTTACCTCACGTACGTCCGGTAATAAATTCCACAATGTAAAAGCTCCTAAAAATGCAAAAAATATGTTTGCGGCTATTTACTACAACACCTAGCAACAAAACGTTGGAATATGCTTACAAGAAGGCGGCAGACATCCTGCAAGCATATATCTATATATATATATATATATATATATATATATATATATATATATATATATATATATATAGTTTAGAAACAAATTGCGCACTTGCGAAAATCGCACGTTTATTATTCTACGTTTCGGCCGTGGCACGGCCTTCGTCAGAATGACGAAGGCCGTGCCACGGCCGAAACGTCATTCTGACGAAGGCCGTGCCACGGCCGAAACGTAGAATAATAAACGTGCGATTTTCGCAAGTGCGCAATTTGTTTCTAAACTACTTTTGAACCGGACCCACAGAACTTCTTCCCCGAATTATATATATATATATATATATATATATATATATATATATATATATATATATATATATATATATATGAGAGTCAGGAGAGTCAGGGAGAGAGAGGGTCTTGCCTCCTTAGAAATATTGTAGAGATTTGGTTACCTATTATTGGGCTTGGTATCGTGCACATTCTATATATATATATATATATATATATATATATATATATATATATATATATATATATATATATATATATATATATATAAACTAACCTATGGTTCCAACTTTGTGCATTGCGATATTCGTTTACTTTTTGACTACACACTTTTATGACTAATACACGTTCACTCTGTTTTTGTTAGCGCGACAGATGGTCTTCCTGGAAGAAGTTTAATGAACGCGGGGCACTAATTGAAAAAGTGTTTGCAGATAGACGAAACTCGTTTAAGGTAAAATAAGCACCTCAAGGCATAAAAGTTCTTCAGAAAATTATAAAGGTACTGCAATGTCGTCGGGATCCATACAACAAAAAGTGAGACAACGTGTGCCTTCGACCACACCGTGTGGTATTGTAAACTAATAAAGCGGGTTCTTGCGATATGTTTGTGTTGTCTACAATTACTGCCGAAGGCTTTATTATTGACACGAATATTACATATTGGTGTATCATACCGCGCCGTTAAAGTTCTCGTGAATTCAGTCTTGACGTCATTAACTTCTTGAATAAAGTTCCCAGATATTGCCCGGATAACTTAGCCTACTCACGCACATAGCGGCCCTTTTGCTGTGCCTTCCGAGACATTATTGATTATCCTTGATAGTCTGTACAAGCTCCCTTCCACAATGAGTGAAGTTAATGAATGTGCTGACAAGAAGCAACACAGAAAAAAATTACAGCACATCCACGGAGTGAATGATGGATGAATGGGCGAAGCTCGGGAGGTTCATCGTAGATCGTGCCGAGTTCCGGATTAATTTAGTTAACGCGCACGCTACGAATCCTTATGGTTCAACTATGCACAAGTGAAATCTCCCACCGGATATATATATATATATATATATATATATATATATATATATATATATATATATATATATATATATATATATATATACTATATTTTCTGGCGCCTGACGGGACAGGCTTCATCTAGGGAGCAATAAATTTTATCAATCAGAAGGGGAAGCGCTTCATGGCTATGATCCCAGGAGGCGTTCTTACCCTTCGCCACAGGCACTGCCCAACGTTGCCCAAACTAGGATCTGCAAGCAACATTGTTTCGCTTGCCTCACCAGCAGCCGAACAGAAAGACAGCCACCATGTTTACGTCCAGAACCCAGTGTACCATTTCTGTCTCTCCTTCTTCCTTTTCTTTCGTTTTCGCTATGTTCCGTATTTCTAGAAACATTATTAGAGGTTTCCTACTGAAGAAATTTATTTTATTTAATAAATGCCGAAGTTATCTGAAAAGTGACGCCGGGCAACATCATTGAAGGCAGCTGCGTGACGCTATGAAATCAGGAAGTCGACTGGCGAAGCTACCTTCGATGACACTGATGGCTGTGCACTGCTGGCGGGCGTTCCCGTATGTGAACTTGGTTCTGCGTTCCTTAGCCTGGAAGAGGACTGGGGCGCTCGCGTTTGAAATTGCAGCAGTTTTGACGCTTCCCAGCTGCCTTACATTTAGCAGACACCTTTCTGACTTTGTAGCTGATGTGCGCGAATGTCTGCCTGCAACACTCAAACGCTCCAAGGCATTGTGTAGAAGGCGTAGCACCTCGGTTGTTTCATGCTTACACGTAGCTCTCAAACGTTTCTTTTTCCTCATATATCTGCAACAGGTTAAAACTGAGGTTCTCCTGCATGATGGACCTGTACCGCTACCCTATGGATTCCCAAGTCTGCAGCATCGAAATTGCCTCTTGTAAGTAGGTTACCAACACCACGTCGACTGCATCTTCGGTGTCGTTGAATATTCGTCTATCAACTTATCACTCAAATGTTCATGCTACGATTCCCGCAGTTTCCAAAACCACTGAAGAACTGCTGCTCAAATGGTCCGCCGGCCAACCTGTCGTTCTCTTCGATAACCTCAAGTTGCCCCAGTTTGAAATAGAGAAGGTGAACACGTCTCTATGTAAAGAAAAGTTTCATATTGGTAAGAACAAACATTTTTTTCTTCATTTCCTACACGGCCAGCACTTATTAAGGATAGCTACGAACAGTCCAAATGGGCCATTGAACTGAAGAAAGTACTAAAGTTAGTCATGTGTGTCATGACAGCAAGTCATCGCAAAGGAGGTTGCAGTGGGATGCTTATGTGGTGGCGCAAATACCTTGTGTAGATATCGTTCAAGTGAAGATAGAAAGCCCAAAATATATTAGATATATTGCTTGAACAGTGGCCATGCGCACGGTATGTGCGTAGAACGCTTAGACATGTTTATTTTTTTTTAATGGGATCCATTTCTTAGCGATTTTCGGCGACTTTGAGCGTGTCCATCTAGCTAGCTAGCCGCCCACGACTTGGTGCTCTTCTGGCCGTTTCGTTAATGAATACATACGAAAATTGGTATGGCACAACACGACTGCATGACGAACACAAATGATACGTCATAACACAAGAATCATGATACGCATGTCATGAGCAGCATGATTTGCGTGCCACGGTCTTGGTGCTCTTGCGGCCGTTTCGTTAGCTTGGTATATACCAAAATCGGTATGGCGAGACAAGAGTGTATTACGACCATGGGTTTTACGTTCTAAGAACATGAAAATCATGGCATGCATGTCATGAGCGGCATTATTTTCATACTACGCGTTTCGTTAATTGGATGTATACCAAAATTGATTTCACACAACACGAATGCATGACGAACGTAAATGACAGGTCATAACATTAGAATCATGACATGCGTGTCATGAGCGGCATAGTTCACATGCCACAGTCTTCGTGCTCTTGCGGCCGTTTAGTTAATTTCATATGTAGTAAAATCGGTATATCGAGACAACAATGCAGATTCATTTTACGTTCCTGATGCATGTTTCGCATTTCTTTGATTTCCACTGTACGTGGGATCTGCCATTTTTATTTTCATTTTTGAATGCGTCCCTACTCGCCGCATAAATCATCTTTGATGGAAGCTCGAATAATTACTGGGTTCTCTTGACGCTCCATGGAAAGCGCACTCGTGCCTTTGACACTTCGCAAAGCAACACACTTTTAACTTCCTCTCCTACGCAGTGTCTTGAGATGGCATCGTTATTTTGTGTATGTTGTCACACGAGATCACTTGTGTTTTTTCACGTTCTTTCTTTTCCAATGAAAAGATAAACACTCGGTGCAATATACACTTCTGCATTTACCTCAACGTAGCTCTTACGATTATCTCTTAATGAGCATTTCGTCGTGCGAGAGGAAAAACGCTCGGTATTTACTTCACTCAAGTAATAAAGTACCAGAAAAAGCAAGTCAGTGGCAGTTTCGCAACTCCATTCGGAAGAAGCCCTTGGTGTGAATGAAACGAACATAACCTGTCTTCTTTAAAGCTCGATGCATGATAGCTGGAACAGCCAATACATTACTGTGCTATCTGTTTTCGAAGAATCAATACTCGTCTAGAAGGCTGAAGCCAAGCGTGTCCGTTGCCTGTCGGCTGCATGCTCTGATAAATCGCGTCACTTCGTTGAGTTATAGCTGGCAATTTTCTTTTACTCAGCGCAGCTTACTTTTTCGTGGTATGTTTTAGCTCCTCTCTTATTTGTCATTTCGTCTCGTGCTGCCACATAGCGTACTTTCGTGTCAGTAGGATGGGAGAGGGATGGTAGCAGTACAAGAATAATTACAGGAAGGAAAGTGCGAATTCTTGTTGCTCTAGTGCTACCATCGACCATAAACATTGTAGGAAGTCGCAGATGCCACCACCCACACGTCCACCCACTCACTACCATCCTCCCCCCCCACACACACGCACGCACAGACACACAAAGGAAACGCTAGATTACTTTTATTCCATAGATGCGCATCCTGCATATAAATCATTCTTATAAATGTAACAATCATTATGCAAAAAAAAATGCAGGCAAGAATAGTGCGCTATCTGACACAATGCGTCGCACGTTTTCGTCCTTCACCAAAATTCTACGCGTTCATGCGACGTATTTCGCTTTCTTACTTTTCAGGAGAGTACAGCTGCCTGAAAGCCGACTTCTATCTCCAGCGTTCCCTCGGCTACCACATGGTGCAGACCTATCTTCCGACCACGCTTATCGTGGTCATCTCGTGGGTGTCCTTCTGGCTCGACGTAGACGCCATCCCCGCCCGAGTCACCCTGGGTGTAACCACGCTGCTCACCATCTCGTCCAAGGGGGCCGGCATCCAGGGGAACCTGCCGCCCGTCTCTTATATCAAGGCCATGGACGTTTGGATAGGATCTTGCACTTCCTTTGTCTTTGCTGCCCTCCTCGAGTTCACATTCGTCAACTATCTCTGGAGACGGCTGCCCAATAAGCATCCGCATTCTGAAGTAAGACATGTGATATTTATGGCACACAAGCTGTGTCCTCGTCTTAAAATAAGCTTTATTGGGAGGCAGAAAGGTCGGCTTGAGCAAGTAAACTCTGGCCTGCTACTCTGAACAAGCGGGGAAAGGGAAAGGGGAAATAAGATGGATGAAGTATGTGATGGGGACAGGAAGAAGTCATGCCTATGTGCCAAAACCACGATGTGATCAAGAGGCATGCTGTAGTGGAGGGCTTCCGAAATTTTGACCGCCTGGGTTACTTTAACGTACAAAGATAACGCACAGTACACGGGTCTTTTAGCGTTTTCGCGCTTGTCGAAAATGCGGCCGCCGCGATCGGGATACAGCCCGCGTCTTTCGAGTCAGAAGCCAGGCACCATAACATCTACGCCACCTTGGGGAACTTTAGTTTTCTCTTGTGAAATTGACGTGCCATCACTATCCGAAGATTCCATTTATAGCCGAAGGCTGCATGCCCTCCCTTCAGATGCCGAGAACTTGCAAGTGTCTCCTTCATGGTTGCACAAATCCCCAATATGTGCCGTTTCGAGCACGAACAAGCGATTACTGTGCTGCAGTTGGTTATGTTTGCTTTAGCACACGAGGTCGCCTGTGTTGTGGCAGGATATAATGGGCTATTTGTTCACAAATGTGCGCCGCCGAGCAGGGTTTTCGCGAGGACAGCGGGAATCGATATTTACGACAAGTGCTGCAGTGAACGCCTCTCGCGGCGGAAACGCCTGAACTGCCCCATCAGTTCGTTATACTTCGTCCACGATCTATGTGTTTTAGAGATACATTGAAAGAAAGAAAAGCAACATTTCAATTGCCTGTAGGACATGAGGTCACGCCATTATGTTATTGATATTTTCTCGCAGTCCTCCTCAATCTAAATATAGCTATTTTATACTTTGTCACACTTTTTATGTCCACGCACCATAATTATCTTGATTCTTTCATTAATTTCAATTCTAGTTATGTCAAGGTGAAGAAGTGTACTCATTCTCGGTTCAGTCCTATGTCATAACAGTCATGACAGTGTACTTTAACTTTACTACTGTATTTCAGTGATATCTTCTTTTCCTGTTAGTACGGCTAAGGACAGAGAAGAAGCGAAAGCCATACTGCGCGTTACCTATTTTTATAATGAGTTCGTATGTTGTTTCACTGATTGTAAAAACCCAACTACTGAACGAAATGGCTAACGTACGCCCTTGTTTGTAATTCGCAAACCAATGAGCCACGCGGTGTCACTTCGTGCTGAACACAAATGTATTTGCATCAGCATGCATAAATCTTTCGGACAGGTATTATGTCCTCGCATCCGAATTCCTACCGCATTTAGCAGTGTTGACATGTATAAATTCGAGCTCCGCCATGGTGGTCAAGCGGTTATGGCACTCGGCTGCTGATCCGAAGGTTGCAGGATCGAATCCTGGCCGCGGCGGCTGCATTTCGATGGAGGCGAAATGTTGGGGCCCGTGTGCTGTGCGATGTAAGAGCGCGTTAAAGAACCTCAGGTGGTCGAAATTTCCGGATATCTCTACTACGGCGTCTCTCATAGTCAGAGCTGGTTTTGGGACGTTAAACCCCACAAGTCAATCAATGTCTGAATTGGAAATCTTACAACGGTACCCGTAGCGCGCGTTTTGGTACACTGGCAACATTTATAGCAGCTCGGGTTGACAGACTTCACGGTTCCTTATTTTGATTCGTAATTCACGCATCATCGAGAACTTGGATTTAGGCGAAGAAAGCATAGCGGAAATTGCGGCAGTGACCAGGAGTGAATTTGAGTCTCCTTGCGCATTCATTTGTAGTATTCAATTTTGATTTTTTTTTTGCTTTACTTTTTTGGACATAGTGTTCGTGCAACGTGTTCAGTGGAGCCGCACATTACTGGGCGAGTTAAGCTTCGAGTTCTAATCATGTGAACTGAAAGACTTTGGAACGTCTTCGCCTCCATCCAGTAATCGTGAAGGAAATTTGCAGGTCCGTATTTCGCACAGGCGCAGACACTGGGATTCTACAATTTCCCTTCAGGACGTAATCTGGAATGGTTGCTTCGGGTTCTCGACTTATTGTAAAAGTGGTTCCAATCCTGCCACTCGTTTTCATGTTGTTCACCACGCTCGGACAACAGTGGAGACTTCGCAGGATGACTTCCGGAGAAACGTGACCTCCATACATTACTTTTTTTCTTCGCGTCTGACTAACCATCGCCGAGTCACTGAGATCTCGCCTACATCCGCTTTCCAGTTCCACATCAGAGTGCCGAAAGATATCAAAAAGAGTACAAAGCGCAGACACGGCAATGATGCGTAACGACAGAAATACGCTATTATCGGTCACCTGAGCCGCAAATGTGACAGAGCAGTCAGGAACATTCCGAAAAAAAAAGAAAGAAAAGTGGATTCTGCCTTGTCACTCTTGAATGAACCAATTACAGTACTTTCGGAGTATTCAGTTGCCCTTCGGCTACTTTTTTATATGGTTTTCTTATATGGTCATAGTTTTTATGCACCATGTACTTCACAACTTTCGATAATGCTCAATCACCTGTAGTATGCCTTAACACCAGCCTTGATATATTTGATCACCGCTACTTTTTCAGAATAATTTCTAGCACTAGCATTTCATACGCAACAGTGCTCAGCGGTTAAAACAATACTATCGGCCCAAATGAAATTCGACTATTTTCGCGTCACCCTTTGTTGCCAGGACATCGAGCCGATGCGTATTATCAACAGAAAAATTGTGCTGAGGCCTAAAAAACTTTAAAAAGGAAAACAAGGGGGGGGGCACCTCTGCCTGTGTCATCGGAGTATAACAGGCTTAAACCAACCGAAAGAAAAACGAATTGGGCCGATTCCAAAGAGGCAATCTAGATTCATAAAGAAAAAAAAAGGAATATCGGCAGAAAAAAGAGACAGAAGGGAAAACAAAGATGAAGAAAGAAAAAATAAATAAATAAAGGAGAGACAATGAAAACGATAGATTGAGACGCACTGTGGCTGTATTTAGCCCCCAGCGATACTTTCAGCAGTGGCACAGAGAGCACCGAGCGCTGCGAACACTGTTCGTTTCACGTAATAGTTAAAAATAGGTGATCCCACAACAATTATAAATATTTAGCGGCAAATTGCACTGATGTAAGATCAACTTTTCGATTACAGGTACCGGTGGCCGATATACCGAACGACGGCTCAAAGCACGAGATTTCGGTAAGAGTTTGCGTAATTTTGTATCTTTAAGGAGACATTGAATATAACTACATGTAAGCTATTGAAGCCTTTTGTCGAATCTACATAAAGCGTATTTAGCATTGTGACTCTTATACTAGGTGCAATTGCTCCAAGATAAGATAGTTTCGTACCCCGAAAAAAGTCAGCTCAAGACCACCATTTTCTTTTTCATAAAATGCTTGCATTTTCATACACAATCCTCACTTCCTTGTTTAGTTCCTTTGAAACTCCACACTTATCTCATTCGTACTTTCTATTTATTCTTTCCTATTCCTTCTAGCTTCCATTTATTATTATGTTACACTAGTTTTGCTACATGCAAATTTTTGCACCCATTCCTTCTAGGCTCCGAATAGGGCAAGAATAGAATAAATACATTTGCAGCAGCTTGTTCTCTTTTTTTTCTGAAGGTTGCGTTTTCCACAGAGTAACACGCATAAAATTCTTCTTTCTGACAAACACTACGAGTAACCCTCCCCATAGTGTATGCTTAGTGAAGAGGTTAAAAGCTCTGTATGTAAGCAAACGATGTCGTTAAATGTAACATTAGCGAGAACGAAAGAAAAGTATGTGAGAAAATTGTGTGTCCTGAGTAAATATTTTCCCAAATGATAAAGTGTTGAAACGAATAACAAGTACCGCCAGATTATGGTGGATGTTGAGGATGCCAATCTCTCGTGACAGCGGTGACTAATGACTCCTACGTGCTAAAGCGTTTGGCGAAAACACACGCAATCTTTCAAACTACCCGGGTGGATCTGAGCCCCGCAAACCATTTAATAAGGAAAGGAAAAACGAAGACTAAAAACATGAACCACTACTCTAAGCGTATAAAAAATTATAAGCCTGCAGGAAAAAAAAAAGAAATAGTGCGCTATGATTGCAGACGTACATCACCTTTGCTGCCCGATATGAGGAGGGATATAAAAAATAATATCCTCTCCGCATCTCTGAATCTCGAAACATAGCATCCGCCTTTCCTTTAGATAACCTGTTTAGTGTATCTATCGCTGTGTCAGTAAACACTGAGCTGAATAAAGGCTTGAAGAAACTGAAAGTTTGGCCCACTATGCGCAAATAAAGATCTATGCACTAGGGCACAAACAAAAGACAAATAAAATAAAGCGCCAGGAAAGTCGAACAAGTTTTTAGAGTGTGCGATAAGAGTCATTGCTTACATACGATCGGTAAACAACAACGCTTCTAACTGTAGTACAAAGAGAGAAAGAAAGTTAGAGAAAAGCATAAATGAAACATACCCTAGAATGCACCCCTAGTGTATCACAGGTGGAAAAGGAAAGCCCAATTCTTGAAGAAAAAAATGCGGGCAGCTTGCACTAAAGGTGCAGAACTAAGCCACAGCAGTGCTGGTGACCCTCCCCTCCTCCGTTCACCATCCTCACATTCACTTCCGTTTCCGACCTCCTTGCTGTACCGTACATGGGTGTGCTATGCTTACCCTATCCTTCTCATTTGCTTCTTCCTCACTTTCACATCACTCCTCTTCACCGTCACCACCCTTTCCCTCACTCTTGTTATATTCTAGTGCGGCACTGGTGGGCTTATTCCTCCCCCGCACCATCAATTTCCTTTGCCACCCTCTTGCTATACTACCCAAGGCTATGCTATTGAAGCGCACCCCGCACCTCCACCAAAATGAAGCGGGCACAGGGATACGCTTCTGATGGTAGTGTATTTCAGAACAGGGAGATTAGTCGGTGCAGCCCCAATGGCGGACCGTCAGCCTGCGCCCCACTCCTGCGTCTTCTTTGTTCCCCTCGAGGTCGTCGTCTTCGTCCGTGTTCTTGCACCGTGACACTATGATTTACTCTCTTCCCTTCTTCTTTCCCTCCTCCTCGGCCTCATTTTTCTTTCCCACCTTCTTACTGTACCAGAGTATACATGCATATGATTTACTATTTATTCACCGCGTATAGGGACTTTTTTTCCGAAGGAGGGTGGTCCTTTTGTAGAACACCTGCCTGTCACGCAGACGGCCTTGGTTCGATTACCGCTCAAACGGACCTAGAGTTCTTGCGATGTTAGCATAAAGGACTAGAAGGAATTGTAAGGTATCTTAGAGCTAAGGCGTTCCGATCTAGCTGCGCGAAATGTTACCTAGGTGCGAAGAATTGTTTCTGTGTAACCATAGAGGACACTGAGGTCTTGTTTGATATGCCGAGTTTTCTGGTAACAACAGGCATCTTACCTAGATCATTGAATAAAGTCTCCGGTATTACGTAGCATTGTATAATAAGTCCATGAGTATGGCATTCCAAATGTGGACACTTCACATTAGCGAACTGTAATCCCGCACTTGTGTGTCCAATAAACGCCTCTTTGTATGACTTAATTGAACAAAAATTACTCCATCTCCCGCTAAAGGGAACCATGTGTGGATGCGAAGCAGCGTAGAGATGGTTAGTTTGAGCGTGAGGTGGTGTAATTTTATTGAGAGGACGAATGAGCATCTATAAGAGGAGGAGAGAGAACGCGGTGATTGCGGGATGGCCCGAGCGCTCATCGCGGCGCTGCACAGGGGAGAGAACGAGGCGCGCGCGCTCCGTCATTTTCATACCGCTGAACTACCGTGGTGCCCTCAGCGGAGTATGCCGCTGTCGCACCACCTGTCGGGCGCGCCGCTCCGTAGAGTAGAGGATTCCTAGAGGAGAGAAAGGGGGAGAGCGTAGGAGAGGAGAGGGGGAGGGGACGCGCATGCGCTGTAGGGGTGTGGGGCGCCGCGGGAGGGAAGGAGGGACGGACAAAGCCGCCGCCATAAGCTGCTCCGCATATAAAACACTCCAGTATTGAGCATAATTGTATAATACTTGCAATTGTGAATGTAGTATATCAGTATTCTTTAAACCTGCATTTATGAGACAAAGAAACTTCCCTTTGTAGAACAGCTTCGCTGTTAATGAAAGTGGCGTAGTACCAAGATGACATTATATATATATGAGAAAAAAAAACGAGAGCGTGATAGATACAGAGGTGAAAGGATAGATGGGAAGGAAAGGGAGAAGGGTTTGACGCTAGAGTTTGACGTGAAAGGAGAGATAGGCTTGGTATCTCTGTGTGTGACAACGACTGAGGCACTGCCGGGTGGTGCCTTTTTGTTGATATTGTTGTTTTTGTTGATATTGAAGTTTAAACACAAATAATTTAGGCGCTGTAGAGATATTGAAGAGAACTGGAGCGTCAGGCAATAGCCTGTTCGTAGTTTTTTAGACTTTCCTTGTCTATGTCTTTCAGGCACAGCTGGTTCTTGACAAAAATGGACACACCGAAGTTCGCACACTCGTCCAGGCGGTGCCACGAAGTGTTGGCAAAGTCAAGGCTAAGCAGATTGATCAGCTCAGCAGAGTTGCTTTCCCTGCCCTCTTCCTCCTGTTCAACCTCGCGTATTGGCCATATTACATTAAGTCATAAAAGAAATAGTTTTCTTCTTTGTCGTTGCCTGTGTCTTTACGTTTAATGATACTGGAACCCCGATTCTGTGTGGACTGCCGAAAGCGACGCGCAAGTAATGCAATGTCTTGAATAGCGCTGGAGAGAATGCTGTTGACCGAAAGACGGGTGAGTACTTACGATGCTTCCGTGGGTCAGTTGACCTATACATGACATTCCAAGAGTTGTATACATTTGATTCTTACTGCACCTGAGAGTTTAGTGACAAACAACTACGCACAAAACGTCGCACAAAACAACAGGGTATATTTTACTGTTTGTAGAATAACTGGTTGGTTACATCAGGTGAACGTCCCTGAATTTCTTCATCATTTCTTTGCTCACTTGAAATGAGTGCAGGCTAGATGCACTATTACTGCGGATAAAAGTACGATGGACAGAAAGCAGGGCGAGTTTATGTGGATCCACTCCCAGTAGCTGCCTGGAAATCACAACAGAAGAAGAAGAAAAATTGAGAAGAAAGACGCCTCTCGTCAACACACGGACTACCTTGTTTATTTTCATTGCTATTATATAGTTTATTTGCGTGTGTTTGTGCGCACTGTGGACGTGAATCTACTGCCCTCTTCTTAGAGGCGAAGCTTGGGCGCTCGCTCATTTCTTTCATTTTTCTTTATTTTTTTTAAGAATCAAGGGTAACGCAAGGCTCAGTGTACAATGGTCGTCGGTTCTAGATAATCCCAAGGAAGGCAACCGCGCACACTGACCTTTCACAATTGCCAAAAATTACATTGATGATCTTTTCGTTCCTTTTATTTCACCTGAAAATTAGGTCCACTGCCAGAGTAAAGGATAAAAATACCTTGAAGTAAGCGGCTCTTGTTGTTAATGAAACCAAGATACCAAAATATTATTTTGGTAACACTGTTAAGCAAGTGTGTTTAGGTGGCGTAATTGTTGGTAGGGGATGCAATTTAAAAACTAGCTATCCAGTGAAATTTAACATGGCATGACCAGGTAGCTATCTTTTGTTTCTTTCATGTGGGTAACGCTGTGTTGTGTCTCCGGAATGTTCAAAATATTTGGGGATGTTATCTGTGCAGCATGAGCTGCACAACCGTGTCTTATTGTCAGGCTGCAGAGAGAATAAACGTTTATTTTGAGCAGGCGCTGTCTGCGCCCCAGCTGGGTGGCTTTCTTGTTTAAGGTAGCCGCGGGCCATCTCTCGAGCCCGTTCAACACTCTGCGCTTTTTCTTTGGGTCCGGATCTGATAGCTTGGCCTCCCACTGCTCTTCGGTTAGCTTCGCGGAACATGGATTTTGTACGCAGCCACATACCATATGGCGTAGGGTGTTTGGGGCATCACTGTACTCGCAGATGTACGAGCGCTCAGTGGGGGAGTTGCGGTGAAAGAGAATGCCGTGAACGTAAGTGTTCGCTTGCGATTTCCTGAGGGTTACTGCCTCTTCTCTAGTTAGGCTGTAATGGGGTGGTTCATAAGTTCTTCTTCCTACGCTTTAGTGCTGCAAATTGTCGCTATTCGACGAAAGTTTTATTTGTATGGTAAATATGCAGAGTCGGTCAAGGAGATTGCGTTATTCCCGTCGAGTTAATGTTGCCTGGTGTATTATAACAATGCAACTAAGAAATTTACACGTGTAACATTTTCGCAAGTATGCTGGCGATGCGATAAGGCACAAGAGGAGAAATTGTGTGCACAAATCAGCCTACCAGAAGCGAATTATAACCCTCAATAAAATGAATTGACGGAAATAGAATACTTATCGAATTATAATTAATACACACCAATAAGCAAATCACCTCATATCTAAGTAGCGAGAGACGTAGAAAAATATCGAAAATGTTCAAGTAAAAAAGAATAACCCACTGCCTTCAACGGATGCTGTGCACGGTTGGAGTCCTCACTTCAGGAACCCCATCAACCAAGGCCGCTCGGAGAGGCTCAGATTATAAACCCATGTTCAATACTACATTGATTTTGAATAGCAAAATCACGTTGAAAGTGCCAAGAAAACATTTTACGGCACTCCGCATTCGAAGACGAGTAAGTATAATTCTGAACATGTGCAATGAAAGTTTCTTACCTGTGATCACGATTAAACACCCACATCTCTTTTCACAAACGGCATCGATTACATGCCACGGAAGCACAATATATTGCTTATTCTTCCCCATTTTACGCATTCAGTGTGATGTGTGACGCAATCACTAAACTTCACAAGTCTTTCTTTGTGGCGCAATCACTAAATTTCACAAATCAATATTACACAGCGCACATGCGGGTACAGCCTAAGCACCCTAAGCAGCCTAAGTAGCCTAAGCACCTTAAGCACCCAAGTAGGGAAGATTTACGACTTCTGTGATGTTTTATGTGCTGAAGGCACTCTTTCCGTGACTTGGTATTTGTAGAGAGAGAAAGCTTGCGCCAAGTTTTCATTGCTACTTTGTTTACTAACATATGCTGGTGGGCTATTTGGTTCATACTGTGCAAAATGGTAGAGACCCAACGCAAGGAGAAGAAACAAAGGAGAAGAAACAACAGGGGCGGAATAGAGCATCAACTTGCAACTGAATCTAATTTGTTTCTTTTTTTTTTTTAGAGTTTATGCTCTTCTTCCGCGAAGTGATCTAGAGAGACAACACAGTGGGGCACTTAATATCAAAGTGTTGCCATTTGTCACTGTTATAAATGTTGTGTCAGCAACAACAACAACAAAAAAAAGCAGCATACGTAGCCGTGGTCCATGCCTAGACGCGAACGATGGCGTCACACTTAGTTGATACCTTGGGATGGCGACCATTGCGCCTCCAAGCGTCACGGGTGTTCCTGTGGCATCATTTGTCATGAGACGCCATTGATGAACTTTTGCCGAAGTAATCAGTTCAGGTCGTGATGCGGCACGCTCACACAACTAATGACTGCCGCTCCATGTGGATTAGAAGCTAACGGAACGAAGCAGTTTCAACCACCCTAAACGCTAAATCCGCCTGTAAGCTCACATCACAAATTTATTTTTTAAATAACCAAGGTTGATTAGAGGCACGCGCGCACAGCAGTAGCGTTTATATTTCGTGCACAACACAACACGAAATAAAATCAACACATTGACGATGTACTCCGGAAAAATGGTATGCGTGCAACAGGGCGCCGTAACGCAACTGTACACACGCATAGCGTACAGTAAAATATTGTGCCGCACGATCGAGCGGTAATATCATTAAGAGGCTGCCTGGACGCTTGATGCTTTAGTTTTTCAGTCCTTGAAGATACAGTAAAATTCCTAAGTATAATTATACCTTTCAAGTCAAACTTTCTGCTCAGCGTATCCTCCTGTGCCACAGTGAACGCCACGCCGGCGAAGAACACGAAAAGAAAATCCAGAGCTCCATCATCGACGCTATTTGTTTCCTACAAAGCTTTACCCGTAATCGCTTCTGAAACCTCGCAGTAACAATTTACAGCAGAATGAAACGCTGACTGAGTTGTTAAAGCGGGAATTCCAGCATTTGAGCTCCGCTTATGCATATGACGTATTACGTCATGCATATGCTTATGCATATGACGTATGCATATGACGTATTATTATGATGTACTCGGCAGTGCACCCAGTCGTGTATGGCACTCGTTTGGCCCTTGAAAATTTCTCGACCTTGTCCACTCACACCAATCCCACGATATTGTCACGCACCGAATCAAGAGCCGTTGAAAAGAACTGGACTGCGACGTCGATACCAACAAAAATGGCGTCGCAGTGACGTCGAACTAATGATGACAATGATGATGAGCCTTCAAATATGGCGCATACCCACATCGCGGGATTGGCCAAGACCTGATATGCCTAACTTTTAGTTGGAATATTCTGCAAATACCGCAACATGATGAAAAAAAAGAAAAATACATTAATAATAATCGAGAGAAAAGGAAAATGGAGAAAAATAAATGAAATCTATGTAGACCGTTTGTGCACTTGCACTATCAAAGCAGGGAAAGTGTTTTCCTTCTTTTTAATGCATAAGCTTCATTGCGTCGAACTGGCGCGCGGTCTTCTTCTTCTTCAACTTCGTCTTTACCGCTTTGGTGGCCACGCGCTTGCTCACTCACGCGGTGGCAATATTCAATGGCGGCACAGCAGTGACGATGGCATGAATGTGACGCTGACGATGAATGCGCGACGATGATCAGCCCGGCTTTTGCAGAGAACAATGATTTCGACAGCATGGTGAAAAGCAGAGAACGAAGACGCCCGACGATGAGTAACGTTACGCGTTCAAGTACCACTTCTACAGCTTTTCAGTGCTGTTACAGTACAGTGTCGAGATATGTCGTTAGTTTACTGCACTACAAATGATTGCATGTTTCATAGTTAACAATGCGACGAGTTAGGCTGAACGGTATTGGAACACATGGGATGAGAAATCTGCGCTTCTACTTCTTACAGCGAGTGAAACATGGATGAACTGAGCTGAAAACTCATCCAACGGGCTCGCCAACATCTTAAAATTTCAATGTCGTTCTGGGTGTTTTAAATTTAACGAGTGAGTAATGCGATGTTACGGGACGTCGCTGCCGATTGTGTATCGGGCTTGCCAGTGATGAAAAGAGATACTTGTCAAAAACAAGTCCGCCTATTAGTTCAACTTCTACGCCGTGCTGCGTCGCCATCTACTGGCATCCATTATTACTTTGAAGCTCATGTTGCGACAGTTAAAAGCAACGAGGGAGAAACAGATAGTTGACAGGAAGGCAGGCGTAGATAATGTTTCTTTCTTTCTGGGTTCAGCAGTCCTTAGGACCCTTTCGAGTCATGCGAAATTGAGTGGAAGAGAGTGATTTCGCAGCACATACCGGGGGCACCACTATAGCCACTTCACTGCGACGTTCTGTTTTTCTCAAGGGTGTCATGCACATTAGTATGTCACTGTTCCATGGAAGTACATATGTCCATGCCCCCTTATAGTTTAAGTTTTCTTGCAGATGAGTGGTCCAAAGAGCTCAAAGCAACAGGAATCGTACAGCGTCCCCAGGCATATTCCGGAGCTTTATTCAAATCAGAGAAATACATAAGAAACGAGAAGGAAAAGAAGTAAAGGGGCCACAACACGCATGGGTGGCTCAAGCAACATCTACGGTTGACGGAGCAGAGATGTAATTTCCGATATCGTGAGAAAACAAAAGAAAAAAAAGATCATGAAATAGCACACTAAAACGGCTCAATGGGGCTGGTGTCCCATGATGTGCGAAGAAGCACCGTTCGTGCGCGATACTTCTCAAAGTATTAGGCCGAGCATTTGCCCACCAGTTCTCGTCGGGGCAAAGAGATAAGCCCTTTCCGTTCGCCTTTCTCAATAAGTATCGTGGCTGGTAATGGGGCAGACATGAAACCGATTTATTTTACTAGCAGGTAACTCAAATATGTAAAGTGTGTGGCTTCTCTCTTTTGTGTTGACAGCATTTCTGAAATCATATTTGCATGTCAGTGCTTTGCACTTGCCATAGGAAAGGGGGGCTGGATTACCAATGTTCCTTTTAACAACGCAGCTATTTAGAGGCCCGCCATTTTCGCTGTCCCCCGATGTCCCAGATGTCCGCTGTTATGCAGAAGGGAAAAGTGGACCCTCTATTGCTCTTGAACCATTACCCACATCCTAGTCATCAGTCCACCGCTACATGATGGCGATTATGCGAAGGACAATATAGAAAGAGATCAGAAAAAATAAAAAAAAATGTTTCGTGTAGCGCAGAAGGGAAAAAGCTTTCGTTATATCTCGTCGCCACTTCGAAACTCAGCCAAAGAAATTTCTCGAACCGATTATTCTTCAACTAGGCCTGGAGTTCACTGAAACGACTAGTCTTTCGTTTGGACGGTCCACTTCGGGGTACAGCCGCGGGGATGTATCTTTTGCAATTATGAAATTTCTAATTCTACCTTAATTTTTGTCATTTAGTATTCGTCAAACCACAGATATATAAGTAATCTATTAAGTTAAAACAATCTTGGTCAATCCACTGAATTGGGTATGTGCTAGCTTACAGGGGAGAAAAAGAAGAAGGAAAAGCGGATCCGCGTCTTGTCGTAGGCCCACTGCCCCACTCTTAGCTTCAGCCCACTGCTACTGAATAGCGACAGCGCTGTTTCTACATGACCTAATGCGAAGTTGACGTCCTTGCCCCAGCTCCGCTGCTTATTCGGAATCTGGAGGCATGAAACTGGCTCGATTTTATTTTTCTTGCGTGCAGTTTTCTCTTTGGCGGTAACGGTCCTCGGTAACGTGTCCATTAAAGGGATTAGCTAGAAGTGTTTCAACCATTAGTGGGATTTTGAGAATACGAACCTTGTTTACGGAAATAGGGGGGGGGGGAGGCAAAAGGGGGCAGATGAATGATTGTATTTTGATTTCACTTTCTTACAGCTGTACCACCACTTATGCGTTGTTTTTAACAAAGCCAGGAATAATGACTGCGGAATACGCGTCATCGCTTAACCCCAACGGCGAGCACTGCTTGATCTTATATATGTAACTTACGATAATGTTACGAGGCGCGTGTAGTAGGGGACACTGAACGACGTTAGCCCCTACTGTATGCTACACTTTCGATTGGAGGTGGGCTTTTGGCTGACTGGGGTAGATTCCAGGCCTAACTTTAGGAGGACTGGATCATACCCACTTGTCCAAGGCGGCTACGAGCCACAAGCTTGCTTTTCTTTCTTTTTTTTTCGTTGTTTAATTCGTCGTTTGTATCTTTTTCTTCCTTTACTCCTTCCTTTCTTTTTTTCTAACTTGTGGCTCACACCTGCAAGGCCAATGCGGCGCGCACGTACCCCCATTCAAGTCATTCTTAATAATTTCCCTGATGTTAAGTGACTGTTTCTTGCATACGCTATTGCCCTGATATCACATCTGCCACAAACATCTTGGTATTTTATAAAGATCATCTGCTCAGATTTTTAAAAGTTTATTTCCACAAGGACCTCCATCACGACGTGAGTCTGAGTTGCCGAGCAAGAATAAATGTCGCTAGGTGCTAGCAGCATAAAAAGAAGTCAGACTTTCGTACGACACTAGGGATAACTAACGCTAAACTCCGAGTTTAACAAATATTTCACTTTCATTAAATAGAGGAAATGGAGGCTCAGTACTCTTCTGGGAAGTCGGTCGCATTGTGCCCTGAAGATGAATGGGCATCTCGAAATTCTGCTGTTTAGTTTTCTGCGCACGCGCAGCGGGCAAACTAAGGTAACAGGAGCTGTAAAAAAAAAAAAAAAGAAACGATAACGACATATGTAAATGGCATTCCAACTACTCTACGCACCCCCCCCCCTTTTTTTTTTTTGGATGGTGGTTACCATAACTAGTAATAAATGACGCACTCAAGGGTACCACGAATCTAACCTTAATTGTCTCGAAAACACTCCTAGGCTATACCGGACGGGTGAACTAAGCAAAGAAGGAAGATACGCGAGCAGAATTGTCTGGCACTTTTGTTAAACCTATGAAAGATGGTCTGGCGACAAGGTACGCGCAACGAACAGGTAGGAATAAATAGTACGCTACGAGCTGTGTGCCCTACTTTGGTGCAACGCCACATATGCGACATGGTACACGAGTTGCAAATAGCGTCACAGTCACCGCATTTCCTAGTTAAAGTTAGTTAAAGGCTTATTTCTCAAGAGAAAAGAAAGGACTGTCCGCAAGAATTCATCCTTAACCTGTTATTAGTCCCCATGTGTGATGTTTCGTGGCCCCAGGACTCACGATACGGAAAGCAAAGCAGTGAACAGGAAAGACATTTATGAAAGGGGAAATTTGCATCCACCCGTTTTGTAGCACAAGGCTACAAGAAAATCTATACCGATTTCACAGAAATGAAAGCTTCCTAATTGCCGAACTAGGAAGCTTTCAACTAGAAAGCTTTCATTTCTGAGAAATCCGTATGGATTTCCTAGTAGCCTTGTGCTACAAAACGGGTGGATGCTAATTTTCCCTTTCATAAAACGTTACTACACCTTGCGGGTTTCCGCAGAACTCATTTGCCAGGAAAGCCATGACAGGCACGCGAGGAACACACATACAACGTGTGACAAACACTTACAGCTGTCTAACAGTATACGTCACTTGCGTTATCCACTAACGCCCTGACTGGGTGTGCGGCAGACCATGTACTGCTCGCACAGCAGCACGACAGCTTCACGCTGTCAGCAGGCACAGCACCGCGACCACGCTCTCAGCCAGCCGGTTGTGCCGGACCCGTCCCTTGGCTCGAACGGACACCTCACGCCCGACCAGGATCGGCTCGGTCACAGCAGGAACGGCGCAGACCCGCTCCCGCTGCTCTCCAGACTGGCTCGGCCCTGGCACGCTGTTTGGCCGCAAGAACACGCCAGTCTCGTCCCGGCTGGCCTCTATACCTGGCGACAACTTTCTGTGGCAGCACAGCGAAGGCCACGGAGCCGAAGCGCGCACATTTTTGCTACGCTCCAGCATGTAGTCCAAGAACGATAACTTTTGCACGATACATAGCGCAACATAAGACATGTCTTCGGGATCCACGCTGGTTAGCCTGGCAGCGCTAGCTCAGCACGTCCAGCGTTCCGAAGAGCACGAGCTCCACGTTCCGCTCGCCGAGGCGCGCACTCTTCTTCGTCGTCTTTTCGGCTTGTTCTCGTCGCCTAAGCAGCCTCCTACCACACCATGTAAAACGTAACGTAACTTTTTACTTCTCAAGCTTTCACAATGCATATGTTATCTAACAAAGAAAACTGAAAATTAAGCAACGTATTATGGCGCGTTTAGCGTGTGAGACCTGTCCCGTCACGCCATTTCTACTTTCCGTAGGTGTCTGGCATTTTAGACGTTCATCGCCAAGCCTCATCTTGCAGGTCGGAGGCGCATTCAAATTTCAAAGAATAGGTTGTACTTTTAGAGACGCGGGCAGCAAAAGTGATTTCGCTCTTGTTGCAACAGCAGTATGCGCGCTGTTGCAACAGCTTTTCACAAGCGATTATGTATAGATGAAGCACATTGCAGTCTACATCGAAGAACAAAGTAGACTGCGCAGAACATAAGTTGGCGGGACTAAAATTTACGTCTTAGTATTAAATGTCCGATTTATTATTATTTTTTTTTTGCTACTTGAGTGATACGACGTCATTTTTGGTCGCACACATTATAGAATAGAGATTACCACGGGATAAAGGAAAGGAAAAGATCTCCTTAGCCTGTCTGCGTTAAGGTGTGGAAGAAAATACGAAGAAGATAAGGCAGGGAACGAGAGACAGGCAGCAGATTCAAAGATCCACTATCCATTACGACGGTATGTTACGCTCATCAGTGCTACTAACAACAAACGTACGCGAATGGTTGTAAGAACTTCAATAACGCATGGCGAAGCCGTTCAAGCTCTGAATTGCAGGATTACTTGTGCTCACAGTGCTCTGCTGTCAATATATGCTACCGCAGTAGTTTCCAACTTTTCCCACTTACCATTATGTTGAGTATAGTGGCGCCAAAGGTGTTTAAATGTCTCCTCGTGGTTACAGTCATCGCAGGCCACGTTGACAGTCATTCCGATTGGGAATACGCGCGAAGGTTACTCCAATAGTCAAGGCCCTGAAGCAAGGTATACTGGCACTGGTTGCATAATGGTCTGATGCAGAGGTGTAGCCAAGAGTTTTGAACACTTCATGCGCGAGCTGCACAATTATCTACCGTGGTGTGTCATGCAAGTACACAAAATTTCCATCAGCTTCACGACCGTGTTATGGGTATATTTCCGTGTGTGAAATCTCCAAGAGCCACCATAATAGTGTTATCGGCCAGGTTGTTTTAGGGGCGAAGCTCCTTAAGGCGTGGGTCGTGCGCCCCGTCGTAAGTGTATGTAGCCACCTCTCGTGCATGCAAACTGCAGTTGGGTGACGATATACTAGATGGCGCTGGTCGTCATCGCCCTTGCGATGACGACGGAACAGTTAAACAAAGAAAAGATAGGCGTTTATGCGGTTACAGAAACACACCTTAGAGACCTGGAAGAGCCACCACATATTGACAATTATGTTTGGGAAGGGTGCAACAGGATCATATCAGAAAGAAAAGGTGGGGGGTGTTGGAATGCTTATTCATAGCGGAGCCAAATGGGAGAGAGTAAAACAAACGTGTTCAGAGTACCTCTGGGTTTCGGGTAGGGTAGGTGGAAAGAAAACGTGGCTAGGTGTAGCTTACATGTGGACGGGAAATAACTGTAAGGAAAAGAATCTGGAGATAAAGCATTGCATAAACACCGATATTAAAGAATTTGGTCATGGTGCCGAAATCATCCTCCTAGGGGATATGAATGCCCACATCCATCACCTTGACGGATATACAGACACCAATGGGAGGTTATTCCTCGATCTTTGCGAGCACCATAGTCTCGTGATAGTTAACACAGGGCCCAAGTGTGGTGGGCAGAGCACGTGGGAGGTCAGAAACAGACAATCGAACATTGATTATTGTCTAATGACGGAATGAATCTATGAAAAACTGAGAGAAATGAGAATAGACGAGGACGGGATGAACAGCTTGGGTAGTGATCATAAACGCATAACGTTACAACTGGGATATAAAACTGAAAATAATAACGTAGAGTCGAAGTTTGGCAGGTCGTACTTAAATGACAAACAAATAAAAAATATAGCCGCAAGAGTAGAGGAAGAAGTAGGCAAAATACGAGGCAAGGACTGGGGGTATAATGAGCTAGTTCATGCAATGACGAAAGAAATAAGTAAAGAGAAGAAAACTGTTTGCTGGAAAGGAAAGAGAACGCCAAAAAGATGGTGGAACAAGGAAATCCGGGAAGTGATCGAAAAGCGACGTAAAGCATCAAGGGAGCACCGGCAGGCAAAAAGGGAGAAGCGGCCGCAAGTCGAAGTCACGGAAAGATGGGAAATATATTTAGAGAAAAAATCTATTGTACAGAAATTGGTCGAGGCAAAAATTAAAGGTGAAAGCGAACGCTGGGTTACAGAAATTCATGACAAAAAGAAGGACGCGCCTAGGATATTTTGGAACCGCATAAAAGCGCTAGGTAAAAAGTCTGCCACATTGCAACAACATATTGTTGATGAAAGAGGAAATCAATTGGAAGGGTACGAAGCGTTGGGTTACATCCAGAAGGTAACAGCCGGTTCGTTTAAAAAGATCGTCCAAGAGATTCCCCCAGTGGATAAAACAATGACGGAGAGCGAAACTAAGGAAGAGCTAGAACTTGAGAATTTCAACTGGAAAAAGGCCGAAGGAAAAATTCCAAAGCGCACTGCTATGGGTTTAGATGGGGTCCCCGTTAGCCTCATTAACGAATTAGGACAAAACACTAAAGAAGCGCTATTGAAAGCCGTAGAAAAATGCTTACAGGAGAGGCAAATACCGGACAGTTGGCGAAAAAGCAGAATGACCTTAATTATAAAGGCAAGGGGGAAAAGAATAGCATTCGCTCGTATAGACCGCTAACCATTACATCGGTACTATACAGGATGGCTATGCAAGCAGTAAAATTAAAAATAGAAGCCGGGCAGAACGTAACAATATTTTGGGAGAACTTCAGAATGGATTTCGAGTAGACAGGCGTTTAGACGATAACCTATTTGTTCTTACTCAGTGTATAGAAATATCTAAAATAGAAAGGAGGCCGTTGTATGTCGCTTTTCTAGACATCACTGGGGCGTATGACAATGTAAATCAGGAAATATTGGGGGAAATTTTGGAAGGAATGGGCATAGGCGACGATTGTGTACAGCTTTTGAGGGAAATATATCGAGAAAATACAGTTTGCATAGAATGGGAAGGAATAAGTAGCAGAGAGAACGTTGATATTAGCAAGGGGCTGAGACAGGGATGTCCTTTGTCGCCGCTGTTATTCATGCTGTACATGGTTAGAATGAAAAAGGCGCTAGGAGATAGCCACATTGGTTTTAATCTGTCACACAAACAGGGCGGCGCGATGATTGAGCAGATGCTTCCGGGTTTATTCTATGCTGATGATATTGTCTTATTCGCGGACAGTCGAGATGATATACAACGGCTGGTGAATATATGCGGGAAGGAAGGCGAGGATCTAGGACTAGGATTTAGTGTAACAAAATGCGGATTGATGGTATTCAATGATCCCAACGCGGTATCCATACAGGGCCAAGAAATACCGAGAGTAAGCGAATACAAGTACCTTGGCGTATGGGTAAATGAGGGTGATAGATACATGAAGGTACAGGAAAAAGCCTTGGCAGCAAAGGGAAAGAGGAACGCAGGAATAATGAAGCACAGAGCGTTATGGGGACACAATAGGTACGAGGTGCTTAGGGGTCTGTGGAAAGGGGTAATGGTATCGGGGCTTACATTTGGGAACTCAGTGGTGTGCATGAGGCCAGAGATACAATCGGGAATGGATGTGAATCAAAGAACTGTGGGACGCCTCGCGTTGGGTGCTCACGGGAAAACTACAAACGAGGCTGTAAAGGGCGATATGGGATGGGCGAGTTTTGAGGCAAGGGAAGCGCAGAGCAAAATAAGGTTTGAAGAAAGGCTAAGGAATATGAAAGAGGTTAGGTGGGCAGTGAAGGTGTTCCGCTATTTATATAGAAAGAGCGTTGACACGCAGTGGAGAAAGAGAACTAGGAGGCTCACCAGTAAATATACGGCTCTAAGAGAACTGACAACAAAGAGCGTAAAGGGAAAAGTCAGAGAGGCGGAGAAGATTGACTGGAGGACAGCGATGGAAAAAAAAAACCGACTCTGAATAACTACCGAGAGGGCAAAAACGAAATAAAGAGGGAGGCATTTTATGATAATTCAAGAGGAAGCGCTTTATTGTTTGAAGCGAGATCGGGCTGCCTTAGAACGCGTGTTTATAAAGCGAAATTCAGTAAAGAAGAAGAAAAATGCACATGCTGTGAGGAAGATAGGGAAACGACAGAGCATGTTCTGATTGAATGCGGAAATATCCACCCAGGTGTACGTTTGGGCACCACCCTACATGAAGCCTTGGGCTTTAGGGCGAACAACGCGAAGCTGAACATAGCCGCGATTGAAATAAGTAAGAGACGGTTAGAATACTGGTGGCAGAAAACTAGAGAGAACGGACAAAAATAATTATAGGGAAAAATATGGAATTTCTGCCATAAGGGGCAGGGAACTGGGCTATGAAATTCCGTTTTTGATATGGCATGATCGATTTGATTGAAGTAAATTTATAAGGCATGAGGAAAATTAAAAGAGAGAAAAAAAAAGTTCTTAAATCTTCTTACGAGCCTGGTGGCGCACATGTCACCGCCCCGTTACAAAGGGGAAGCTCATAGCATCCATCCATCCATCCTTGCGGTCGAGCTCGACGACTCCCCCTCTCTCGCCCCTTCCCTCTCGACACTTTCCCTCCCTCTCTCCCATCCACTCTCCCCCTCTCCCTCTCTCGCCTCGCGATGCCGACGCAGGCAGCGTCTGCTAGCGAGTTTCATGTTTCCCGTATATATGGCACTGGATTTTGACCTCCAAGGTAGTGCCTGTGTGCGATTTCTCCTGTGCGTGATTAAACAATGAAAATTCACAGCGTACATGTAAAATTAAAGTGAGCTACAAGTCACCATATCTCTCATCGACCCTTTAGTATAAACGCGCGCGATCTCACGTCGATGATGTACTGGGCAGAATTCACGGTTTACCGATGAACATCCGCAGCTTCGCCCACTCATCATCATTCACCCCGTGTATATGCTGTGATTTTTTTCACAACGCCGCAATGACTTGAGAGCCATTGAAATGCGATGTGGTGTCTTATCTCGGTTAAGATATCAATGACTTCTATGACGGCGCATACCGATCGCTTCCACGGTCCGCTCCACAGGCATGAAAGGGAAGACCGCAGCGCCGCACTCCGAAGTAGGTATGTGTTTCAGTTCAATGTACCCTTGGAAGGTAACGCGTTCTTCCAATTCATTATCCCCAGAGAAGGTATGAAAGTCATAGGCCTATGTACAACAACTTGCCTTGCAAACGTTACTCCTCCTCCTCGCTAAAGGAATCTCGGAAGGAAGGCTATGAAGGTATTTCGTGTACGGATGCACACTGTGACCTTTTAATCTGGACATACCTTACCGTTGCGTTCCCGCCGCAATGTTTTGCGTGAAGTCGCTCCGGTGACGCTGATTGATTCGTCACAGTGCGAACATCACAGATATGTAAACACCTTATTACGTGCACCTGTTCTCCTCGTTGAAGATGATCCCCTTGTTCTATATGGAAGAACATTCATGTTCAAAATTCTCACTAACGATTAGCATGAGACACCGATGAACACCTTTGTAGTGAGAAAAACTAACCTGGCGACACAAAGGACATCTTTCAGATCAACTAAACCAAGCTGAAAACGACCTTTTCTGTTGGCGAAGGACGTCTGGACCACTTGTGCTCGCATAATGATTACTGCATAGTAAAATGCAGCATATTAAGGGCGGCTGTTCGAGGTTGTATAATTAAGACAACGAGAGATGACTCCATTTTTAACTGACTCAACAACGCAAGCAATGGAACAATCATTAAAGAATGGAAGCCTCATTTTATTAGAGTGTATTTTAAACAATGGGACATCTTTACTGCGTCGCGTCCTGGCTTTATTCAAACAATGCCTTAAACATCACCAAAATACATTACTGGACGCTTTTTGCTTCAATCTTAAAACCTTGAAAACAATGAATAAGGACAGTGCAAGCCGCACAGAAGCTTTTTTTATAACTGACATCTCTCATAGCATTGAAACCAGTAGTCTGGCATATGCCTGTTATACTTACGCGAAAAGCTTTTGTTCTCTTTACCTTTCGTGTAAAGAGAACGAATTTGCGGGTTTCAGTGGGACCTTGATCATAATGGGACATCGGTATCTGTGCACGCCTAGAACCTTTTAAGTCGTTCGCCTTCGCTGCAAAATACAGAGTGCCCGAATAACGTCTGGGGTTTTCCGTTCCAAAAGCACGATTTGATTATGAGAGAGGCCGTTGTAGAGGGCTCCGGAAATTTCGACCACATGGGGTTCTTTAACATGTACTGGCATCGCAGAGTACACAGGCCTCAACATTTCGCCTCGATCGAAATGCAGCCGCCGGGGCCGGGATTCGATCCCGCAACTTTCGGTTCAGCATTCGAGTGCCATAGCCACTAGACCACCGTGGCGGGGCTGCTAACGAAACTGAAGATTTGAAACAATGTATTGTCCGTCCTACAAACTTCGCGTCTGTACTTAGCGTCTTCCGCATTTCTACGACTTCTATATGCCTGATGCACATTTTCTACGAATTTCGAGGCCTGTTGGTATTACCTTGCTGATGTCTGTACAACGAAGAACGGGCTTATGTTTCCCGTCACTTTCGTAGTCTCTGAATAATTATATAGTGTTGCCAAGTACGTCAGTTCCTCTTGCCAAGTACGTCAGATGAAGACGATGAACTGCACGCTTAGCGCTCACAATATTGCCGGTTTTTTGCATTCTTTATAAGTCAGATCTTTTGGATTCCAAAACCTCAAGTCACTTCCTCTCGCGTAATCCAACAACATCAAATACTCGACAAACGCAGCGCTAACAGGACTAACTTCCCCGCCATTAGCCTAGCTTTCACTTCTTGCAAAAACGTAATCTGTGTCATAACAGATCGAAAATAAATAAGATCGGCACTAGTAAATATCAACCTTCCAGAGCGATGCGCAAGTAACCACACCTCGCGAGCCAAAGCTGCGCTGATTCTCCTATCGCTTCCTAGACTTCTTCCATCTGAGTCCTGGAGAAATGGAAAAAGCAGTGAGCGATGTGGCAGGTTCGATCGCTTACCGCCGGCAAACCTCGCACCCTCAATCACACGGCTAGCCGTTTGTGGATCCAATTAGTGCCAAGGTCTCGCGTCATAAGTCGAACAAAAAAAGGAGCTTGGCCATAGTGCGCCGGTCATCATCAATTTTGTGTACCTCACATGGGAATGCGATCGAACCACACCGGTTTTCCGTTGACACCAATGTAGGAAAGGAACCTGCACCACTTGGGACCTATAGCATAAAGCGCAGTATCTTTGGTTTTGTTGCCCACGCATTTTTATAGAAACAGAAAGCCACAAACATGGAGTTTATTACCATTGCGTTGAGGGAAAACTGGCGCTGTGATGCTGTTGTACGCATGCTGTTGTACGCCTTGAAAGCATTCCGTTCCTCGCAATGATCGATTGTTCGCTGAAAGAGCCCGCATGGTGTTATAGCCATGTCAGCAATAACCAGAAGGAAGTTTTACTGATATTTGTGAACTTCTGCTTGTATGTACCTTTTTTTTACCACTTAGAAGTTAGCCACTGGGCGCTGAAGTTGGCAGACACAATATATAATATCAACGCGCACTACACGTCCGCCTGTCCTTTCTTCTTTTCGCCACTTGATTTTGTCGTGCAGGTCAGTGACATTTTATTGTAAGAATTAGTAGGAGGGAAAGGGGAGGAGGGAATGACGTCCGTCTGTGAAAGTGTCTTTTTTTTTCTCTTTTTAAGACAAGCTTTATTTGCACAGCTACATCCACGTATCAGTCAAAGCTTCGCTCCACGCCAGCCTGCACAAGATTCGCAGACATACGTAGCATGACGGCAATCACGGTGCAGCACCCGTTCATAAACTTGCATGGAGCGTGGCGTCAGGTAATTGTGAGAAACCCTATGGCCACAATTTGTCCTTTTGTTTTTCTTGATGCCGTCAACTATATACAAGAACTTGTACACTGCTAGCTCGTGTTTTCTACGTTAATATTAACTGCATCTCTTGAATTTATTCTCACCTTTCCCTTTTTCTTTTCTTTTCTCTTATCTAAGCCACAGAATAAATTTCAATTTCGTGATCTCTGTTTCCATGACTTTCTCATGTCCACTGTTTGCAGTGCGAGGTGACCAACATCACCGGTTAACTGCGCTATCTTAAATAAGAATGGCGCTGTAGGAGGATTGGTCTAAGTTGATGCTGAGATTCTTGAAGTGCAAGGCACAAACGCTTGGAAGGTAAGTAAAGTGCTCACTCTGTTATCGAATGAGCGCTTCCGACCCTAATTTTCACCAATTTCTTCGCATAGGGAAAATCTCCTGACGTGGAACATTATTTTACTACAACATCCGGTGCAATAATCTGTCAGTGTCATTGCCATTACGATCTACTAATGCGACAGTATTCGATAACCGGTCCTCGTTCGTATACTTCATTTGTGTGTTCGGGACTAATCAAGCCAGTTGGTAGTACAACGCTAGCTTGTGCTTTCGTAAATCCTACGAATGTTCCCTTTTCATTGCGAACTTAAGTGCATCGCACTGCAAAAATCGCGCTATTCTCTTTGCGTTTCATCTCCGCTTTTTCTCTCTGTTCTTTTTCTTGGGTTTCCCTGCAAGTGCGGACGTTTCCCCCGAATAGAAACCTCAATGTTACGCTTCTGAAACCAACACGCCGAGTTCCCCCATAGCTTAGAGGGGAGGTTTTCACTATGGATCGCACGTATTGTGGGCTCTGTTTACTGCGCGTGGTAAAGCTACAGTGACAGCTGTGCTTTCATAACGATAGGATTATACGGCGGGACGAAGTGCTGCGTATCAGCATATTGCTATTACACGCTCGAAATCTGTTTTCAGACACACGCTGCAGACACGAACATGCAATGCCGATATTTTCTGTCCCACACGTCTTCTGCAGGTTTTCTGTCGTCACGCTTTAAAAAAAATGAAATAAAGGAACGTTCCATGTGTTTACACTAGGTGTGGACATGTTGAGGTTTTTTGTGGTGCTCCATAAGAGGAGGACGTGCACGCTCTTAGCGACGTGTTACCCTCTTACACTTTCAAAGAAATAAGCATCCAGGTTCGTATTCCCTCTCATACAAAATACGTCCTGATGGTAAATATGTTCCAACAGAATGCGCCAGCCATTCAAGGTCCTGGGCATGCATTAACAAAGAAAGCTAGCCACTACTATGGGAGCTTTGACGACAGAAAAGTGGCCGTTTGTTTGTCTTGTAGAAACAGAACTTAAAGCTTTCAAGTATTGCATTCGACAGAACAGACTTGTGCGCGATCTGAATGAAAGACGTTCCCCGAGTGGTCCCTTTAGGTGACATTACCGTGAGTACAGACGTAATTTTACGCTACGTTGTAAAGCACCTTATTTATTTATTTATTTATTTATTTATTTATTTATTTATTTATTTTCAACAATACATATCCCTCATGGCAAACTAGGCAATAAATGTGTTGAACCTTAGGCGCCTGCTGCGACTTTTCCAGAAAGTGTGCATGCGAATCCCCTTACGTACCATCAACGCAATGCTCCAGTTGAGGTGTCTTGATTGCTTTTACAGCGGAGCTGTCAAGCTTTCTTTATGCTTTTACTCACCGACAGAAAGTTGTTGCCCCGACAATTGCATTTCAGCTCGCGTCGCCTAGCAACCACCTGGTATTGCCACACCGCTCGCTTAGCATAGCGCAGTTAGAGCTAGTGTGATAGTGTAAGATGACGTCGGAGCTTGTTACGAAATGTAGGCCACGTAATATGATGTTATGTCTGGTCACGTCACCTAGCAACTACCTGGCACAGCCACGCTTGCATTGCCTAGCTAATACAGGTAGCGGGACCCCGTAAAATGACGTCACATGTAGTCAAGTGAGCAAGATCGCGTAACATGACGTTACACCTAGTCACATGACATGGTCCTGCCAAAACCACGTAAAAAGACGTGAAAACCAGACACTTCCTGCCAAGCCACTTTAAACGTAGATAGGTGACCCAAATCAGGTAAATTAACATTGCAGCTAGTCACGTGGCATGTACCCACCAAAACCACGTAACAGCATGTCGCGTGACAGCTTCCGGAAAAAAAAAACCATGCAACAGCTATTCACGTGACAAATCACGCAACGTAGTGAAGCTTGTAGATGCCGGAAGAAGCTAAGTGGGCCACAAGCTCCGTCTTTTGTCAAGCCTTGTGCCACTAGTGCACGCTGACCACATATATTCATGCTCTTTTCTTCTACTGACCTGGAACTGGGGTGCATAATAGTGCCCTGCAGTGGAACTTGTACTGTTTGAGGACGCTTGCCAAGTAAACATACTTATGCATTCAAATGCCCCACCTTATCACCAGTAGATCACTGTCTGATGCTTTCATACTCTCCTGGAGACAGCAATATCCTCTTCAAAATAAGCTCGCACTAACGGCCATCTCTCTTTCTCCTGCAAGGTCACCGCCATCTATCTGTTATTGCTAGGCCTTGAAATGCTCACTCTCCTATGATTCTAAACAAGCACACGCAGCGTAAAGCACAGACAATTTCGCGCCCGAGCGCTGCTGCCACACACAGATTTACGCTGCCTGCACAGACTGTTTTTTAGTGCATTCAGGTCGGTCAATAAAGAAAGCGTCAACTAATTTCCCGAAGGCTGTGCCAGCAACGTGGAGTTATTGCCTTTCAACATGAAAAAAAAATCTACGCAGTTAAGCCATTAGATCATATAGCTATTTTCGCTTTGTACTTATCAGAATCTCACTTTCCTTACCATGAACTGCTTTCATACTTTACAGAGCAGCGGGTGCAACCTATAAGCCGTGAAAACTTCAAACACACTGCAGAGCTGCCTTTACATTGCCTGCTTATGGTGCAGTGTCGACGATTCGCGAAAGCCTGCACTGGAAAATCGAAAAGAGGTGGTGGAGCGAAAAAGACCTCAATCTCTCCGACGACTGACGGGTTCGGGGAAATTTTTTGAGTATTTCCTTGTCATTTTCTTTTTTGCATTCATCTTACTTCAAGCAAGAGGGATGCAACGCGATATAAATATACCACGCACGCTGCTGACGCAGAAAAGTTGCCTTTATAGGAAAGGATCAGGTTGCGCAATTATAAAGTGAAAGACAAAGTGAATGATAACGACAAAAGGAAATACTTCTCGAAGGGGCAGTACAGCTGTGTTTGCCGTTTCAACGAGAAGAGAAATGCGGCAAGATCCGTCTGCCAATATTAACGTCAGTGCAGAAACCCAGTGACGTGTAAGATTTGGGGGGTAAATTAGAACCATGTCATTCATGGGAGCCCAAAGTGAATCATCGCAATTTTCATGGCTTAGGTGGTTATTATTATGCGTTTTTGTTGTTACATCTTTTGGTGCTCAGGGATATTTGTATAAATAAATTTTGGAGTGAAGCCACCGTGAAACTCGGCAACTATGCTTTTATTCGCTTGTATTGCACTGATGTAGAATGTGTTGCTGTTTTTTTTTTCTTCCCTCATCTTGCGTGAGACGAGTTTGATAGTATTAGCAGTCTTTGGTAGACTTTCACATTACAAAGCTATGGCTCGATAAGCTGGTGGCCGAAGTTTGATATCTGGCTACGGCGGGTGACTTTTAATGGGGCAGAAATTCAAAGAACGCCCGTCTATTTACATATCATTTGATGTGACATAAACCCTCGTGGCCAAAATTAATTCGGACTGCTGCCCTATGACGTGCCTCATAATATATCGTGGTCTCGGCGCGTAATGCTCTGGAAGTTATGTGATTTACATCAATAGAACAACGTTCGACTCTTTAATGTGCGTAAAATAGAAGTGGTGCGACTGTACTTGATTTAATGCTTCATATACCCCTCACAAGACATGAGTACATTGTTTGACAATAGCAGGCGGGCTGTCTGCTCAGAGACCACGAAGATAAATGCACGATGTTAAGGAGAGTTACCGTGATATGTCAGCCGGAAAATGCCATGACTCGCTACGGTGAGTTGCGGAAAAAACATCACACTGAAGGCGTACCTTGCGAAGTCGTGGAGTGGGAGCGCGTACTTTTGACAAAACCTAGTAACTCAATTCCTACTCAATCTATATCGTTTTCTCGAACGTCTTCACAAGCGTGAGGTATGAGGATAGAGTAAAAGTGCTCCTGCAGAAGTCTCCACGTTCTTTCATCAACTTTCTTCTCTAACTTCCACCCCTGTCGTAGCGACGCGCCAGCGCTACTACGATTCACGGAGGAGCGTGTAGTTCAACATATCCCAAGTAGTTCATCTTAACCAGTTTAATAGATTTCCGCAGCATACAAGTATTTGGCGTTCCTCATGCCCGCGACTTTGCTAGCCGCTTATGAACGGATATCTGTGAGTAGAACTTGTAATAGAACCTCCATACAGTTCTCGCGAAAACTGCGCACTAGAGAACGTTAATGCCTGTTCCTGTGCCATTCGGACAGGATTACTGTATTGAGGGTGTACTTATTGCCCCGGACAGAGGAGGACTGAGTTAAGGACTGCGTATTGGTCTTTGCCAAGAGGGCGTACTTAAGGCCTTAGAGAGGCTTTCATGGAGAAATAAAAAAGAACAAATGTAATGAAGATGAAGCAAGCTGTTCGGAGTGTGTGCGTAATCTCAGATAATCCTTCAGGATGAGACACGCCTGCGACATCGGGTCCCTCACCGACGCTAAGCGAGCATTACTCTCGCTGTATCTTACGAGCGCTCTTTCTCTGTGCCGCTGTCTCTTCGGGGATTAGTGCTCAGCTTCCAATTAAACTGAATATTACAGTAATCTTGCGATTGAGCGAACTACAGTATGCTGACGAAAGCGGTGGCAGGGATACACCAGACGCCTTGAAAGGAATTGCGCAAGCAAGATCCTCTTTGACGCAACGAAAAACACCGCTTATAAAGAAGTGTCTCCGAAGGCTGCAAGTTCATCCGACTTCGCAATTTAAAGAATACGCGTGATTCAGTTTAAAATTATGCGCATTTGCCACTGTGTTAACTCGATGTTTTTAAAATGTCACCTATTGTGTCCATGCGATGTTTTACGCGTAATATTACAACCAAAGAAGCCTTATTAATTTCCCGTCAAAATTTCTCTATGAGCGATGCTCGAAGCCTCTACTTAATGAGACACTTTCTGGCCACATTATTATTTAAAAAATGTAAATCCAGGCTTATCTAGCAGGTCCTGTAATGCTAAAAGTACGGTGAGGGCGAGAAAGAGATGCCTCTGCCTGTGCCACCGGCGTCTAACAGGCCTAATCCAATTAAAATCGACGCTATGGGGCTAACGCTACTAGCGTAAAATTTTGTTGACACCAAAGAGACGAAAGAACGGGGATGGGGTAAGGAAAGGAAAAATAATTGTGAAAAATTTATTGATGATAGAAAATGAATAGGCAAAACCGAAAAGTTTTCACTCCAGTCACGGAAGGAGGCCCAGCAGCGGATTTTCCTATATCATTAACATTCAATTCTTTCTTTTGACTCAAAAACGGAACGGTATTTCATCATGCCTTCCTTCTGGTGCCTGATTTCCAGGACTTCTTTCCTCCATCACCTTGGCAGGTACGGTTGTGGTCTCCACACGTACTTATGTGCTCAGTTCCTGCTCGCAGAAGAAAAATTATTTGGTTATGATAGATCTTTTCGCCTCTGTTTGGAATACCGTCTGTTCATTGCACCACTTTAGACCGATTGTTGTACACAATACAAGCGCTAACTTTCAACAGAAATGTTTATTGCAATCAAGGATCCGTCCTGTGTTGCTTTGCGCTAAACATTGGTCATGGTAGGTACAGTAAAGGCTGTTCAAGCCTATTCTTTTTTGTAGCGTGAGCTACACTGGCCGACATTGAGCAGTTTCGCTTGGCTGTCGGAGAGTCGTGCTGCGCATGCGCGAGGAGCAGTGAAGTCACACGGCGCGCAGCTGGCACGCCGGAGCCGCCGCGGCGCGCGCCTCGCCGGTCTGCGCACTCCAGAGCCAAGCCAGCATAGCACGGTGGAAAGGAGGAGAGGCGCACGACGAAGGCAGCACTGCGCATGTGCACAGAGGGTGTTGCGCCATCCCTCGATTGTACCGATAAAAATAAAGTGTCGCCAGCACAGCGGCAGCGAGGTAGAGCGGACGAGTGAAGCAGGCGATAGTGGGACGCGTACAACTCGCACCCGGTGTCCGTGACTTTAGCGGTGGCTCGGTCGGTTGCTTGAGCAGAGCAACTCATTCAGTTCATTGCAGGCTACCATGGGTAGACCATGGAAAGCAAAGATGCCAGAAGAACAGCGTGAATATAATGCTCGACGAAAAAATCAGCAGCACTTTTGCTCACACTACGTATATCCTGGCGTAACCGAACTAAGCCACTACTACATTTTTTTTTCTTGCTTAAGGCCTCCATGGTGGTTATATTTATGTGCTTGAGGTTTATTTCGTCCCATCATTGTTGTTCTGTGACTTAGGCTTTCAATATCTCCTCAGTTGTCTGCTCTCTCGATCGCCCGATCTAGTAGAAGACACAGGAGCTCCGTTCCTCATTTTCGTTAGAAAGATAAAGGGAGTGAATTGTAAATTAGTGAGTTTTATTTCGCATCTTTAGCCTTATACGATGGCTAGCCTAGGTATAGATTGTAGGACACCGTTGAGATTGTGTATGAGTGATCAATTAGGAGTTGTGCCTGTTTATTAGGCCTACTGTCTCCAGCGGCCAAACATGTCAGCAGGGGGTATGCCTTCCTTGACACCTTTTGGAGCCTCCAGGGTGGTTCCGCAGCGATAAAAGCGGACACAAGAAGCTGTTGCGCTGCTTTCCGGCGGAGTAATTGCCCTGCGGCTTGGCCCCGACTTATGTAGGTATCACCTTGGGCGAATCAAGAAACAACCCGTGCCTTCTGTCCCTTAATATTGTTCCTTTTTACTATATATCTTGTCTTTGCACTGCGCTTCAACTGGCAGTGATAATTGCCGTGAGTCCCAACCTCTTAAGGTACGAAAGGAATGGTGTAATTGACAGCGTGGGTTCGGGACCTGCAACAACGGTCGTTTATCCCTTCTCCTTGCACCACTCTGTGCTCCGATAGAGGTCATGAATCCTGGATGAGTTCTTGGTCAAGTTGCTGAGATCGACCATAAGCCCACGCGAAGTGCAGGAACTTGGATTTGGCACGGGTCTGAGATCCTTTCGTCAGGTACTTGATGCGGCTGTCTTCGTTCCTTGCTGTCCAAAGCTGCTTCGTGCTCGTCAAAACCTCTCCCAGCGATGAAATTGACATTCGGATGACTTTCATTTCAAAGCTTCCTGCTTTCACTTTTTGTTCTCCATCCTTAACAAGGTCCACTTGATTCTTTTTTCATGTTTATAAACCTTAGTCGTTCATGATTTGAACGGTTTGTTTTATTTTGTTCAGATCCCCTATGTGTCTTATGTTTAGTTGTATGTGAATGTGTGTGTTTAGTGTGTATGTGAATGTTTAGTTTCTTCATCAGCTTACCCCTTTTCCTTAGCGTGATTTTACAAAAATCTAAAAAGTGCTCGAATGATTCTTCTGCTTCACTGCGCCTAAACATCTGATTGTGTGTTATCTTACACCATTTTCAATAGTACAGGAAACCTATCATGGCTGGTTAGTGCTTGTGCAGTGCAGTAGTCTAATAGAAAGTTTTTGTAGGACAAGTGCGACATTTATAACCCATGGTTAGATATAGGAATTTTCCGCTTCCATGTTCCAATAACGGCTCCATTCTTCTTGGCGTATCATTTATTTCTTTTTTGATACATCATTTGGTGATTGTAATTGTACGCTGCAATCCTTCATTTATTGCCTACTTCGCCAGCTGATCCACTAACTCGTTTCCTTTATGCCTACACGGTCATTCTGTGAATCATTTGACTGATTCTACGAAGGATCTTTAAGCGCTTGCAGTGAATAAAAAGTATCAGTTAAAATTTGGTGTCGCTTTTCTAGGTTCATCATGCGTACTTCCTTCAAAGCTTATAAAATTGCTACTGTTCCCGCCTCAACGGTGTTGTTGGAATATTTTGGTAGCCTCACTTGTTCGCATATTATCGGACATCCGCTATGATAACATAAGCTGTCCCACATTTAGCTTCTTTCCCCTAGCCGTCCACGTAAAAGCTGTATTCGTCTGTTTCAATATTGGTTGAATAATCCCATATTAGTTTTTGATTGGTGTGCTGGTAAGATACTGATCATAGGAGCGATGTTATCCACCCAGAAAAAGAGTGGGTCAACCTGGTGCGATCTCAGAGATAAAGCACCACCTCAACGGCCCATGCTGCAGGTGAGGGAGCGTTCAAGCGCTTGAATAATAATAATAATAATAATAATAATAATAATAATAATAATAATAATAATAATAATAATAGGCAAATAACAGAGCGGCGTTGGTTCCGACAACTAAGAAACAACAACAAAAAACAAAAAGAAGTATAGGAACAGCATAATTGAAGGTGAGGTGCTTCGGACAAAAAAGTGAACCACGTAACGCTACCCGTGCCTTCTCCCCGGTGAAGATTATTGTTCCGAGTCTGCCGCAGCAATGACAGCTAGTGACGGTGTCAGCTATTACGCCCCTTGACTTTCATACATAAAGGAACCAACCTAGCAACCATTCTATTGCTGCTGCTGCACCGCTATTTGTAGGTAACGCATAGTTAGGAGTCCTGAGGAGCAGAGTGAGCACAAATACTGGCAAAATGACAGATATTGTACAGCATGCTTTGCAGTCCTTTACTGCAGCTTCACTGGACGTCCAATTTCACAGCACAGCGGTGGTGAGTCAATTATTTTTATGGCTAACCTTCAGGCCACTGCCAAAGAGAAACCAGACTAACCCGGATTCTCGCACCTTCGCAGCGTTACAAGGCAACAAAAAAAGCAACGCTAATCCTTCTATTATAAAGCCACACTGAGAAGCAGCAATCAGCTAAACTTGTCCGCCTCTTTCGCTCGCATTAACACATTTAGGAAAAGTTTTTCTTTTATTTCGAGACTATTTAGTTATGCACCACTCTTCCCAATACTGCCAGTTGTTTGACAAAGAACGTGCGATTTACATTGGAGCTTGCCTTGAACTGTGTTTTTATTATTTCTCTTTTTATTTCCTGTTTTGTACTGGGCATCGGCTGTATTGCCCCAATCCTGAAATAGCCCTGCGAATAGCTGCAGTATCCGTACATAAACAAAGTAAAATATAAGTTTGGTTTCCTGAGCGATTGACTGATTTTCTGGGAGTCTCTCATAACCATAGCCCCAAAACGGGCTATGGTTATGAGAGACTCCGTAGTGAAGGGCTCCGGAATTTCGAACAACTGGGGCACTTTAGCGAGCGCTGACATCGCACAGTACGCGGGCCTCAACGTTTTGAATCTATCTTAACGCAGCCGCCGAGGTCGGCATTTGATCTCGCGACCTTCGGATCAGCAGCCTTGTGCCATAATCACTAGGCCACCGACCGTGGCGGTGCCGTTTCTAAAACTAAGGTGAAACAAGTGTTAATAGAGGTATTTGCAGAACAGCTGAAATTATGAAGCACATATGCATGACCTTCACAGCATCTATTGTAAAAAAATTTAAGGTGATACAACACACCTTTTTGGTATCTATATAAAAAACTCTCCTTCGTAACTTTATGTTTCTCACAGCGACCGCGTTCTCTCCACGCACTGCGTACGCTGTCTTCTTTCTGTAAAAGATGTATGGTATCCACTATGTCGATGATAATTTCTTTCCATTTTGTCGAAGAGGCGTTTCTTTAACTTTAACAGGAGCAAAAGTGAAAACTGGAATCGAATCAAAGGACCAAGAGAATAATCATAATCGAGTCATGAGACCAACAGTTAAGAGGCAGTCAGCTGAAACCGGAAGTGCGTTTGGGGATATGTTGCGTGAATCCTGTGAAAGAAAAAAAAAAACAGTTCTCTCTGACGCATTTAAGCAACAGAAATGACGTCGCTGAAATATTTTGGAGGTAGGTAGGAGCACTTTCGTGTTGAAAATGCGACGAATTACACTTATTTCACAATGACGATTTCCGGAGTATGTAGTGCTCGTCGTTCAAGATCCCAGGACAATCCTTCCATATACATACATGCCTTCATGAGGCACTGTATCCAGGTGTTGTGATAGTGCATAAGTGTTAGTGCTCGTCTTATGCGCATATTTTATATGAGTTTCTGTGTCACTATTTTGCCTCAATCTTGTACCACGTTGTCAGTGGGGCATTCCCGGACCGTAACTAAGGAAATTTCACCTAGTAATACTGCAGTCTTTCTCTCTCCCTCTTTTTATTAATTTGTACAGTTCAGAGATATTTTCGCTCTTTCTGAAAATTAGTGTCGCGTTATAAAATTATAAGACACGCCGTCACTCATGAGCAATGAGTTAACCAACACAAGTTTTCTGCGGGTACACGGCTTCCGTCTACAATTTGGTGCCGGTTGGCTTGCGAGAAATTTAAAAAAAATAGGCAGGAAAGTACCAAGGTAAAAGCATTGCACAGGCACTCAGAAATAAGCCTGTTCTAAGAGTACATTGCTCTGTGACCAGGTCACTGAGGCCACAGTTGGCAAGTCGTTGGACAGAGCCATTCACGGCAATGACAGCGGCCTGAAGCCTTACAGCTATACAACGACAATTTCTGTTTTATTGCGGAACGACGCTTCATTCGCGATAACCTTTTTACGGCAGACGCGTGTTAGAGCATTATAGGTGTGCCACCCACTCTGCTCATAAAGATGCGCTACGAATCAACCGCAACGTGTCCGGTATGTGCTAGCGTACGTCATATCGTTGCTCATCAAAAAGTATCGGTGGCCATAATCTGAAACACTTCCTTTGGATGTTGCCGGAAATACGAGCAATATCGCTCAATTCTGTACTTCCTACGCGACTAGCTTTTATTTCTTACTGTCCTCTTGCTTCATCCGTGATTCTCTCGCCCCTCGACGCTAACATCATTCGCTTTCAGCTACGGAAAAATGAAGCATGCCCGAGCAAAAGCACGCTTACACTGCTGCTGCTGCTGGACCCGAAAGACCGGCCCTCGCTAATAGATATGGCCGTGTACGGAACGGGACAACTTGCACGTCAAAATTGATGCTCTGATACTTGCGTGATGCAGCTAGGGCAACGTCGCCTGCGCGCTAAATTGCGCAATCTCTTTATTACGTAGACGCCGCAAACCAATAAAGGGAGGCCCCTTTTTCGCTATCAGGAAATTCCATCATGTCATGCCGATGTTCATTCCCGGGAGACGAAACCTATAATCAACCTCCCACTTTCCACGCTTACTATAGTCTACATCCCACTATGGTATTATCCGCTGTGTATTAGATTCCCGTATCGCGAAATGTTCCTATTGCGTTCTCCTATTTCTGGTTGCCCGGTTGCCTATTGCAGTGGATTCGTTTTAGGGGCGAAGCTCCTTAGGGTGTGGCTCGTTCCCTCCTCTGTAGTAGTAGAAGAAGTAGTAGTATGTATGTAGCCACCTCGCGCCGCAGGGAGGCTCGCGCTCGATAGCTCGCGCGCCGGGAGGCTCGCGCTCGCCCTCGGCGCGTGCCTCCCGGCGCGCGAGCTCTCTCATTCTTCCATCTGCTGTCTTGTGTGAGAGAGAGAGCGAAAGGCGAGCGTTGACTATGGAAATGCTCTTTCTTCCATGTCCGCCGCGGTGGTGTAGTGGTTACGGTACTCGGCTGCCACCCAAAATACGCGGGTTCGATCCCGGCCGCGGCGGTCGCATTTTCGATGGAGGCGAAAATGCCAGAGGCCCGTGTACTGTGCGATGTCAGTGCACGTTAAAGAACCCCAGGTGGTCTAAATTTCCGGAGCCCTCCACTACGGCCTTTCTCTCCTCTCTATCTCTTTCACTCCCTTTCCCCGACCCCCACGGACGCTTAGCCGTGCTCCCTACATGGGCTGCAGAAATTAGCGTCCTTTCCTAACCGAACCACAATCATCATCATCATCGATGAACGCTGTACCAGCTCGCAAAGAAGGAGAACGCGCCCTCACCCGCGAGAGACAACGTTGGCGCAGGCAGCGTCTTCTAGCGAGTTTTTGTCCGCCGCGGTGGTGTAGTGGTTACGATACTCGGCTGCCACCCAAAAAACGCGGGTTCGATCACGGCCGCGGCGGTCGCATTTTCGATGGAGGCGAAAATGCCAAAGGCCCGTGTACTGTGCGTTGTCAGTGCACGTTAAAGAACCCCAGGTGGTCTAAATTTCCGGAGCCCTCCACTACGGCCTTTCTCTCCTCTCTATCACTTTCACTCCCTTTCCCCTACCCCTACGGACGCTTAGACGTGCTCCCTACATGGGCTGCAGAAATTAGCGTCCTTTCCTAACCTAACCACAATCACAATCTAGCGAGTTTCTTGATTGAAAAATACCGACTTCTCGCGCTGGAGCACCGTTCACCGGCCACCCATATATATATATAGGCACTGGATCTTGACTTGCAATGAAGAGTCGGTGGGAGATTTCACTTGTGCGTAGTTGAACCATAAGGATTCGTAGCGTGCGCGTTAACTAAATTAATCCTGAACTCGGCACGATCTACGATGAACTTCCGGAGCTTCGCCCACTCATCATCATTCACTCCATGGATATGCTGCGAATTTTTTTACCTGCCATTACCATTGCCCGCTTCTGGAGCAAGAAAAAACTGTTTGCATTGAATCATCTCTTGAGGTCGCCACCTCCCCTATAGGTCTTTGAGTAAAGACTACGAAACATCAAAGAATTAAGCAATGAAGACGTGATTGGAAATATTTTTGCTCTTACGAATCTCTCACCCACATTGCTTGGATCTGTACGAGATTAGCGGCAATGTATGAACAAAAACAAAATGATGAAAAATTTCTTTCGGAAAATAATACAGACGTCAACTGAAGGTTAGAGAGAAAGAAAGAAGCAAAGAAAGCCAGGTAGATGCATGAGACGAGTGTCTGGTTTGCTACCTTGCACTTAGAAAGGGACAGAGGCATGACATATAACTGACGACAGCCAGAGAGAGCGTCCTCGCTCTTTTTCATTCCAGTTCACTAATGCATTCCCCTTCAATGATGTTGATGCACGTATTAACAAATTAACAAAAAATTTATTTCTGTGAATTTGAACAACCAAAGGTCTCGAAATTCGCGTAGTGATTGCACAAATTTATTCATTCAAAGAAGTTCCGCTGCTTTGTTTTTCCTCGATGTAGCTTGCCGTACAATGATGCTAACACTTGAAACTTGCCTCCCTTTCACATATCTGCATTTGAACTGACTGGATTTAATTTGAACACAGCTTTCCCCAGGAATATACCCCGCAGATATTTGTCAGAATAAGTGCGAATTGCTTGATGATGATTGATTTGTGGGGTTTAATGTCCCAAAACCAGCTCTGATTATGAGAGACGCCGTAGTGGAGGCCTCAGGAAATTTCGACCACCTGTGGTTCTTTAACGTGCACTGACATCGCACCGCACACGGGTCTCAACATACCGCCTCGATCGAAATGCAGCCGCCGTGGTCGGGATTCGATCCCGCCACCTTGGGATCAGCAGCCGAGTGCCATATCCACTAGACCACCGTGGCGGGGCTGCAAATTGTTTGAGTTTCTACGGATGTATGTATGTATGTATGTATGTATGTATGTATGTATGTATGTATGTATGTATGTATGTATGTATGTATGTATGTATGTATGTATGTATGTATGTATCCCTTTGATGTCTGTCCCTCGCACTATGTATCCTGCCCAGGTCTACTTTCTCTTATCGATATGAGGATACCAGACTTTCCGGTTTCTTCCTTAAAATCATCTCGTGTTACTCCGTTATTAATGATTGATAATTGCGACAAAATACTATGTATTTGATTTCACAGTTCCACTTTATCACCTACACGCGCATATCTGTGTACGTTCGGCCTTTCTACGTCATTCTTTTTTGTTATAGTGATGTCCAGACACTTAACGAACAATACATGATGCTCTAAGCTTCAACCGGAACAATCCGTAAGGGAGGAGAAGGGAGGGGAGGGTGTCAAGGCCAATAGAAATAATTGTGCGTTGTTGAACAATACTAAGTGTTTCCATTACTGCGGGTACTTCCTTCGATTTTCCAGTACAATGGCGTGACGTTTCAGACACCTAAAAGAAGACGTATTGAATTTGTTCTATAAAGAACTGCGGACTACAGCATATATATTATTTTGAAGACATGACACATTGTTCGCGTCGAAATGACACTAAAAGCTTTTGTTCGGAAAGCCTCCGGTGACAGCGCGTACATTAAATTCTGACGTAAACAGCAAAAAAAAAAAAATCGCCCAAGTCACCAAACGCTTACCAGCCGCATTGAGCAAAATATCTGAGCGCTTGATAGAAAAAGACTTGTGACTGGGGCAGCCGAGTGAAATTGCTGTCGACGGGTCGCTACTTTGGCCGTATATCGCGCGTACTTGTCCTTCACACGCCTTCAAGGCAAAAGAAACCTCGCAAAATGTTGTTCGAAGGAGAACGTGACAGAAATTTTTAACCAACGCTTGTTTCTCAGCCGAGGTTAAAGCTTTGTTTAAAATAACACAAACTTCCCAGACCTTCTTAAGGAATTTTCATGTGTTTAGTGTTAGCTAGAGAGACGCCGGCTGTAGGTGACAGCTGTGTCTTGCACGCGTTACCTGCGGAGCTGCGGCTCTGCGACTGTTCGGGGTGCGCTTTGTAGGTGATACTTAGAGAGCGCTGGGCGCAATGCTGCTATGTAGGTGTGACGGACATGCCTTCCATCGCAGATTATACGAAGTGCTGTCCATGATAACGTCGTTCACAAGGGTCGTGTCTCATGAGTGGCAGTAATGCAACCACCGCGAAATGGCAGCTAACAATATACCTGAGGAATGACGCTGATAGTATAAATAACAAATGTCTGGTGTATTGAAGTTTCTTATACGTATCTCTAAAAAACGCAGCACACCACACGTCTTCAATTTTCTATTGTGCCTGACTCACAGAGATTCAGTCCTCATCTATAAGAATAGTACTTTAGTTTCTTTCGGAATTCTTCCTTTGCTTAAAAGACACATTGGAGACTCGAGACAGCACTTTCTTAGACCGATATATTGCTTGGCAGCCGCTACTTGCTACTTCACGCCAGAAATCCAGCTACGAAATCGTAAAAAGCCTTTCGCTCTTGCTCGAATGCGTTCTTCAAAATTAAGCCAGGCTTGAGCTGTGACATATCCAGAAAATCAGTGGTGACTTCAGAAGAGCAAGACCAAAACGGTACTGCAGTTGTTTAAGACCAAAAGTGTCGCATATAGTCGACAGAGAGCGGTGGCCTTCACGTAGACAGTGCATCAGAATGATGTTTAGTACCAGAAGCCTATGTATTGGCTTGAAATAATGTTCTCAGAAATGCACAACTTAGAGAATAACAGCAATACAGCCAAAGATTACAAGAAGCGAGTACTGGTGACAAACAAGATGTTGGAGCGGCCCAACACTAGGGCAACCTGAGATCTGTGACATTTATTGGAAAAGCCCCAGTTTCTACGTGTGAAAGAAGTCAGCAGCGAGATGCTTGTAGCGTTTGCTTGATGCTGTGGTGTTTGAGAGTTTTCATGTATGTGTGTATGTGTGCAAATAGATAGATAGATAGATAGATAGATAGATAGATAGATAGATAGATAGATAGATAGATAGATAGATAGATAGATAGATAGATAGATAGATAGATAGATAGATAGATAGATAGATGTGCATAAAGGGCATGGTGATCGATCGCGCACGGTCTGTAGACAAAGATTAAGGGGGTATGATTAACATAACTGATAAGTGATGACATCAATTACTTTACATCCTTGCGAATTACATCATTATTATCGAAAAAGCAACAACACTGTTCTTCCGGTGGCTTGAATTATAAAGCGAAGTAATGTCGGCACTATACTAGCATTTAGCGTATGTTTAGACACTGTACTTTCTTGAAATAGCGGCTTTACCAAGAACCCACGTTACAAGAGTGTGAAATCACGAGCCGAAAAAAACAAAATATTTCGACCGTATCGACCGGTCAGGTCGATCGGGAAACGCAGGGCCCCTCCCCTCAAGGAGGAGGGAACCTTGGCGGAACCCGAGTCCAATAGTATCTTATTGGAAATCCAGCAGTCGATTAGCGCTTTGCAGCTAACGGTCAAGCAACTAGCGGGAAGCATGGTAGTGCTCGCTGAAAGGGTGACGCGTATCGAAGCACAGATGGCGCCTGCAGGTGCTAAAGAAAACCAAGGTATCAACCATGGCGAACAACAACTCAACTAGAGAGCTGGTCGTGTGGGAGTGAAATTGCGCTAGCTTCAGAAAGCGCAAGTCTCCGCTGCAGCAGTTCGTTGCCTCACAGGCGGAAAAACCGCACGTCATAATATTACAAGAAACTTTAGGTAGCGAGGTGACCCGGTATCCGGGCAGGGTCACCTCGCTACCTAAAGTTTCTTGTAATATGACGTGCGGTTTTTGAACCGGGTAAGCGCGGAGTAGTAACCCTTGTCGCGACCAGATGCTCTTTCCAGGAACGAGAATTGAAATTAGGCAACATGAAAGCGGAGGCTCCGCGATCGAGATTATACCGAACGCATGGCTGAAACACAGCGTATTCGTAGTGAACGTCTACAGCCCGCCTTCTGAGCACAGACAGTCCTTTGCATCGATAATGATGAAGGCGACCTCAATGGCTAGGGGGGCCCCGCTAGTAGTGGCGGGAGATTTTAATGCGCCCCACGAAAGCTGGGGTTACGCAAGACCAACGCCCAAGGGAGAGCGGCTATTGGAGGCAGTCACTAAGTGTTCGCTAGAGCTGGTGATGGACGCCCGCTCTCCGACTCGAGCAGGCACGTCGGTGGCGCGGGACACGACGCCTGACCTGATCTTCGTGAAAAACGTGCGGGAGGCAGAGTGGCGCAACCTGCACGAGAATCTCGGAAGCGACCACTACATACTGGCGGTGATGATCCCCATCAGTGCGGCACCGCCGAGAGAACTTAAGGTCACTGATTGGGATGCCTTCCGCAAAATAAGGAGAGAAGACACAAGTGAATACGAGGACCTGGACAGTCTCTTTAAAAGGCTCAAAGAGGACGTTAGCGCCGCGACGAAGGTCGTCCAAACCGAACTGAACGTGGAGAGGATGGACGCGAGACTGGCACACCTATTAGAAGCAAAGGCTTCCATCACGACCAGGTGGAAAACGCAAAGACTAAATCGCAGACTGCGAAAGAAAATAGCGGAACTACATAGGGAACTTGAAGCGCACTCGATCGAGCTGTCCAAGCAACAGTGGAACGAGGTATGCGCGTCGGTAGACGGACATATGAGAGCCGGATGCAAGTGGAACCTCTTAAGGAAGCTGTTAGACGACACGCAATCCAAAGGCAATCAAAGATTAGCAATCGATAGGATTATACACAAGCAGAAGGACCAGGGCAAAACGGAGAGCGAACTCCTGAAGGAGCTAGCGAAGAGGTACCTACCGCTGGGCCCGTCGGGTGACGGCGACTATCCACAATATGACGGCGCAGAGGTCGAAGAACTAGACGCGCTCTTCACGGAATCAGAAATATGGGAGGCCTTACAGGGCCTCAACGGACGCTCGGCGACGGGCCCGGACGGGGTCTCGAACAAACTACTGAGGAACCAGGACGGAAAGTCGGTCGAGAAGCTCACCGAAGAAATCAACAGAGTGTGGGAAACGGGACGAGTACCCGAGGTTTGGAAAGATGCTTCCGTCATACGAATACCAAAACCCGGCAAACCACTCACGCCGGAGAACATGCGACCAATATCGCTAACCTCGTGCGTGGGCAAGGTGGCGGAACACGCCATACACAACCGACTATCGCGGTACATAGAGAGAGAGGGGCTGTTCCCACACAACATGGTGGGCTTCAGACCGGGCCTCTCCACTCAGGACGTTATGCTACTCCTTAAAGGGTCCCTGAAACGCTTTTTTGACATTGCGTCCCTGATTAGGCAACACAATTGTGAAATCATTCACACCTTAAATAAAGCGAAGCACCATGCGCTAAGGCAGCTATGGGCTTATTTCTGTCGCCTTCCTCCTTACCACTTGCGGTTCCTCCTGCTGCAGAGTGCGCGCTAGCGACGACAGCGCCTCCCGCGTTAGCCGCTCTGCTGAGTCTTCCGTAGCGACATAGCGCCCCGATATCCTCACTGAGGTCGCCCGCCTCGGCAGTGCAAGCCTCGGTAATAGAGCACCGGCGACTCCTGTGTACGCCGCCAGATGCCACGACGATACCGTTGGCTGAAACGAAGGAGTACGTTGTAAGCACGTTGTTCGCAGCTAGGTTTTGAAAGTGTGACTGGTTAGGGGCCAATCAGCGACCTCCCATTCGTAGTTCGATTGGCGGGGGCGTTTGAAAAGGCATTTTGGCGAGCCACTGCGACCTTTTGCGATACGCGTGTTCAAAACCTTATTATAAGTTACAAACTTCACGCACAGCGCTGAAATATGTCCTGTCATGGTCCTAATAACCCGCTCTACCGGATCACCATGTTTGCACAAGATCGGCGAAACCGTTTCAGGGTCCCTTTAAGAAGCACATAATCGACGGCATCACCAGAGACACCAGAGGCATATTGGCCCTAGACCTAGCTAAAGCGTTCGACACTGTCAAACACAGATTTCTGCTGGAAAGGATCTCGGTGATGGGGCTCGGCCGAAAATTCCACTCCTACATAGGTTCCTCCCTCAGGGATAGGAAGGCCACGATCAAAATAGGACAGGCCAAGTCCGATATACGCTCGGCGCGAAGGGCACCCCACAAGGGGCGGTGCTCTCTCCGCTCTTATTCAATTTGTCAATGGCCGGGCTCTCCCACCGGCTGATGAGAGTGACCAACGTCCATCACGCCCTGTACGCAGACGACATAACGGTGTGGTGCACGGGAGGGTCCGACGCGGAAGTCGAGTGGGCGCTGCAAGAGGCGTTGGACACGATGGAAGAATACCTCAAGGACACAGGACTCCACCTGTCACCGAGCAAATCGAAACTGTTGCTCTAGAGGCCCGCGAAACAGGGCATGAGGAATTTGACCCCAATTGATCAGATCCCTATCAAATTATATGCGAGCGACGGACAGCCGATCCCCAGAGTGGACACTATTAGAATCCTAGGGCTGCTGATTGAGGCCTAAGGCGGTAACACGAAAACCCTAGTGAAACTGACGTACAAAACTGAGAACATGCTCCGATTGATCCTAAGAGTGACCAACCGCAAGGGAGGGCTGAGCGAGAGCAATCTCATGAGACTTTATCACGCCTTTCTAATGAGTCGCGTATATTACGCAGCCTCGGCGCTGAAATGGACCAAGAGAGATGCGTGCAAGATAGAGACGCTCATGCGCAAGAGCATAAACCGGGTGCTAGCTCTCCCGATCACGACGAGTACGGAAAAGCTTGAACAATTAGGGGCCCACAACTCGTTATCGGAAATTATCGAAGCACAGGCCAAGGCACATGTCCTGAGGCTGTCGACCACCAGTACCGGCAGACGTATCCTTGAAGAAGCAGGCATATATGCAGAGACAGAGTGCAACGCTCGCCAGGTCGCGCTCAGCGCAGCGGTCAGGGGCACTTTCAAAGTAGAACTGCTGCCGCGAAACGTCCTCCCGCAATTCAATGAGGGGCGCCGAAAGGCAAGGGCACGAACATTACTGAAAGCGACCGCCAACAGCCCAGGACTGGCGGCATTTGTTGACGCGGCCCAGTACGGACGCAGCGACCGGTACGCGGCTGTCTGGGTAGGCTGGGACCGGACGGTCATTAACGCGGCATCAGTCAAGGGAGTAACGGCCGAAGTGGCCGGACAGGTGGCAATAGCCTTGGCGATGAGGGGCCCCGAGCGTCCTTATGTTAGATGCCGAGCATCTCTTGCTCGCGGGTATGTCACGCGTCCGGCGTCCGCACTCACACTACGCATGCGCGACACTCCTCTCCCTTCCCTCTCTCCAACAGCTGCTGCAATAAATAAAGCCGGTAGAGAGCGCGCGCGCACTTCGCTTCAGTAGTATCTCCTCCTTCTCCGATGAAAGAAGTTGGTGGTGGTGTGTGACGGAAGCAACAGTTACGTCAGTGAGTGGGTTGACGCAAGTACGCATCAGCATCAACCCACACTATGACAACGGTCACGCGATGGGTTGACGCAAGTGCGCATCAGCATCAACCCACACTCTGACAACGGCCACGCGATGCGTGGTAACGAACCAAGTTAACAACGTAATAACACGCAAGGTTCACCGCAAAGGTAACACCGAAAACACTGCAAACCTGCAAACACCACCGTTAAGTGCACCGTTGAAACTCCCAGCGATGCTCCGCATCACCCCAAGGTCCCCTTCGGGGAGACGGTATAATTTTTTTTACACGTATTCGCGATCGGCGGCCAAAGCATTCGCCTCGGGCTCTATATCGCGGGAAGCGGCGGCCGTCCTCGCCAACGAGGGAGCCGCTGGTCATCACACTATCAGATGGTTTCCGGCCCACATGGGGGTCGACGTGCACCCAGACTTTCCCAACGCCAACGAGCTGGCGCACGACCGCGTGCGAGGACTCACGCACCGTGGCGAGCAAAGTGGCGGGGAGGGAGGGGGGCACCGCGATCCGCTGCTTACCTTCAACGAAATAACGACAGCACTACCAGCTGTCAAGGATGGTCTTCCCCCTACCCCACGCTAAACTCCATAGACCACAGTCGTCGATATTGCAAATGCTCCAGACAGGGTCGTTCCTTCCGAGAGACAGACTGAGCCTTTATTCACCAGACATAGAGCCCCACTGTCCGGATTGCGGTGAATCGTACTGCTCGCTATCGCGCATGCTTTGGCAATGCTCCGCGTTAAGCGGCACCGAGTTTCGCACAGAAGAAGACTGGGAAGACGCGCTGCGAAGCGGCGACCACCAGACACAACTCTGGGCCGTCCAGATGGCTCACGAAAGTACGGAGGCTCACGGGCTTCCCGTCCCAACGTGGGTTCAGCCCGCGACCCCTGCCGACAATTAAACCATGAGTGGGTGGAGAGGGGTTCCTCGGGACTTAATAAAATTATTTCCTCCTTCGACCGTATGTTTACTGGCTCAATGAAGAATTTGGTGGTATCGTCACGTGCGACGCAGCAGTCATTGGCCAGGAATATCGAAACTGGGTTTCTGTGAAGAGAGCGCACGGCAAGGTGACAGAAACGTGAATGTAGTCTGCGAGCTACATATTTCCAAAAGCCATCGAAATTATGTCCTTCCCAGAAATCGCCGTTATATACCAACGTTGCTATACAGTTTACCGTAATGAACGCGAGGACCGCAAGGTCTGTGGTTCTACGCCCGAAATACGCAAGATCATATGAGGCACGCCCTGCTCGAGGGCTCCTGAACTTTCAACCCCCTAGGGTTCTTTAACGTGCACAGACATAGCACAGTACACGGGTCTGAAGAATTTGGCGTCCGTCTAAATGCGGTCTCCTCGGCCGAAATTCGATCCCGCGACCTTCAGAGTGCCGAGTGCCATAGCCAATAGACTACCACGGCGAGTTAGCAGCGCTAAGTTGAGGTGCTGCCATTTCACCAGCTATATTCGTGTTTTTACATGAAAACAACGTTTCCTATAATAATAAGAACTTACAATAAAAACTTCTTCTTCACTTCACAAAGACGTCTACTGTGCAAAAAAAAAAAAGAAAGAAAGAGAGAAAAACACGAGCAAGACGCATAAACATAAAATACGGTGGCACACAAAGAGCGTTCTGTGTGTCACCATGTTCCGTCTTCGCTCGTGTTACTTTCGTGCAACGACGCACGTATTTTTGAAGAACCAACAAGCCCAAGTGGAAATCCATAAATGCGTTGCGCATGTCTCTGAGTTCTTCCAGAATAAGGAACAATGTTACTGGTCATTGTGCTATCGCTGGCACGGGGCCGATCGTACGCCTCTTCTGCGTGGTGCTTTCTTTTTTTTCTTTGATGAAGTTTCTGTATGAATTCCCGGTGCAGAGACTGAACATTTGAAACGATGAAAAAAAAAAATCGGCTAGAGGACCTCCGACCAAAACCAGACAATTGAATGTCCTCTCTGGACAAGATATCCACAAGTCGAGGCTCGCTATTGATTCGTCATGAATCTTTTTTTAGAGGGCGTTTGAAGGGATTATCACGCTTTTTGATATCACATTTTTTTTGTTGCTTCTTTTTTATAAAAGAAGAACCGGAGCAAATAAGACGTGGCAATGCCCCGACGTTCAGACCACACGGAGCGTTCAGTGATAAGCACAACGACGGTCCATCACCCTCTTGGTGCGCTGAAATGTCGATGTGGTTCAAATCGTGTTTCAAGTCTATTCAAGACGTAGCGCTGCTATGGAGGGCGCTTCTTGCTTGGTATGGTCTTTCAAAGCCGTTCGTTCGATTTGGTAAGTGCTGGCTGCGGAGAAGTAGGTCAGACTTCTGTAATTCCATGATTATAATAAGGAGAAATAGCTGAACACACCGATTCGCATTGTGCGATTTATTACGGCTGGTGAACACGTATACTCCCACGCAAGTAAGGCGATCATGCTACCTCTATAGGGAACACAGATGAGGATGCTCCGTTCTCGGAGCATATAGGAAGAAATGCACAAAGAATCTTTCGGAGAGGCGGCTCAGCAAATGGAAGGAAAACCACGGAAACCCAAATCTCCCGGTCGCGTTTTCCGAAGCTAGCTAATGCTCAAACCTTCTAAGGTGCGCGTCATGAATTTTAAACAGCTCGCGCGGACGGTCGGGCCCCAACGGCAATGACTTAGCAAACGTAATCCTCTGGACTTATAGTGACTGCCGTATGTGTACGTATGCCACTGAGACCGCTTTGTGGGTTGCTCTGGCAAATATTTAAGCAAAGGAAATGTAAATGAGTGGATGTACTCTTAGTATGTCGTGCTTTCTTGAATCGCAATTTAGACTATGAAAAGATTCAAAGTATAATGCACACGCACAGCGTTAATCCAACTACCTCCTGCGTTTTCTTCGCGTAGATATTTGCGATAAGTATACAGAAATGAACAAACATTGCTAGAGAACATCATGGTACCCTTTGAATACTTTAATTTCAAGGAGTGTGCGTAGCTCACAAATTATTTACTCCTAATACGTGCTTTATAAATGCGTTCAAGAGACGTTTCGTTTAGAACGGATCCTCTGTTCATGACTGCAAGCTACCTATAGTTACTGGCAGACAGTTGCTATAGCTCTCACGAATTGCGTTCACACCTACTCCACTGTTAATGTGACGCACCTCTCGGCGTACTGTTGTACTACTCAACTACACCGACAGCCGAATAAATTTTCCACATATCAATATTGATGGAGGTGGATCGTCTCATAATTTTCCGCGGCAAGCCTCCTGCTTTTGCTGTTCTCATAATGATTAATATACTTCATTTTGCTGCCGCTTTGGGTAGCACTACGCGCCTACCTGTGGTCACGCATAGAGTTTCGGACAAATAAAAGCATTGAATCACTCGGAGATAATAATTACACCTTAAGATGTCCTACACTAGGGAATAACTTTAGCTTTTGAGCGAAACTAAGTCGTGAAGGATGAGCGACTGCACAGACCGCCGATAAGTACACCTTCGTAGAAAGAGGTTAAATTCGACACGACCATGATGTCTCAGGTTGTTCCAAACCTAGCCCGTAAAGGCGTGTACTAGTGACACCTGCTCTCTCTAAAACGCGAGAGTCTGTGTAGACAACGGGATTGAGCTAGGGAACTCAGGCGTAGCTCAACGCCATTGACTAACTCTACATGGTAGCAATCCATATCGCTCTCTAGTGTGGCTACGCTGCCAACCAAAAGGATAGGCAATAAGAGAACCTACTTCTCTAGCGAATCATGTGTTCTAACTGAGGGCTTCATATGCCGTCAAGAACATCCGATGAGCCTGCATGACTGAGCGTCTGTAAAGAGTTAGGTGTGCGTCGTTCCGAGAAGCTCACGGAGTTCATTGAACAGTGCACAGCCGAACTGCCGACCAGGATCGGTGACTATTGTGGACGGACAGCCTAAGCTCGCAACACTCATAGACCTAAACGCTTCTAGTAACTGTCGGCACTGAGATATCCGGCATGGGTGTATCTTCTCGCCACCATCTGTAGTGGTTTATGGAAGTTAATATGCACCGGGAGCCCCCCGAATCCGGGAGCAGCCGACGAGATCCAACTGCACCTTGTCGAAACGAGCATGCCGTGGAAGGAAAAACTTAAAAACCCAGCGGTAAAGCCAGTGGTGAAGCAGTCCCACTCTCAGTGAATGAAGTGCGTAGCGGTTATTCACCGGTTTCCCTTGCGTTGTGCTTGTGTTGTATTGCGATTAATGTGTGTTGTTATGTTATGGTGTTATGTTGTGCTGTGGTGCGGTGTGTTTAAGTTATTTTCGTTATGTATATTTTTTGCGATATCGTTTCATATGTGATGTTCTATTTATGTTATATTACGCTGGTTCTCGTCAGCTGGGTGCATGTTCTGCTTTTATACCGTTGCGTGACTAAGGTGTATATCACTCTATTTTGATGGTAATGTACGGACTGGTAATGCTATGCCAGTTATCTGCTAGTATTGTGATATCATTATTATCGGAGTATTTCTCGCGTATCTGTTCTTGTCTTGTTTTTATTTCTTCTTTCCATGTGAATGTCTGCTATAAGATGCAGCAGTGGACGCAGAGCAGGGTGTGTATAGTGGTTCGGGGTTCTACGTCCCAAAACCACGCTATGATTATGATAGGCGCTGTAGTGGGGGGCTAGGAAGGCTTTGACAACCTGGGATTTTTTAACGCCCACAAACATCTCAGAGTACACGGGCCTCAACATTTCGCCTCCGTCGAAATGAGGGTGTGTGTGGGTGGTCGAAGGCAAAATAGCGGGTCCGCCTTTCCCTTCTCCCTTGACACAGGACGAAAACAGGGCTTTCTTTCTTTCTTTCTTCTCCCTGTCTTCCCCTTTACGTAATCACTGTAATATAGCAGAGGGCTGAGGCCAAGAGTGTGAGCAGTGGTTTAGAAGTTTTTATTGACCGAGTTGGTGCATCTTAACCGAGGATGGGAACGAATTGGGAAACAGACAACTACATAGACCGCACGCAAACACGCTGCGCTCGTGTTTGTGTCTAATCTGTGTTGTTGTCTGATTATGGTGATGATAATGATAACGATGATGATGGTAGTGATGATTATGATGATTATTATGGTTCAGTTAAGGAAAATGACGCTATTTTCTGCAGTCTATGTCGGGACCACGGCTCGGCATTCGTGGAGGTAGGAGAAAGGGAGTGAAAGGCACAGAAAGAAGAGGAACGCCGCAGGGAGGGCTCCAGAAATTTTGTATCGCGCCCGCAGCGGTAGCATTGTCGATGGAGGTGAAAATTCCAGAGGCCCGTGTACTGTGCGTTGTCAGTGCACGTTAAAGAACCCCAGCTGATCTAAATTTTTGGAGCCCTACCCTACGGATTCGGTCTTCTTTTTATCTATTTCACTCCCTTTCTCCTACCCCCACGGACGCTTAGCCGTGACCCCTACAAGGGCTGCAGAAATTAGTGTTCTTTCTTTAACCGAACCGCGATCGCCATCATAATCATCGGAAATTTTCACCACATGGGGTCCCTTTACGTGCACTGGCAATGCACAGAACACAGGTCCCTAGCATTTTAGCCGCACTAGAAAATGCGATGGTGCGGTCGGGGTCGCACCCAAGCTTTTTGGGTCAGATGCTGAGCACTATAACCGATAGACCACCGCGGTGTCCCCAGTGTGGTTGCTGCGCAGTTCTTTCCCTTAGTGGGCAGAGGGCAGGAGTGAGTCGGCTTATCTCTCTTTCGTCATTTTACACAGCATGACATTCGAGGCACCGTAACTGTGAAGATTTTGTGTCGCCCGAATTCCAGAATGATATAAGTTGTGTCCGGCTCCGTAACAGGGACGGATTTGTGTCACCCTTGCCTTACGTAGGCCGTTATCGACAACGAAGGACTTCGACGTTGTCTTGGAAATAAACGGCATTGACGAGACAGGGAATTAAACTAGGCCTTTACCTATGCCATCGCTACGCAAAGCACATAGGCGTTGGTAAAAGTAATACACTAACTGAAAAGTTGCAGAACTAACAAGTGTATTCCTGCGCAGCGTACCTTCACATTGGCAATTCCCTAGTCTGCAAGTTCACACAAAAATGTGATTATGCAATGCTTCCAGCAAGTAACACAGGAAGGAGAATGCGAGAACAGAGGAATTGAATTGCTTCGGCGGTCGAAAACAGCTGATGAAGTACTGCCAAGATTATATTCTTTTTTCATTCATACTTAGTAAGCCTATTCCCCGGAAAAGACCGTGTCGAGTAACAATTTGCTAGCAGTTTTCCGCGCCCTTGACATGACGGCGTGCTGTTTCAAATTTTGATACGTACGTAAGGTGTCGACTCTCGCTGACCGAGTAACGGGATGCCGAAAGGCTCACTGCGTGTTTGTGGTCTGTCAAGAGGGTAAATCTACGACCTTCTTGGCAAGGCGACGGTGTCGGGCCAACCGATAAACTACGAATACCTTGCGACAAAACACACTGTAAAGCGATCTAGTAGAAGCGATGCTGTTGTCGCTACGATGCCAATATTTTAAGCACGATGGCCTTGTCGTGGGTTTTTAAGGTTCTTTCATTTTGGCAAGCCAACCGACCATGCTGTGCCGTCAAATAATGGGAAAAAAACCATTCTAGAAGCAGATAAGACGCCAGAAACTTTGTCTCGGCCTGTTCACTTTTCATCTCTAGTGCTAAAAACATCCGTTTTGCTTATTATGGATTCTTTTTAAGAAAGTTGTGTTACTGTTGAAACAACGCGTCCTGTTGTGATTGCCTAGTGCAGATAAATTCAATATTGGTCAAATGGTTAGAATCTAAAATACTTTACATATGTGTTATACTTGATACTAGCGCACGAGAGATGGAGACATATAGACGAAGAAAGGCATGGAGGTCAACCAAATATTAGTATCCGCTTTGCTACATTGCAGTGACGGGATAAAGTTTAGAAAGACGTTAGAGAGGGGGGTGAGTAACACATAAAAACCTGTGTGCACGAAACTAAAACACACACACACACACACACACTGAGGAAGGGCGTTCCAGTTTAAGGCCGTCATTATGGCCGCTAAATCGAAAGAAGCGACGTGGCCCTCTACATTGAGGTTATGTCCTGAAAATGGCGCAGAATTTCTTCTGATAGTGATCGATCCTCGAGCAGATTGAATGCGTGGCGAAGAGATTGCCTCTCTATACTGCACTGTGAGCAGTCGCACAAAATGTGGCCAAGTGATTCGTCATGGTCCCAAAAGCAGCGGGCTGCAGTGACAGCCATCGCTACGCAATTCACACGGGTGTTCGTATAAAAGCAATACATGAACTGAAAAGTTACAGGAACTAATTTAAGCGTATTCCCGCGCAGCGTACTTTCACACTGGCAATTTCCTAGCCTCTAAGTTGACAGAAAAACGAGATTACGCAATGCTTCCAGCAATAATGGAGGGAGAATGCGAGAACAGAGGTATTGAATCTTTCCGGCGGTCCTAAATGGCGGCAGAAATACTGCCAAACTTTTAGCTTCTTTCCTGACTTTAGTAAGCGTAGCCGCAAAAAAAAATATAGAAAGAAAGGGGACAAGAACTCTGTCCAAACATCGTCGTACTAATCGTCACGCAGGTGAGAATAAAGAAATAAGTTTTCTTGCCAAAGCGCGAATTGAAACCGGTACCTCGTGGTCCGATAGGCAATAGTCGTATCCACTAGCCTATACACTTACTCTGGCAGAATGTGATTTTACGGGAAGTATATGAATGCGTTGTAATGGCGCCTGAAACACAATCAAGAAGTAAATACCCTTCCGATGGGCGCTTCACTTAAACGTTTTCTAAAAAATTAAGGGAAGCGACAAACGTATTGGTACTTCCTGTGCAAAATACCGCGAGAGCAATTCGCACTTTCCTTAAAGACGTTAATTGTAATAAACCAAGGCAAGGTATCTGGGCGCGTAAAGAGAGCCGCGATGGTTGGGGGGCAGAGCACACACATTTCGCTTGGCATGACTGGCACAGCCAGTTTCAGGCCGCCGACACCGCCCTACAACGAAATTGCCGGCCGCCTCACACAGGAGATACTGACACACACGTGAAAGATAGAAAAAAATGTCTTTGGTGAAAACAACGAATATAAAACGTTTTACTTGGAAGGGGAGACTGACAGTTTCGCTGTTCGTCGGTTTTCGCGCCGTGGAACTGGCTGAATTTTCCTCGCTCTCATATCCTCAGGATTATTGTCACTCAATATACTTAAATTAAAGGAACTGCAATACCAGATATCCAGGGTCATGCAATCATCGAACAACATTCTTTTAGAATGAACGTACTAAATACATTGGGGAGTTTATAGACTAGGGTACGTAGCGTTAGATGTCTTGAGTTGGTTGGGTTAGCGTAAGGGCGCGAAAAAAGCTTTAGAATAGGGTTTGCACCCCGCAAACAGGAACGTAAAAGAAGCGCGTTCGCAGCGACACCAAACTAATCTCGAACGTCTATTTGCGAGCTTGGGTGCAAATATGTACGAGAAGGAGACGTGTTATTATTAGGTGTGTAAGAAGCTGGAGACGTTATGATCGGTAAGTTTTTTTCTGTGCAGTTGTGTCGGTGTGAGACACCAGAAGGCAGCCAAAACAATCCCACCTGAATCCCGGAATCTGTTCCTTTGTGTTTGCCGTTTGATCGTTTGAGGTCTTGTTATCTCGCTCAGTAGTGTCCCGCCAAGATACCGGGGCTGTGAAGAACACGCAGGAGCATTGTATCCGGCGAGATGCTCTACTCCGATATGTCGTGGAAAGACTATTTATTCCGCAGAGCTGGGAGTACCTGCAGTACATATAGGCTTGTCTTGGCCATATTTTTGGCCCAAGCACTCTCGTGCTTTCTCGCGCCGTGCGTGATCTCAACGAGATCAACGCAAAGCTTTGGGTGGCTTTGGTGCGATACGCTGTTTCTGAAAAATAGCGGTCAGAATGAAAACCCAAATTACGCTTTGGTTACGACGCATGCGCTGTGGAAGCAGACCCAAACGATAGCTTGCGCAAAGCTTTGGGTACCGTATTCTAAAACTATCTATTAAATACACGAATCGTTCCGCATCGAAAAAAGAGTGCTGTTATTCGTGTCCTTCATGCTTCACAGTACAACGAAATGTCGAAATGGCATAACAAAACGGCCCATGTCATACAATGTAATGGAGACGCGCCGAGTTGTAATGGTGAGGGGAATAAATCCTAAAAAAGCCTTGCCCTTAAGCATTCCTGCTGACGGCCCAGTCGACTTACTATAACAGCCAGGCCTGCGTTCCTCGCCTAGCCATTAACGAAGAGGGATGACCAAGCGTGGTGCCTATTTCATTAACTAAAGTTTCATTACAAATCACGAAGGCACGCGTTAATGACTGCACACTGCATAATTGAATATATTACGCTAGAATCGGTAGAAGCTCTTACAGCATCCTGCCGAGATTTCAGGTCACGGCATAACGTGTGCGCAGTGGGAGAATCCGCCTAATCTACCGCCTGCGGGAACTTGCAGGCGTAATTAGTCGGAAAGAGTTTCCTCGCCTTGTAGAAAGGGAAAACTAAACCCATTATTATTTCAACAACAACCCAGCTGCGACCAAAGCGCTGCGGCAGCAGCCTCGTTGCACTATATTATAACAGGGGTATATAGAAATCCGGAAAGAAACCGCTACGCCCCATGCCATTAAAGTGCAGAGTTTGTTCAAATACCCTCTGCTGCATGTTTCCACAGCAGTAGCACAACTTCGGAGGTGCTACTATTATTTTGCGAAGTCAGTGTGCTCCCTGCTCACACCGCATGGATTGCTGCTAACCAGTCATTTTTGAATAGTTTAATGCAGTCGCTAGAACTCTGAGGTTATCAGCAGCACTTGTCGCTCCACTCTAAAAAAAGAAAGCAATAAAGAAAACAAAAGGCTAAGGGAAAACAACTTTAGCCTTATTCCTTGGTATTGCAATTCAATTGCATTTTTTATGAATTCTTTTAGTCTGTAGTTTTTTTTTTTTTACAGGTTCAGTAATGTATGCGTAAAATTGTTCTTGCTGGCTTGTCTTATTAAGTCCTGTTTTTATTCTTTGCACGTAATACTGATAATGATGACTGGTAAGTGCTCTAAGTATATTACGAACATATGAACGCGTGATTATGTTTCAGTCTTTAATACCTCACGCCTTACGTAAACACTGTCGTAAGTGACTGTTTTTGTACGAATTCGTGCTTGCTTATCACTGTTTTTCTCATTGCTATTTTTTGTTTCTCGTGTGTGCCAAGTAAATGTTCTCTCATTTATTTATTTATTTAGTTTATTTATTTTGCTCCTCAGGGCCAAAGGCATTACAGAGGTGGATGGCAACAAATACATACATACATACATACATACATACATACATACATACATACATACATACATACATACATACATACATACATACATACATACATACATACATACATACATACATAAAGTAAACCAAATACAGTGAGCAATCATAGCAATAAAGTAAGACAGGCTTCTTACGGCGTTGGTTAGTGCTTCGCGAAAACGTTGATTGTCGCTGATTGATGGCATTTCGACGGGAAGCTCGGTCTACTCGATCGCGATGCGGGTGTAAAAATGGTACCGGGACTGTTTTCGTTTTTGGAAATGGAACACCTACTTTATGGCGATGGAAGAATGAAGGTATCGTGAAGAGATGAATGATAATATATCTTATGAAAGAAGATCAAGCGGGCGATTTTCCGGCGCCTGCTTAAAGATGGAAGAGAAAGAATGGCATTCGTGCAGTGCAATTACAGTTAGAGAGAATGAAACGAGCTGAGTTATTCCGAACGAGTTCTAAGGCAGTGGTTAATTTAGCTCGCATAGGGTTCTCGCATAATTTAGCTGGTTAATTTAGCTCGCATAGTTTAACAGACGGGGGGGGGGGGGGACGTCGGGGAAGTTGCGGCGTAGACATCCTATAGCATGTAGTTAGAGCTCTTGATGATGTATTCTGTGTGCACTGGTTACATGAGATGTGGAGACTTAAGTATTTATATGATGTGACAGATTCTAATGGAGCACCGTTGGGAAGATGAGAGGGAGGAGGATTGTTAGGGCTTCGGGTTACAATTATAATTTTGCATTTTTTCACACTAATTTGCATATTTCGTTTAGTACACCACTTGGATAGAGGAGATACACCGGATTGCAGAGCTTTAGTGTCGCTATTGCTTTTAATTTCGCGAAAAATTACGCAATCGTCGGAGAAAAGAAATATGTACGACATAACAGCAGAGGGAAGGTCACTAATACAGTAAGAATAACAGGGGTCCGAGAACGAGGTTCTGTGGAACTCCGAATTGTACGTTAGTAAAGAGTTAATTATGCCCATTAACATTAACAAATTGTAAACGGCCGAGAAGGAAACTCCCAATATACCCGAGAAGTAAGGGTCGAAGTTAAGAAAGCTGAGTTTGTGAAGTAGCAGTTGATAATAAACCTTGTCAAATGTTTTAGAAAAGTCCCAGAATATAGCTATTTCTATGTCACTATTAATAGGAATACTTGAAGACGGCATACCTTTGCTGATTGCAGGTAAGATGCCACCACCGTGTTTGCCTAGGCGGTCACACCAATAGATGGAATAATGATGCGCTTCAGGAAAATTTCAGAATCATGGACGTGCACCGAAAGCCATGTTTCTGCGAGAGCTACGATGTAGGTCGAGCAGGTATCTATGGCAGAAGACAGAGAAGCATGCTTGTTCAGGGCGCTGCTAACGTTAGTGTACAGCACATTGACACATGACGTAATGTTTAATGGCCACCAGCCGTCGCACGTCCCTAAGTTGAGGCACGTGGAAGAGCGTCGTCGCCACGTGTCTTGCTGCCTTCTCCACGATACAACAGAGTCTTCATAAGGTGAAACGTCATACACGGAGAATTTCTTATTCAAGAATAGTTCGTTGTAGCGAAGATTGAAATTCGGTTTCCCTGGCTGACTGTTTCTAAAATGCAAGAGCCTCTTTTGAGGAACACGAGTACCGGGTGAAAAGTCTTCGCTAACGGTAATATTGCTTCACCTCTACTGTCCGCGCAGGGAAAAAAATCTCTTCTATGAATTTGAAACTGCTGAACTTTGGTACAATCAGTCGGCATTTGTTTCCTGAAAAAGCACCTAAACGATGCCCGCGTTCGACAGAATCAGCTGGGAACGAGTCCATTCCTTCTGCTATGCTGAGAACACTTTACATTCTGTTTGTTGCCGATTCCCTTTTTCAACAGCGATACAGCGAAATATTAGGTTACTGCGTCGAGACCGGTCTTACATTTCATCTAGACGAGATTGTGTTAGATCACTCTGATCAGTCTGTTTATCCACCATTTCCCTCGTATTAGCAATGTGTGTATCCCTCGTATTATGGCAATCACCGCTATTTAATTCCTTCTGAGCTCTTAATATCTCAGAATAAAAATATGCTGACATCTCTTTTTTATGACTGCACAGGCACAGTTTCTGCATATTGGTCATTCTTATTTACGTGCTATGTTCTGAGCCACTGAACTCTTTCTTTCTCTCATTTAGCTCTGTTCTGCGGCAATGAACAGCTTCATATTGCAAAAAGCACGGTGCATGTCTATGCCTCCCTTTAAATTTCGGCATTTAGAAAAATGTGTAGAGTACATAATAGTCGGTACGTGCACTGGAAAAGTAGGGGGGGGGGGGGGGGATGGAGTAAACACTAGTTACCATTTTCTTACTATTAAAATGGGTGAGGCCCTTCAGCTAGTGCTCCACTGGGTAGAGCGGCTCACCCGGCGTGGTGCTGGGTAGCCAGGTGGCTTAGCAAGGCCTGTTCCCAAAGCCAGCCTTCCCACGACCAGTGCGTTATTGAAGTCATACGTAAGTAAGCGATCATGTCCAAAATATCTTCTCTGTTCCATCTGTGCAAAACCTTTCATTCTCTATTTTCTGGACATAGAGCTAAAGAAGTAAAGTACACTGAATACACTGCTGCCCCACTCTTGCCTTTGTATTTCTCTTTCCTTATGGGTAACCACTGCAGCTTCTTTAAACGAAGCTTCTATTGACTAGCCCCTGTCGGCACAGCCCTATAGATGTAGTCGTCACGCCATAACCAATTGTTTTAGAAAAGTGGGACTTTTGGTGCCCTCTATACAGCTCGGTCAACGTACAGTTACAATTCGGCCCACAAAATTCTCGGTAACCTCGTCGTAATGTTCTCATGGCACAACCATTCGTCAGGCTAGCAGCCTATAAAGCCAATATAATCTCACTAAAGCCCTCGAATCTGTTCAGAATCGCGCAGCAAGACTTATTATTCGGGATTATTCGTATCACAGCAGCGTCCCTCCATTAAAATCTAGACATTAACTTCTTCCTCTTGCCTCTCATTGTCGTACCTGTCGCCTACGCCTATATCCCAGGTTGTCTAATTCTGCACCTCGCAACAACCTGCTGACTCAGCTGGCTCATCGTACCCATCGAACAAGCCATCCCAGGTCGATGATTGCACCCCAAGCCAGCAGTCGTGCGCGCCTGCAGTCATTCTTCGTTCGCACTACCCGAGAGTGAAATTACCTTTCGAAACACATTGCGCTCTTCCGCGATAGAGCACACTTCAAATCCATCATCGAGTGAACTAGCTCATCGATGTAATCAGTGTAATGCCATAACCATCAACCCCGTCTTTTCGCCCACCCATAATGACGTCCCATGGGGACCTTTGAGGTGCCATAAAAATAACAAAATAAAGTAATGCATTGGTTCCTTTCTCCGTATCATTAGGGTAGAATGGTGTGGGAAAAAATTGTCACCGATGCCACGGTTGCAACACGGACCGTGTGATGAGTGAAGTGGCCGGACGATGACGACGACTACACATTGCGTCACGGCACGTGGTGACGTGAAGCCGTCCGGCGAATCAGGAGGCAACACGGCAGGAAGAAGAGAGGGCCAAGGATTCGGAAGAAGATCCAGGCAGACGAGCGCTGGAGGTCAAGAAACCAGGGCGCGGGAGTAGAGACCCGTCGGGTTGCGGACTCGAGGTTTCAGCAGGATCCCACATGGGGCCGTACCAGCCATCCTCTCACTTCGGGCGAGGCGTGGGTGGAACGTCGCCAGGACGTTACCGCCAGGCGAATCGGGCATCTATGGCAACGAGCACAAGCCACAATCTGAGTTCAGCAGTGCAGACGCCGAGCGTGCTTCAGATCAACAGCCTCTACTGTAACCAGCGTTCTTGACAGCGACGTCGGGCATCGCATCCAGCGTGCTGCTTCAGCTTCGACAGTCGCCTTCCTACATTCACCTTGCCGCAGTGACTGTTAGTCGTTTTGCCTGTCGGTGAACTTCTTTCGGTTTTTTATTCTACACTCCTAACTCCTTGTACTCCTATATTTCTGTATTCCTTTCAGAGTTCTTTGATTGAAGAACTCTGATTCCTTTTGCATTTTCTTCTACTTCATTTAATATTGGGTCCTCATTTTTTATGTAAATACAGTGTCTGTTTAAAAGCATAAACGGGTTCATTATTCCTCTGATGACGGTTGAGTGATCGCGATGATTCGAATAGAGACACGAGCGTCTCGTTCTAAGCGAGCGTTGTTTGTTTATCCCCTTACCCCGCTCGTTACATGCCCCCACCCTAGGTAGGCAAGTATCTTAAACACTAGGCCACATGTTTGCTATATATCAGCATGTCTTAACCTTATGAGCACGTCTTAACATTATGCCTTGGACTTTCCACCACGTTGCTTTGGACCTTCGAACAGCCACAGAAAAAAAATCACCGGGAAAGAAAGAAAGAAAGAAAGAAAGAAAGAAAGAAAGAAAGAAAGAAAGAAAGAAAGAAAGAAAGAAAGAAAGAAAGAGCAGGTCCGGCATGTAGACGCCAGGCCTCGCTTTCTCCCCTTTTATCAAAAAGGGAAATGACTGGTAATGCATGATTGACGCAGCGCTAAAGACGAAGACGTAAGAAAACACAGAGTGCACAGGACGAGCGCTGTCTCGCAACTGAAAGATTTATTTCGAAAAACCAAAACGGGAAATGAACAGCAAGGCATAACAGACATGCGCATAAGAAGGACAGTAAAGTACATTAATGAGCAACAACACGTGGGCATTCTTGAGAACATATTCAAAACATGTCACTTGACGCTGCATGTGCCAAGCAGATAAGCATACTCCTTGTCTGTCAAATAAATCGACGGTTGGCTCACGCATGCGTCCCCCATTCTTCTAATATGAAAGGCCTCAATAACTTCACGGGTCATTTTGCTACTATGCCTAGAAAGGATTTTTGCATCTACGAAGACCGGAGAGCAGCCACAAGTGTCACAATGTGATACCACAAGTGTCACAATGTGATGCGTCAATCATGCATACTTTCCAACTAGCCCAGCTTTCTATTCTACTGACTGGTAATGTTTTCTCCATCTATGATATGAACAATCGATTTCCTGATCAGACAAGCAAGCAAGAATGTCAGCGTATGGACAAATGTTTATAATATTCCTCAGATAAATTTCAGATAACATTGCCTCTTATTGAACGCGGGTAGAACACAGTATATCCAGTCCTTAACATTTATTGAATGACGTGTACATAATGCTATGAGGAATTAAACGGTGAATGTGCTAGATCGACTTCTCACTTTGTCTGTCGTCACTCGCCGCCCAGACTAAAGTTTCGACCCATGGCCGTGGAAAAACCGTCAGCACTGCTTCTTGCAACACCCCTTGTATACGCTCCGTTAGGACGGCGCCACTTCACGCAAGAACAAACTTGCCCTCGGCCTCAGCGCATGCGCCCACCCTCCTCGCTCTATTCTTGTTCAACAAACTTCTGTCCCCTTTCAGCAAGGCATGGTCGCGCTGACACGGTGACTGACGCTCATTTACCTCCGTCCGTCGGCGGCCGCAGTGTGTTTTTCACTCATGCAGGAAGCACGCAGCAAAGGAACAGGCAAAGGCAGCATAGATATCACTGAGGCCACTTCGCGAGCAGGGAGGCAAAATATGCAGGCCCGACGACGACTTTTTCATTTACGCTTGCATTTCAGCGGCAAGTGACGGCAGCTTGTAAGCGGACCTCAGGGAACGATAACACGGGAGACCGTGATTGAGTGTAGCGTCACCTGCAAAAAAAAAAAGCGCATAATCTTCGGCTCCTGCTGACGACGACGTCGTGCTGAACCTACTACTTCGACGCTGCCAGCCATCTGCCGCCAAACGACGCACTTTGCCGCGAATACGCGCCGTTCCACCTATTTACCTCTGCTGGCGGCCACTCGACACGCAGCCAGGGCCATAAATTTGATTGCGACGCCTGTTTCCTGGCGCTACTCTTTCTTCCGAATTGCGTGCTTACTCAACAAATCTTTGAGGCACAAATTTCTGGGACGTCGGCGGAATTGTGTGCACCCGAAAAAAGAAAAAAACACAACGCGTGCATAATAGTGCGATTAAGAATGGTTAACCCGGCTTCTTCCGTATGTATCGTTCAAAACACCATTGACAAACATGTCCTTTGAGACGATGTCGCAGAGCTGCGACAGCGTCTCTTTGTTGTGTGGCAGTAAATACTTCATGGCCGCCTTTGACGTGGATTCTTCAACGTGAGTAACTCACGCCAAATTTCCCCCTTCCCTGTCATTAACACTGACGTCCAGACGCTATACAACCACAGGCTACTGCATGCTGTAAAAACAAAATCGAATGTGTAGCTCCTAATTCTTTTCGCGAACTCGTTGTCTGCTGCACCTCATGCACAATTTTTTGCGGGACGGCAACTGTCGTAAGACTATCCAGTGGCTTCTCTTGGCTCGTGACGTCCTGTTAACAAGCGCTTTCACCGAAGAAAATCGGTTTTTGGTCCCACAATGGTAGGTGTCTGTGGATGCTCCGTAACTTTTGGCATCCTAAGCTTCAAGAATTCGAGAACCGAAATTTGTGGTGTGCCGCTGGTACGGGCACGTTCCTTAGGATTATCACAGGACTGTCTCTCGCAGGTTCAACGTGATATGCTTAGTGACACACACCTGTCGATGTCGGTGCCTGCACGAAGCTTAGGACAGCATAGTTGTTTGGAGAAATTGCGAGCCAAGCAGTAAGTAGCGTATAAACAGCGGCGCTGCGCGTTTCAGGTGCAATTTGGACGCAAACAAACGTCGTAGGGCAGAGAGACAGAGATATAGCAATTGTGCTGAAAGCAGAGAGGCTAACGCGAACAAAATACCCCCTTTGCTGCTCTGCGCTGAGGAAGGGTAAGGGAAGACAGAAAGGAGAAAGAGACAGAGAGACAGCTAATGGAGCACACAAACACGGCAGTGTCAGAGTCGTTCAACGCAGCCCCATTGCTCGTAGGAACATGAGCAGTGCTTTCGTCGCTTCCTGTTGCGAAAGCATATTGTTCCGGCATCCTTATATTGCTTGCTCCATCGAGGCGTGCCAATTCTACGGCGAGAGACAGTCGCTGGGAACAGTACCGAAGACATCTGTCATTGTCCTAGTGAGCTAATGCAATCCGGATAGAACCCCTGTGACGAAACTGCCGTTCCGAACACCGAGAGAGCATAAAGCTTGGAAAAAGAAAAATGGCGCCATTTCGCTGACATTCTACAATGCTAGCGTGCTCTTCATGACGTCACTTCCATCAATAACGTAGATTGAGCTCAGCATCAAACAGTGTCGTGTTAGTGACGTCATCTAGCGTGGACGCTGATTGATTTGTGGGGATTAATAGTCCCGAATCCAGCTCTGATTATGAGAGGCGCCGTAGTGGAGGTCTCTGGAAATTTCGACCACCTGGGGTTCTTTAACGTGTACTGACATCGCACAGCACACGGGCCTCAAACATTTCGCCTCCATCGAAATGCAGCCGCCGCGGCCGGGATTTGATCCCGCGACCTTCGGATCTGCAGCCGAGTACCATAACCACCGTGGCGGGGCTTATAGTGAAATCATTTCTGTGACGTCCCGCACTTCAGCTTCATGCAAACGCAGTATTCATAGGCAGCAATAGAATCTGTCTCGTCGAGCATAGCAGCTGGAAATCAACACAAGCATTTCTGGCAGACGTGAAGTTTAGCAAAGAACGTTCATAACGGTTTCCATCGCTTCTAGTTCCCTACGACATCATCAGATTTGGAGCAGTGGAAGCAGGCAAGAGAACCAACACATGCTGGAAGTAACGCCTCGTTCTTTACGTTATATCTAAAGCTAAACAAAAAAATAATTCTGCGTGACTAACCTGCCGCACTGTACATTTTTACCACACATGCATGTACGTTTAATGCAACCGTCCCACGGCGTCCCACGGTGCTTATTCTAGTCATGATTGAAACAATGATTGAATTTTAGATTATACAAATTAAATTTTTTTTTCTCTAACCACTTCTCTGACAGCAGGAAGGTTCGCTTCGGCAAACTCATGTCAATTAAAAACGAACCCCTGCACTGTCTGTATAACTTTGGAAGCTCCACTGAGACGCAGTTGGCGCTAGTGTAAGAGAAATGAGCAGCTAAATTATTGATTGAAACTAAATTGATTCGCGCCAGCTAAATAGTTATAGGACCCTTAAGCATCGCCTTAAGTGTTAAACGCGATACCGATGCATGGCCGCATTGTCATCGTGCTTTCATGTCTTTCGCTTGCCATTCTCTTCAGTCGCCTAGCCACGTAACTGTGATGACACCACACTTATTAATGTATGTCTTTACTCGTGGAGTTGAGGTTGTGAAATACTGCAATGTAATGGGCAAAGTACAATGCGGCAATGAGCCATCAAAACTCGCCGATGAAGAAGGCACCGCAGTTCGCCTAGCGCTTGTACGCAGCACAGAATCCATTACAAACATGTCAACATGGCGTATTTACGGTTATGCAAATACGTATATTGTGGGAGAGATGGCCGCGTCTCGGCCCGCAGTCAGTGAAGGCCAGCCAGCGCAAGTGTGCCGCGCCCAGCAGCCCGTCTATTCCAATCCCGGCATGGGCTAAACGCCGCGCCACACGCAACATGGTCACATCGTCTTTTCTCCTTCTCAGCGTCCTTCTGGCGGCGATCCCCACAATATAAATGGCGTGCTGTAAGTGGTCATAACAATACTTGTGGCGTGGGCGAGCGCGTAGCGCATTGCGCTCCGGAGCGAGGGCTCCCACGTTCGATACCTACTCGACTTCAACGTTTTTAGGAGCTTGCTCCTCATGCTGGGGCTTCTCCATCGTCGGCGTAGGGTAGGCGCTAGTCCTCATTGCTCCCACTAGAGGCGCAGCTGTGCTCTGACTTCAAGGGTTTCAGGGGTAGCACGGGAAAGCTGAACATGTGGGCGATAAAGATAAGTAAAAGGCGTTTAGAGTATTGGTGGCGCAAAGGTATGGAGCAAACAGAAGCGCAAGGTTGTTCGGGTAAGATTGCTACATCACAGCGAAACGATAATAGATAAAATAGGTAGGCGAGGAGAAAAATTAATCGTGAAAATATGTGTGATTCGGGAAAAGAAATGTTCGCAGAGGAAAAATAAATGAACCTAGGAGCTTGGTAGCCCGGCCACCGCCCCGCTATAAAGAGGACGCTCCTAATATACATCCATCCATCCATTCAAGAGCGCTCACTAGATGGCGCACCGCCGCTCAGGCGGCGCGCGCTAGTTAGACAGGTGACCGCTAGAGGGCCGCGCCTATATAAAGCGAGCGCTTCGCCAGGAGCTCACTCAGTGCCCTTCGCTACAGGTACTCGTCATGAATACCAAAGAGGCCAAGGCAGCGGCGATGAGAGCTCGCAAGACAGCAGCAGCGTGGGCTCGTCACCAAGATCCTGCGGCGACAGCCCGCGAGGCCGAAGCGGAGAGGGCTCGTCGACAGGCGGGCACTGAGTTGAATGCCCGCGAAGCCGAAGCAGCACGCAAGCGGCGGCAAGAGAAGCATATCCACGAAGGGTCGCCCTTCTTGTAATATATAAACTTGTGTATATATAGTTCATCAAATAGGAAATTGTGTGTATAGTGTATCAAAATGTAAATCAATAGACATCGTGTATATAATGTGTATATAAGTTTTACAACGTGTCACGTCTTTATATGATAGTAGAGGACTTGTACGGAGGATTCACGGGTTTCCCGATCATTTCCGAGCAAGCTCCTCTAACATCATTCGCTTCGTGGATATGGTGGAATTTTTTTTCTTTCTTTGCATCCATCTTGAATTTTCGCTCACGAACAACGGTGATTTTCCGCTTATAACCGACGACGGCGACACCGGAATTTCTGCGAACCGAACTCCTGTGAAATCCTGTGACCTCCGCCAGGAATAACTGTGGCTACTGGAACCGCGCCTCAACGTAGTGTTGCACAAGAACGTTCGCACTCGTCATGACCTTTTCCCATGAGCGTAAAACTGGCCATACATCTCAACGCAACAAAAGTTTATGCGACCTATTTCTAACATTGGTTTTTGCATTACAGCCCGTTAGAAACGACAGCCAGTCGTACAAGTCATAAAATGCAAGCGCGCTTTTCTGCACTGGCCGTTTGTCACAACTAATGGCGGAGCTGGTCCTCGTCGAAACGGGGTAAAAAAGAAAAAAAAAAACCTTTATTGCCGCATAGTACGACGTCTGTTCTACGTACGTGGCAGTATAACAAAAGTCACGTGTTGATTTTTCATGCCATAAGACGAGAAAAACATGCTTCTTCTTGCCATTTCGAAGAAGGCCGTCCGACCCTTACTTAAACATGAAATCTACTCTTCCGACAGAACAGGAATACAAAAAGGAATATTGTCATGTCGAACACGACTCGAAATAGCGTCATTCTAAATGGTTATGGCGAGATGTGTCTCGCCCATGCCTCACACCAACACTGCTTAAAACAACTACAATAAGCGTGATTATATATATATATATATATATATATATATATATATATATATATATATATATATATATATATATCTATCTTGTAATGAAGAAAGAGAGACAGACAGCGCCTGTGCTGCAGGCCGGCTGTTCTATTCTGCTCTTCCTCTTTATCTTCGTCGTCCCCCCGCTCTCCTAGCGCGAGCGCCCTAGGCACGGTGAGGTGTTGGTTTATACATTACAATATATATATATGTATATATAAAGTTAACCTGACAGTGTGATCCTAGAAGCGGTCTATAAATCTTCTGTGGAGGGCACGTGAACTGCATGCGCGAGTCTAAGCAAGTCCACAAATGTATTCATGGGCAATGTCATAAGCCATAACTTACGATGCATGACATCGGGTTATCATGCCAGCTGCTCCCGATAAGACGCCACCGCTTCGCCGCCATGGAAGTACCGATAGTGAATATAGTGACGCTCAATGCCTCAGCGTGCAGGTAATATTGGGGGAGTTAGTTTGAAGTTCGAGCATATGAGATAGCGGCCAAAATACAGCGCTGATAAGCTCGAGAAAGCAAGCTTCATTCTTGGCCTAGGCGGCCGCTTATCGATGGGGAAGGAGGGATAGGAACGGGGGGGGAGGTGACACATTCAGGAACACCCGTGCGCTTAAATTTAGGCGCACGTTAAAAACTCCCATGTGGTCCAGATCAATCGCCAGCCTCATATTCGTATCTCTCCTTTTGGCACGCAAAACCACAGAGTTCAGCTTTAACCACCCTACCCCTTGAGAACCCCCATACGCAAATATAATCGTGCGCATAATGGATGATTAGTCTAGAGAATTCAAACAGAATGCATGACAGTGCGTGATTGTTACAGGCAGCATCACGTTGAACATCATGAAGTCACGTTGATTTCAGCCAGATTTACTAGAAACAGACAGCTTTCTAATAAATCTCGCCTAGCCGTGCTGCGCCCGGTTTTGCGTATGTCTTTCTTGAGAAGTCCACTGAGCATTTTTGACCAGCTTACAGCGCGAAAGGAACGAACACGAAGAACAGACAAGGTGACAACAAGAGCGCAGACTCTCAACTTTGTTTTTAATTTATTTAAACGTACACACATGGGAATGTAGGTTACGTGAGAGCCGGCTATTCCATCATCATAACACTGAGGCCGAGCAGAACAATAAAACCCTACGCTGCCAGAGTGGTAAATGGCCAGGGAGAAGAGATTGCGGCGGCCTCGCTAAAAAAAAACAGACACTGACTCCACTGAGGAAACGGCGGCAGCTCTGGCAGCCACAACAGGCAAGGGAAATGATGATTGTATCGCCATTATTACGGACTCGCAAGCACCATGCTGAAACTACCAAATAGGTCGCATTTCAAAACACGCATTGGATATTCTGAAAAAGCACGCAACAATTCAAGATATGTACATTGTCTGGGCACTTGGATACGAGTCTCTGGCGGGTAGTTTAGCGGCTCATGCCGCTGCCCGAGCTCACATTCTTCGGGCTATCCCACCAGATTCTCATTCCCTTGTCGACCCTGGTGCAAGTGTCCCCAAAAGATACACAAACATCCTAAGCCACTAAAAATTGGGCAGGAGGACTTACCTAACCCTGCACCCCAAACTCACAAAAGAGGAGACAGTGTTGTTCCGAAAACTCCAGACCAGCACATTCCCTCGCGGAACACTCCTGCACTCCATGTATCTCTTGAGCTACCGACTTAACTGTACGTTCTGCTCTGCAGCAAATACCCTATACCATATGCTGTGGGAATGGGCAGCAAACCCTTCGATACCACCTATCACTGCACCAAACATCGAGCAGTGGGAAGCCGAACTGAGAAGCACAAGGCTCCAAGACCAGCGAAGACTGGTGAGCCGGGCCAAGCTATCAGCCCAGGCTCACGACGTCCTGGATTACGGACGCCGCCCACCTTGGACGAGTCTGCCATCGGCTCTTTCATTCAAATAAAGTTTATTCCTCCTCCTCCAGAAGGAAAGACAAAAACATTGTGTGTCCCTTTGTCTGTTCTTCGTCTTCGTCTCTTTTGCGCTGTAAGCTGGCCAAAAATGAATCATCACCAACTCGCCCATATTTCCGTTCTTCTTCAGTGCACTAAGCAGCCAGAAGCAGATATGAAAAAAACGCAACTATTTGTTTCGTACATGAGGGACTTCGATACGCAAAATGTAACCATAGCGCTGAAGTGACAAGAACAGGGAAGAGGACAGGCCAGAAATCTTCCTATTGGATGCATAAATATATACCCTTGAGAATGTATATCGTTTCTACAGGCTTTCTGCGAGTATCGCGCGTAATGAAACAAGGACTCACCGAAGCGCTTCGATGAAACGGTGTGGCTTGTCAATCTCCCTTTCTGCGTTGGAATAAGTCCTCGTATATGAATGACGCTTAAAAATTCAGTCGACAGTTTGATAAGGAAAGCACGCTTTCGCAACCTTGTTCGTTTACCGCCGCATTTGCTAAGATCTTTTGCCGACACAATACACTAGGCAAGACACCAGGTACGCCAGACAATAAAAAGAAATAGGATTGCAGCGGAGAAAAGGCACAAATCAGTAACCCCATGACCAATTAGTTTGTGTTGGGAACAAAATAAACTTACCAATAACAGGCGTGCTTAGGAGTTTGTAGGGCAGTCAGGTAGCTCCAGCTTGAGCTCAAGAATCATGGGGATTAATGCCAGTATCACTTCAAGAAGAGATGAGGCGTGCGTTATTGGCAGACAGGGCCTGGGCGCTGGCGGATGCTAACGGGCGTAGATCGCCGCCAGGTAGTTCCTGATGCGTGCGGGCCAAGGCACTCCTGACGCGACCGTCTTCCACAGAATTATGCGCTTCCGGCAATTGCAGGGATAATTAAATAGCGCAGAAACTACTTAAGATATTGACAAGAGTTTGTGAAATGAAGGGAAAACGCGTAGTAATATAACGTGCTTTTTGCTGTTTTCTTGCCCGGTGTTGTTTCCTCTTTCGTTTTTTTTTCTTTCCTTTATCTGTCTATAACACCGGAAGGTGCCGCCTTCGATGCTATCACTTCGTCCACTCTTGCCGCCTCGTTATGTATACCTGGCAGCAAAATAAGCCGGGGGCGTGCTACCAGCGGCCGAAATCAGATGAAACAGCATCGCTGCGCCATCTAACGAGCGTCCGGGTTTAGACACTGCAGTGCACATGCACGTCCTCTCTAGCTCGCAACCACGTCATTTTTCGCGCTTTCAACGGGCTAGCTGATTGAATGTAGGGTTTGGCGGCAGCAGTATCTTTATTATCCAATGCGTCACTGAGATATGATGTTTGTTTAACCAGGCAAAATCACCCGTCGAAGTGAGCGCGTGATGGGTTGGGCAAAGTAGAACGCACTGGCGAGTTAGTCGCTTCATATCTTTTTCAAATATTTTAAAACTGCGTGAGAAGACGGTCACAAAAGAAAGAAACACACAGGCCACCACGAGCGCAGGTTCAATAAAGAAAACGACTCGTACCCCAAGCTCCCGAAGCGCTACGTACAACTAGCTAGTCCACTACAAGCTGACAAGAAGATGCGGCCAGTGGCTTCAAAGGATGCGCACTGCAATATCTCGACACCAACTGTAAGAGCAGACACTGAGCGATACCTGGTTCTCGCTTTCCTCTCCCTCTAACGTCATCGCACTTCTCCTACCCGATTCTAGATGGCGCAGGTGAGGCAAAAATAAAATAATAACAAAAGGGGAAAAATGAAAGTTATATCCATTTATTTTTATTTTTATTCCCTTTCACCAAATGCAAGGACATTTCCTGCTATGAGAAGTCGAATATCTCTCGCATAACTTTCTTCGAATTCATTCGTTGCGCCACCGCATGCCACAAAGGAGCTACAGAAGAGGGCGGTTACGCACGTATAAGCACGGCAGGGGCCTCCATATTTCTTGTTCGCCCGTGCAAACTTCGGTATTTCATGTTTCTTTGTGTCGCAGTGACGTTAATCAGCACCATACTGCAGTATCGCTTCGTGAATCTGAGTACAGCAAGGTGAGAACTATTGATCTTGTATAACTGGGCCGAACTCGCATTCAACCGCTTATTGCAGAATGAGGCAACAGAGCAACCGCGTCTTTGTGAAAACTATAGTCTTGCCATTCTGCACCGCCCATGGATTCATCCCCACTGCCGGGGTTGTAAAAAGGGGCGGTGGTTGTTGCTACACAAAATGCTTGCTGCAGGAGGAGGCTTGCGCGGCGTGTGGCGTCTCTGGGGCCGCCCTTATCTGGGAACTCTACAACACCTTCAGCTCGAGTTTCGCTTGCCTCGGAGCGATGACAAGCAAAATATAAACAAAGAAACCTGAACCCAAAAGAGGAATGTTGAAAAAGTAGGCTAGCTGGCCATAGATGCCTGTAAGGTGCCGGGATGCCATTTTTTTTTTTTTTGCCTCTTGAAATAATCGGAACTTCGTGGCCGACAGCCTAGTGAGCCGTAACGAAAGAGTTAGGCGCACACAGGATCAACTGGAAACTGCGCTTTCTTTTGTTCGCATTAGAGAAAAGATCAGTACCGATAGTGGGTTACCAAGCTATTGCGCTATAGGAGCCTTGATTGCTGTACGTCCGCCGCCAGTCGACGTAATATTGCTCTCCATCCTGGACGAGGTCTTTTTATTTTTTCCATGGGTGTACAGCTGCACACATGGGCCGACGTTTTGGACAGACCAGCCAAATCTAGGTACGCATTAGAACGCGTCTCATCTGCTGCATCATTTTTATGTTCCGCGTTCTTTCTGTGTTTCTTCTTTTTCGTTTTTGACCGCGAATTGCTTTTTTTCGTTTGTTATTACGACGGCGAGGCGATGCGGACAGTGCCTGATGATTGTGGTTCGGTTGGGGAAAGCACGCTAATTTCTCTAGCCCTTGTCGGGAGCACAGCTAAGCATCTGTGGGAGTAGGGGAAAGGGACTGAAAGATATAGAAAAGTCGTAGTGGGAGGGCTCCAGAAATTTTCGATCACGTGGGATTCTTTAGCGTGCACTGACAACGCACAGTACACGGGCCTCTCGCGTCTTCGCCTCCATCGAAAATGCGACCGCCGTGGCCGGGATCTAACCCGCCTTTTTTGGGTGTCAGCTGAGAAACATAACAACTACACAACCGCGGTGGACTAAAGTGCCTGGCAGCGCCCCTAGCGCTTCTCTCCGCTTGTCAGTTTGTGTGCAATGAATGGCTAGTTTGGTTGCACGTCGGATATGGGAATCGCGAGTGGCTTGATTGCTGCCGAGCTTCATGATGCATAGACGTCAAGCCGAGGCCTTTTCTACAAGTTTATACTACATCTATTGCGAAATACCGCGATGAAGGGGTTGTCTAATTAGGGCTGACGGGAAAATTGCTACGGGTAGCTGCGTTTTACTCCTCTTCATACTTTTACTAACGTTCCTATGTTATTTAATTCGTTTGACGTTTCCTCTCATGGTACACTGACGCCACAGCGCAGGATTTTGGTAGGTTCACGGGAAAAAAAATGTTATCATTTCTCAGTCGTCCGTCGCGCTATATTATGACATGCCAGTCGTGTAATCCCGCTCCTTGCGTGTTCACTCTTGTCTATCTTGAATCATAATCTCAATCGGAATCAATATTTATTACGGCAATTTTTTTTAACAGAACATTCTCCTGCCCAGTACAGTGTAGCGACTTTGCGATCTCCTCTGTATAAAGTTTCTTTTTATCCATTACGTTTCTGTCTCTTTCAACTCGATTCATCTCGTCTACCTAGTTTTCCAGCCGCGCGCAGCCTAACAGCATCTTCTAAGATAAATTCGCTTGCACTTAAACAGCAACAAGAAAGCGTCGCGTCATGATCAATATTTACGTGGTATCGCCCAAGTCCTATAGAAGTTAGTGGTGAGGAGACGAAGACCCCATCATGATAGAAAAGAGCGCCTGGAAGAACTCGCTATCTCGCCATCGAGCTCAGAGTGGGTCGGGGCTTTCAAAATCGTGGTGAAAGGGGCAGGCCATATTTTTTTTTCTCTGTGTGTACAACACAGACTTCTACTGGTTCCACAAACACGACAGGTAAACATGTGCCACTCAGCAACAGAACGTCGCAGTCACTGCGACACCGTCGCATGTAGGTCCAATACATTTGACATTTCGCACCTTCTGGGGGTGAGGGTAAGAGAGTTTTTCTTCCGGGTTATCTCTACGGCATATATATATATTTTAAAATTTTTTGTCGTAGCCCACTATGACTGCTTCGTGGTTTTAGGTTTACGCTGCGCTGCATGAAGTCACAGATACGATACAAGCCGTGGCTGCTACAGCTTCAATGAGCCCGGAACTTAAGAGCAATCGAACATCAGTGTTTTCTGTGCGCGGTAAAGAATTCAAAGCAGTCTGCTACGGCGACTCTCATGGCCGCTGTGCCGCTTTGACTCAAACTCCGTAGTTCAGTCTGTGTTTGTAGCAGGGAGCTGATTGGTTAATTGATTTATTGACTGCATTGTAGTGGCTGGCGTCGCAAAGGAACAGATATAATTCCGAGAAACACTGCAGGATGGCACCTACTGGCGTCCTTTTGACTGTAATCGGTTGCAATCTCTTCGGGTGCTGCTGTACAAGCTCTTTCGTTGTTTATGATACATGTGTATTTATTTTATATTGAAAGGTTCCAGATATGTCAAGTATCTCAAAGAGAAGTGAAGTTAACTATAGAAAAGGCACAGGAAAAAATACAATGAGAACAAGCAGACGGGAGCTTCAGGTTTGGTTTGTTTAGCCTTCTGACGGCGTTGCCCTGAAACCGTAAAACGTTTCAGTGGTTTTCTTCAAATTACTAGTAGATGGGGAAAGGTATCCGTGTGATGTACCCTGTGCCCTACTCCTCCATTCCCAGAGCTTCAAAGGGATAAGCGCTCACAATCAATCTGGTACTTCCCGACAAAAAACACTTCCATTACCTACAAAGCATGAACGATGTTGCCACTGGAAAAACCCGACCTTCGGCATTTTAGAGCCAGGGTATTTCACGTTGCGTGCGTCTGTCATGCGCCACGAGCAAGTAACGGAAAGAAGCTTTAGTTACGATTTTTTTTTTCGTCAAGGCAACGCCGCAATCGTAGTTGACGAATGGTGTTGACAGAAATAATAGACGAAAGAAAAATAACCCACCGCACTCAAATTCTCGACGTTCAATTCTGTGCCTTCCTTATGTTCGAAGCTTTTATCTTTGTTTCCCCAGCACATACGTATTTTCCTTCGCGTGTGCTGTCGTGTTCTCTTCCGCAAAAGCTGTCGCAAACGACAGATTTCGCACACTGGTAATCGGATGTCGTGCGAAGCAGTCAGCGAAGAAGTTACTTGTGCCGACTTGTTTGGCATTTAGTCAAGCGTTACGAGTAACATCGGCGTCCTTGTGTAAATTTAGCTGTTCCATGCGCATAGCGTGAGCTTACCATGCTCGTCGGCAGTGCAGTAGTGAACAGTGGTGCACCGTGGTGTTTGTGCACGTTAATGCACAACCGTCTGTTCTGCGGATCACAAATACACGCTACGACGTTCTGCTTTCCATACCATAAGCGTCCTTCGCTGGACTATTCGTACAAGGTCGCGAAAAACTGGACAACGGCCTTCTGATTGACAGATGCAAATTTGTCTGTAGCATTACAGTAACACCGGTTAACAAACGCCCCAACCGCGTGGTAGCAGCCTACTGCGGACGAGTGGTAGCGTTCTTGCTTTGTACCACGGGGGTCCCAGGTTCGGGTCCTAGCCCCTGCCGCCTGATAGGTTGCCTTTGGTCATCACAGCCCATTTATCTGTGTCTCGCTGCTAATCCACGCAAAGTGTATTCTCATCAAATTTTCATCGTCTATTTTGCTTCTTGTTCGATTGGTATGGGGTGTAATGTTAACACTCATTTACCTATGGCACGTAACCTTATTCCCCGTGCGGGTATGAGCCACTCGTGGTCGTGTCATCAATATTCGTGACGTGAGACACAAGTATATCGCATTAGTGACGTCAAGATCAATCATTCATGTTCGTCGTAGATACCCTACCATGCCCATTTCGATGTATGCCAAGTGAACGAGTCGACCATGACAGCACCGTGACATTAGATAGATAGATAGATAGATAGATAGATAGATAGATAGATAGATAGATAGATAGATAGATAGATAGATAGATAGATAGATAGATAGATAGATAGATAGATAGCCAAGAAATATAATAGCAGGACAACGAAACTGTGACGATAACCAGACGAGAGATTCCGTTTTGATTTGTTTCGCCTCCTGATAGTGCTGCACTGAAACCCTAAAATGGTCGAGTCGTTTCTTCTTGCTTTTTTTTTTCTTTTTGATGCTCCTTGCAGAGGAAAAGAAAGTATCCATGCGGTGCGCGCTGATTCTTACTCTCGCATTTCCAGCCCTTCAAAGCGATAAGGCACATGATTGCTTCTGGTACTTATCAACTTAAGACACTTCGGTGACCTGCAGAGCATGAGCGATGTTGCCTCTGTAAAGACTCCGTACTTTGCCTCACGACGGGCAGAGCATGTTCCGTTGCAAGCGTCTTTCACGCATCACAGAAAAGTAATGGAAAAGGCTTTCTGTGTGCGCATGCTACAATTTTCTTCGAGAAAACTTCAACCGACCGTACTTCAAAAATGCTGCTGACAGACAGAATACCCGCACAAAGATAAGTTACTGTACTCAAATTCTCGGCGCTCCCCTTCCCTAGCCTCCTGATATTCGAAGGTTTGCGTGAAATTTCGACACTACACACATATTTGTTGGTAAACCACTACATCGTTGCACTTCACTGACCTCGAGAATGAAAAAAAAAAAAAAAGTGACGCAGGGATGTTCATTTCAGAACGCATTTTTACACCATTTAGAAACGGACTCAAAGTAAAAAACAGATAACAAAGTATTATGGCCTAAGCACCGGGGGCCGAATTCACAAAGCGTTCCGTTGGTAAGGGACATTTGCGAATTGCAAGCAGCCTTCTCCGATACAATGACTGGCTGAAACTTTATTTTATGAACAATTTCTGCATATTATATTTCTGTGAATACGGGTGCAGGATTTTTATCGGTTGTAAAGGAGAGCCATTTTTTGACTGAGCTCGCGGTTCAAGTAAAACTAAAGGCTACGATAGCGTCTTATCTTGCCTTATGGTGTGTTTGCTGTCGGTATTCATTCACTGTCAGCTGTTACATAAATGAATCTACGGGGTTCCCGCCACTCAGGTTAGAAATACGTATAGTTGCCCTAAATACGGGTGCAATCAGAGCACAGTAAGCTGCACCTCTATTCACAAAACCTTCTTCGTAGGTGCGTTCTTCATTTGCCGGTCGGCATTGATAACGGGATGCCCCGCATAAGTGTTTCCTGAAATGTTCGCGTTTCCGAACATATTTAGCGTAAAATGCTTTTGTGAATATGCTCCATGGTCAATAGCACAAGCGCTTAGTTCAGAATTGGGGGTGTGCGAGTACCAGATTTTTTTAAATACAAATTTGTTACAAATACCAAGTTCGAATATTCAATCGAATGTAAAGATACAAATGCAGCTTCGGTCATAATATTTTATACAATACAAATCTAAGTTAAGAAAATGCACTAATATTCTGTCAACACGAAATATATATCTTACTACTACGAAAATACTGTCAAGACTAGCCTTCCACATTGCAGATGTGTTGGTAAAAATAACACAGCATCAAATGAGCATTAAATACCAAAGGTTACCATGCACGAATGTTACTTATCCCGCGTTGTAAGGCTGCTACAATGCATGCCAACGAGATCCTTCGCAAGGAGGCGACTGTGAGTGACAGATGTCAACATGTTGTGTTTGCCTGTAAAAAGCGCTCAGCACACAAGCGTGGTGACGTGAGCGCCAACGGCGCTACGGAGATGTTTGAGGATGCTTATCTTGAAAGAACATGCTGGCGACGAAAAGTCTCCTGGCGCGCACACAATTGGCCCCGCCATCGTGTCTCCAAGCACTACCGACGCTTACCCGTACGGGCATCGCCAGAATCGACACATTCCATAAACGCGGAAGATCAGAAATTCTCCTCAATGTGACCGGATTGCATGTTAAATCTTCGCGAATATTCGAATCGAATCGCAATTTCGAATATCGGGAGTACTTCATCTTCAAATCAAATACAAATATCGATAGCGGGAAATTCTGAAAAATATTGGAAGCTGCCGAATATATTCGCACGCCTATCTGGAATACGACTGTCATGAGAAAACTCATGTGTACTAGGCAAGACCAGCAAGACAAACGAAGAGAAAAATAAGTGAAAATGAGGGAGTTTAACAGGAGGAGGAACGTAGATTTCTTCAGCGGAAGAAACTTGAAGAGGAACTTCAGCTTCCGGGCAAGGCGCAGTAACATGATTCTTTTCAGCAACTTTCCACATAGATAGATGAAACCTGCCACGATGGAACGTGCGTTGTTACCCTTGTTGTCTTACGTGAGCCTTTGGATTTCATACGCATGCTTTTCAATCGGCGGTAGCATAACGGTTAACCATTTTCTTCTTACTTCATTTTTCTTTCTTCGGAGACTTGCACGTATATGAGGGGGGCTTTCTCGTAATTAACTTCACTTGAAACTAGCGGTACCTTGTACTTCTCTCGTGTCTTGTGCTATTGCACACCCAATTGCCCTAGATCAGTACCAGGTAGCTCAAACACAGAGCTTGCTAACGGCTGTCTGTTCTTCAAGTGGGTCACGACCAAAGTTCCCGCCATGGAAGAGAGAGAGAAAACTTTAATCAGCAATAGGTCCAGCGCTTTGGTCGGGATAGGGCCACAAGCACGCTAGCCTAGGTGACGTCATGGCACTCTACGTAAATTGCAAGCCATCCACCAATAGCTTTTAGGTAAGAGCCCCAAGAATGAAGCTCTGTCGCCGTATTTTTTCTGAAACAGTGTTAACACAAACTTTTAAAACTTTATAAGGTGTCATAGTGCTGACTGCCTTTCTTTTCGCCTATAAATGCGTATCTTACAGTAGGCGCGTACACCTCTAGAAAAATTATACAAAGTACTAACTTTAATTTTATTGGGCGATCATAAGCGTGCTTCAATAAACACACAGGTTCCCTGGGGGAGAATGGTGCTTGCGTTTTTTACCCAATTCCGCACCACATAAGCATGGAACAAGGAACAAACAACAAATTTCAGGCACGGCTGAATCTCATTAGCACACGTAACGTTGAGGGCAAAATACTAGATGAGGGACAAGGCACGCAAGTACATAAAACGGCAGCGAAGGTCTTGTTCTGGTAGACTTGGGCGCCTATAGGTCAGACTTGGCAGTAATGAAACTACCCTGAATGGTAGTTAAATTTTGTTTTCCCGTAATGAGGAATGTTAATGACTTACTTTCGTGTGCTGGTAGTTTAGTAATGTGGTGAATCACTTGAAGCGAGTAATGCGAAGAAAACGACTCATTACTTTTCGAATTTATTCTTGATTAAAATACAGTATGTCCTCTTCCCTTATGGCATAAAAAAACTGACATAGAAAGAAAGTAAATACCAAGGACAACTTAAGAGAGAGAGAGAGAAACGTTAATTTTAAGCAAGCGCTGTCTGCGCCCCAGGTGGGCGGCTTCCTTGTTTCTGGTAGCCGCGAAGCTTCGCCATCTCTCAGGCCTGTTATATCATTCTTCGCTGATTATGAGGGTCTGGGGTGTGATGGCGTGGCCTTCCAGTGCTCTTCGGTTAGGGTTGCGGAACTTGAGTTTTACCCACGGCAGTTTATGTGGTCTCAGGTTACTCCCACCCACCCCCTTTCGCACCTTCTGGACTTCCATCTATTCTTTAGTGAACGAAATTGAACCAGTTTTTGAGACAGATTAGAGAACTGTCATTAAGGCGGGACAAGGTGTCACCGCGTTATATTATACGCTAATTTATTTGTGAACTCTTTGTGAATATAACACATGCCCGAGTTTGTGCATTAGGTACAAACTTTCGCTAGAGTAATGTTGATGTAATATTATTAATTTTCCAATGTAATCGTACTGCAATGTCTACCTTTGATTACCTTTGGCCAGCTGTAATTTGTAATGTAATGTAATTCTGTATTTCGAATTGTAGAAAAGCAGTTGGTAAAACGGGGATGAGGGTGGGGGGAAGTAACAAGGCATTGGGGGTTGAGAGCGCTATTGCCTAATATATAGCTCCGAGGCGAAGGCATGTTCTCTTTGCAACAGCTCGAATAATTCTACAAAGTTCGATAACATTTACATAGCCGGCAACGAAAACCAAAGATGATGAAGTCATGATGGCTTCCCTGCCGGCGGCGCAAGACAAATTCCGTTTGGTTGAAATCATGGCTTCACGAACACTCAGGCCCAAGGCAGGCTCTGCTGGGCCTTGTTTTTTCTACGGCCCACAAGGGCGGCAATATTAGAAACCTTGATGGGAGCCACGGGCGCACAGCCCTGTTTGAAACACGAATGCGTAGCAGCTGACAAACGATGTAAACGATGGGTTACCCAAACACGTTCCTGCGCTCAGAGCTTCGTGAACACCGGCGCAGCGTTTATTTTCCCATCGTGCTGAGGTGGGGGCTGTTCTAGCATACACGAACAAGCTTACGTTCCGCCGTCTTGATATTGCACACGCTCAATTTGGACTTCCTGTTCTAGGTATGTTATTGGGGCGGGCACACTTCGTTATTCAAGCCGTAATTGCATGCAGTCGCTTAGGTTAAAAAGAAAATAACAAGAGCTTTGTGTTCTGCGGATGAGGCACTTTTTACTAGAGTGTGTGTAAATTAAGTTCCTGGCGGAAAGACTTCTGTCTGCCGCTCACTTTACCGCAGAATGTCTGTCGCGAAGAAATTATGCGGAGTAAAGGGCATACATTAATTATTCGTAGTGAGAAGAAAGACTAAGCGTGCCGATGTTCCTTAGTGGCCCCTGCCGGCCCTCGGGAAAACGCGCAGCTTATTTCCCTGACGTCTGTGAATAGGATTTGCGCGTGATGCTTTGGCTGCCAGTATGTCTTATTCAGCATTTTTGTGGATTTATTTCGTGCTAGGTGGTAGCGGTCAGATATCGACTTCGGCGATAACCAGACACTGGTATGTGCACGTAGCACCTACCTGCACTTAACAAGACACCTCTATATGCAATTAGCTGTGGCCCCAAACATGCTACACTTTTATCAGGAGATTACGACCTATGGCCTCGGTGTTCCCTTAAAGAGCGAGAGTCTATCGGCGAAACCAATCAATTTAAATTATTCCGCTCTGGGCATCGAGCATTCACGAATTATGAAATACTAGCAGTCTCATACCAATTATTCAAATGTAGTTTTGTGATCTCTATTCTTTTCTGTCTCGAAGGGCATGCATTTGTTCTCGTTGGCGCATGATTATGGACGAAAAAGAAAAAGAGAACACCGCCAAACAACAGGAAAATGAAAAATTAGGAGCCCTTCCAATATCGGAAAAACGGGAGGCTAACGAAGATTAGCACGTCCATGCATTTTCTTTCGTTTTCTTTTCTTTAGAACAAAAATCGAAGGGATCTATATGGCTCAGCCATGTTCATATCTTCCTCGTTTGGCGAGCGTGCACTTTTATTGTTATTGCGAAATCGACTTGCTTTCATAGCATATACAGTTGCTGGTGTGTATGTGCTAGATATCTGCTGTAATTCCTGTGTTGTGTATAAACTGAAAGCAGTGTTTTGTGACATTTCTTATTTGTGACATTTGTTATTCGAATGTCAACTTGGCGAAGCACTGTAGCGGAGACCCTGCTTGTTGTAGGAGACGAGAGCGCTCCCAATGGGGGCCTGTACATATGAGAAAGTGTGCATCCACGTCCGTCTCGGGAACAGTGCAATACAGACACGTATCACCCAGTGTTACGTAGCACCAGTTCCACGCAGAGATTACTTATGGAGTAAGGGCAATCCCTGCCCGAGCGTGCACTTAATATCGCGCATGCGTTACAGACGGGCACCTTACGCTACGTCTACTTGTTCATGGATATAAAAGTCTGCTCTAAAGCTCGCGACCGCGTTTAATAATAATGTAATAAATGCCATGAAAGAAAAAAAAATTACTGAATCGGCGGTTCGTGATTAGAATCCGCAGTCTGACGAGAAATTTCTTATTTTCAGTCTGTAGTTTTATTATTTTTAGCTAAAGCGATGTAAGGCGTGGGCACGCACTGTTTACACGATTATAATTTTTATATTTGTGCACCGACAGCTTCCACGACAGCCCAAGTACTGCGAAAATGTGTCAATGCGAGCTTCACTTGAGAAGTACGGCGCGATGGCGCTGTACTCTTATTAATTTCTCACCTCTGTTGCTCATTCCCTTCACCCCACCGTATAGAGTTGCTTTGAAGACGGTTGACATCGTTTGCGGGCAATATCTCTACTAAACCGGCTGTACTGCTTCACATGTTGCAGCGACTGGTATATACGTGTATTATCACTTAAGACGTGCACCTTCCCTCATTCCAATGCACCGCCAGATTTGTGACAGGTCTTTGCAAACTTACGCCAGGGGCAGTTACCGAAGCACTGCGGTTAAGGAAATGCGCAGAGTTTGTTTTTCTCCAAATTATCCCAATGACATGAGTTCATCTCAAAGTGAATTTCATTTCAAATGTTTAAAACATGCTGTTGCGCTGGCAAGTGTACCCCGTTTGTAGGCAATGCATAGATCCTGCCGCTTTCCATTTTTTTCATCGCTTCAAGAAAGATGTCAACTCTTGTTTTACACTTCCAGTAGGTGGGGCGCATAAAGCTTTTGAAACATGCCATTGAAGGGCCAACTCAAATATACATACGTTACTTATTCTTTCTCGCTATAGATTTGTTCGTATTAAGGAAAAAAGAAATTACAGCATATCCACGGAGTGAATGATGATGAGTGGGCGAAGCTCGGGATGTGCATCGTAGATCGTGCCGAGTTCCGGATTAATTTAGTTAACGCGCATGCTACGAATCCTCACGGTTCAACTATGCACAATGCACAAGTGAAATCTCCCACCGGCACTTCATTGCAAGTCAAGATCCAGTGTGTATATATATATATATATATGTATATATATATATATAACTATGCACAATGCACAAGTGAAATCTCCCACCGGCACTTCATTGCAAGTCAAGATCCAGTGTGTATATATATATATATATATATATATATATATATATATATATATATATATATATATATATATATATATATATATATATATGGGTTTTGCCGGTGAACGCTTCTCCAACGCGAGCAGTCGGTATTTCTCAATCAAGAAACTCGCTAGGAGACGCTGCCTGCGCCAACGTTGTCTCTCGCGTTTGCCGGGGCAGTGTCGAGTTTGCCGGGGAGCGCGTGGCTCCCGGCGCTCACGGCGAGGGCGAGCGCCAGGTGCCACGCGCTCGCCCTCGGCGCGTGCGTGCGCTCCAGCAGGCACGCGCCGGTGGCTACCTACTACTAACTACTACTACTACTACTACTACATACATCGGGGACGCACGAAATGGCTGGTAATGGGGAATGAGAGGCAGAAGAATTCGGCTTTTAGTTAACGCGCACGCTGCGAATTTTTTATTGTTCAACAACGCACAGGAGAAATCTCCCACCGGCACCACCTTGGAGGTCAAAGCGTAAGACTGGTTACGCACTACTACGACTACGACGAGGGACGAACGGGTGCCGCTTTAAGGAGCTTCGCCCCTAATATATACCCAGTCACTCCCGTTTTCTCTGCCGCTTACAGAAAAATGAATGAATGGATGATGACGCGTGAATAAGTTAACGAATAAAAATAAAACAAGGAAAGCAAGATGGCAAAGAAGGGTTCGCTTATGTGAGTTAACTTTTAGTACTTAGTGACCTTAGTAGGCCTTAGTGTCGAGCACAACCACTATAACTGACATACGTAGAGTTCTGATGCTACAGAAGAAGATTATTCGCTATATTGGCAGCATAGACTATTATTCTAGCACCAGAGAAGCGTTTCCTAAGGACAATGTTATTAGAATTGACAACCTTTATACTTTCCGTTTATTACATACTGCGCGATATGCTTCTGAATCCCTGAAGAACTACATAAACCAGCTGGCATCTCTAGAACGTCGTAGAATTAATGCGAACACAAGGAACCAGGAGACATGGTTAGTTCCATATTTCAGAACGAACTACAAACATCATTCGTTAGTACATAACCTACTATCTACTTTAAATAAATATGAAGATATTCACATGCTCAGTAAAAAAGACTTGCGTTTATATTTCGTTCACTTGCAAAGTCACATACTGTGACATTGTGCATTGAATTGCATTGTGTGTAACTTTTTTTTAACAAAGTATTTCTGCTTACATGAATTTCTTGCGGCGCTATATGACCAGTGTTTGATTTTTGTTCGAACTAGCTAGTATTGCTACAGTAGTACGGTGTTATTATTCTGTGTTATTATTATTTCTGTTTATTACTCACGCTATAGAGGTATTTTACGGTATGTAGCATTTTTCTTGCACATGTATTTATTTTCACTTTTTGTTCCTGCAATTTCTCGTGCTGGAATTACATGTAAACCGCTGTATATGTACTTATGATATCGTATTCTGTTTTACTTGTTGGCTTGCTCGCCACTGCACCTAACTGCTTGTTGTTACTACCCTGTATAGTCTGGTCGTTGGGTCCCGTCAAGCTACTTAAATGTAGCTTTTAACCCAACGCAACCATCCAGCATGTATATACTGGAAAATAAAATTGAATTGAATACTGCTAACACAAACACGCATCTGCTGAAGTTGCGTCCACAGCACGTAGCATACGGTGTCACCTCATGCACAAATTTTTAAAAATACGACAAATTAGTGGGACATGTCTCGTGCGATAGTCTGTGCTTCGAAAAATTGCACTGCTCACGACTTGCTGTAAGCACAGGCTTCTGTTCGGGGCAACACGCCGTGTGTGGGTACCGGGTGTTTTATCCGCAGTGACATGCAACACATGCGCATACTTCGCCAAACTGATTCTCCGTGCAATTACCACGGCAAGTTATGCATTCCAAAACGTTGAAAACAAACAAATCTACATCACGCTTCTTTTCTTTTTCTTTTTTTATTGTCGAAAACCCGAGTAAATAATCTTATGCTCAAGCTGGCTTCGATTGGCTGACAAGTACTCTCGCCGATGGGGTAGACTTCGACGACGGCTGCGAGTATCCGGAAGTCACCGGTTGAGGTTCATGGAGGTAATGTCACTACAGTAGATATAAAGTGATTAAAATGACCGAAAGCTGAGAAAGTTGATAAGCGTTCAATAAGAACAGGTGGTGCAAAACACGGACACAAGGGAAGAAGAGTGGTCAACACGAAGGCGGGATATGATTACGTTTCACTTACGACATAGCTCTAGCGCGAAACGTACACTTTGGAATTATTGAGACTAAAGGAACAGAGGCGTGCAGGTAAGTAAGAGAACAAGAAAGGGCCTAAGAGTACTACAAGTGAAGGTTAAAAAGGCAGAAAGCTGAGCGAGCTGGCAAGGATTCATTGTGTAAAGAACAGACGTGGAAAATACGGACGAAAGGCAAGAGGAGAGAACAACACGAACCCTGTTCTTTACCTAACAGGGTTAATTGCGTATTCCTACAGGTCATGTCAGCACTGCACTTAACTAGATTGATGCTATCAAAATTTTCATACGTGAAAATAACTAAATTATCCAAGGAAACAGCACTTCCGGCTCCCTTCGAACAGGCAACTTGGGCGACATGCCCTGCAGAGGTTCACTTCACTCCCTGTTCCCATAAAGCGTCTTAACATAGGTGACATCTCGTTTATGACATTTAAGCAAAAAAAAAAATCTCGTTTATGCCAGATTATGCGCTGGTGTCGCAGTTAAACAGATTACTTGTACTCCACACTGGCGGGCAACTTCCCGTGAAAACGAAGAAAATGCCGCTAACGCGTTGCTTTCGCCCAGTATGGTGCGGCGAAATCTGACTGCGTTTGCGCCTACTTACCATTAATCAACGCGTAAACCCTGCTGGCGACGGTTTGCCCGTTCGCCTAAACGTGAAGGATAAAATAAGGAATATATAAAAATTTATTACCTCAAGTGTGTAATCTTCTTCTTGCCGCTGCAAATACGACGTTCACATTTCCTCCTTCCTCCTTCTTGAAAGCTTCACAGGGATAATAATGGGGATACTTTTATAAAGTTAGAAGCACGCTTAATTATGGAGCTCCGTGCCTTCATTAGTCTTCCGTTCTCTGCTGAAAAAAGAACTTGCGAGCAGGTATAACAGATCTTTCAACGGGAAAGTTATACTGAACATTACTAAAGCTTGGCAAGTGCTACGGAAGTCTGTGCGCTTTCACATTGCCTGTACCGTTGTTATTTCTCATTCTTTCCTCTTATTCATTCCACCTTTATTTTGCTGCTTTCCTTTTACGACTGTTCAGCCAACGGCTTGTGTTTTAAGCTACGATTCCGGCCTTACGCTAGGTGTTTGTCTCTATTTTTCCTGCACTAACCTAGAGATAAGTTGTAGCTAACCATATCGCAAGGCTAGGATTTGGCAGGTTCAGCGGGATACCTGCTGGGCAGTGCAATAATCCGCTACGATCTCCACAGAAGTGCAACTTTTCTATCTCGTTTCGCAATCCATGCTCTTACGGTCTACGATCAGCCGAAGGCAGGCGACCTTCTTGCCAATCAATAACGTACATATGGCCTTTCGTTTGACCGTCCAGGCAATACTCTTACCTGCGAGAGCAAAGAAAACATGTGATATCCTGTCGACGTTGATTTAGCGGCTTAGAGGGGGAACCATGTTGCGTCATGCATCCATTGCATGATTGGTGCTCGTTTCGCCATGAGAACTAGTATTTGATGCACGTTCGTGTTTTCGAACGATGTCTTATGAGTGAAACCTTGTTTCTTAGATGTTCGATACTTTTTTTCACTTGTTAAGTCAAAGCATTCCTTGCAACTCTTCACACGAAATACCTTAAAGTCGCGCGGTCTTATCAAGCCTGAATGATGGTTCTCGACAAATCTGGTCATGTTTCCGGTTCACCTTAAAAGGCCCCAGAATATCAGTACTGGATCCCATCAACGCGTCGTTCCATCTAAGCAACATTCACAAGTGTTCTTCTTGATCGCTCTGTTCCCTGCACAACTCCGCAGTAAGGTTACAAACCGTGCCCGAGCGTATATTACGTGTATATGTAATAACAAGAGCAATCTCCTTCAACCGTGACGCTACGACGAATCGTGATGACAAAGAATATAATACCGAGCTAACTGCCAGGTGCAGTAAAACATTCTCTCTCCTTGGGCACTACTGCGGGGAAGTAGGTTTACAGACAGGATGACGCAAGTGACGGGGTTGTGTCAACACCACATGTAGGACCAGCAACGTGTACTACAAGACGAGGCAGGTTATTGAGACAGGAGAGTAAATAATGCGTGACCACGCACTCTCTTCGCGCAAGACACAAGGCTAAGCGAGTCATGTTGCTTCACTACGACTGAACACTCGCTTTCCATTTAAGAGATGGCACCGCACATGGTCGCCAACTTTGCTGCACGGCACTTGATGCGCTCAGGCGTTGCAGGGTTCGTCGTCCCAAAAAAGGTCATCACTTGCAGCCGCTACCGCCCATCACTGAGACAGCCGAGGCCTTCGTCGAAAGAACAGCAAGATTGCGCTTACGTAGCGTCGCAACGCGTTTGAGCTCTGAACGTGCGCCGGCCAGAAACGTGTCTGCAAGCTTGGCTGTCCTATGCGTTTATCCAGAGTGGACAGAGTGACAGCGGTATTCTGTGACCACCGTTGCCCGCTGTGTGGAGCGCGGTCAACGCTCGGATAACGCAACACGTTAGAACGCACACGGTTGATGCTTTTTTTTTGCGTATTGCAAAGCGAAGGACAACCAGGTAGCTCCTGAATAAAACTACGCATCAGTAACAAAGAGTGCACACACCATGTACAGTTCGTTGTGCAAGAAATGACCGTAATTCGGAGTGCAAGACCCTGCGAAAGGGACAGATGCACAGGAGTCGAAAAGCGTCATCGAAGTTCATTTTTCTATTTTCTTTCATGCAGTTAAGCGGAATAGCAAAAGTTTGAAAGAAAAACATTAAAAACGCCCCTGCCTCTTTGCGCTTGGCAAGGACGACAAGCGTAATAAACTTTGAAAATCATTACCCTGTTGTTCTAGTCTGCACCTGCGCTATCACAGGAGATCGAAGTGAACCCTGCGAAGCATAATGCACGCAAAATAATCGTTGAAGAGGAAAGGAAAATGTCCACTCTGAGCATTTAGTCAGCAAATACTAGATTGTTATAAAAACGCTGCACAGCCGGCCACTCTTCAAAGACTTTCGAACCAACCCTCGCATCTGGTTTTGAAAACAGCTTGGTGTGTATTGAAGGACTCCTGGGAACACACAGCAGAAATAATTTTTCAAAGGGTTGCTGTGAGCAAAGATATTGCGACCGGAAAATGACCCTTGGCCATTTTTTCTTCACTCGACGGAATAAGGCTTTGGAAGGCTGCCTTGAGGCAGGCGCCGTGCCCACCACTCTACCTGACTAGGTTTCAGTGCACAACAGCGTGCTAATTGAGCGCGCAGCTTCGCAGGGGTGCTGGATGTAAAGTTATCGTATACCCGTAGCGAGAAAGACCCTCACACAGGCTCGGTGGGCGGTTGCGAACGGGCTAATTTGTCACCTATTGGCCCTTACAGCGAAGTGTTCTGTGAGAATATGGAGCAGCTGCTGGGACAGTCAGCAGTACCGTCTCTTTGAAAAGCTGGCTCATGTGTAAGTGGCAACTTTTTGCTCCGCTTGTGGACGCTACGTGCCGTTCGAGACTGCAGAATTTATCTGAGCTGTTCATTGCCGCATGCGCTAGCGGTATGCTTCAATGAACAGCTCGGCCAAATTCTACGACGCTAGCCATAGAATGTCTTTTCACCAAGACCAGGGGTGGTTCAGGACCCTTTCATTTTAACCGACCTCGTTCTCTCTGTAAGGATGTTCTTTGTTTGTGGTATAAGCCCCACCAAGGTGTCCTGTTAAATTTTATTGGGGCCGTGGCGCACTTTTTGAGCATTGTGAGAATATGCTGCCGATCAGTCGTCGGAACTCCTCCGAACATTTGAGTTAAACATAACACCACGCACCACCGGGAATGTAATATTTCGTTTCAAGGATCGCTAAAGATCTGTCGCTCCTCTTTCGGAAAATTACGATCACGAAGGGACTGACTGCGTAGGCCTGGAGAAGTCTTCTAAGATATGATTCCTTATAATGGTCTGCACAATATAAGCAGCTGGAAAATTCTGGGTTGAAACAGTATATTTCTAAGAAATGGCGGCTGCGTTCTGCCTTGGGACAGTAGACGTATAGCGTAGCTGTCAGACAAGAACCAGCGCCTGAAATGTCAGGTCACTACAACGACTGATGTCACGCAACAAGCATCACAACTGGCGTTGTGGAAGGCCCCGGAATATTTGTTTACCTGAAGTTATTTGGCGTGCGTTATCATTGCACAGCACACGGACTTCTAGCATATCCCCTTCATTGAAATGCGACAATTGTGGCCGGGTTTGAACCCATGTCTGTGTGGACATATTCATCACGGGATACATCAGTATGCGGTCATGTACATGTGTAGGAATTCATAGGTTTTCAGTGCTCAGGTATAAAGTGAAGTAGGATGTTTTCCTTTGATAGGTTTTACTTTGATTTGATATTCATATTGGCTTTGCAGCAAGTTATATCTGCCTTAGGCTTAAGTAGTAGCTCGAGTAAACATGTTATTCGCTGGACCTTGCGGTGAGCTTCTTCTCACTCTTTTGCAAGTACTGGTCTGCACCTGGAGAATATTTATTCATTTCCTTTACCAGTTTTTTATTGTAACTGCGGCTGACATGTGATCCAGTAGAAGGTAGTCACGGGTCTCGGCTGTATCTATAAGCGCCGTAATTTTCGCGTCAAACGCGCGAGATCTGTGGACGCTGGACTAACCACCGAGTGTAGTATGTTACAAAATCTGCAGGAGGAAATCCTCAAATGAATATGACAGCCTGCCTCAACTCTTGCTTAGAGAAACCGACTGCCAGTCGCGGTTCGTTTAATGAGCGCAACAACACGGATTCAAAAATGTACCGCCATAGAAGCACCGTATCGCAGAGCGCATTTCATCAGTTGCCTTTCTACTTCCTCCCTGCAAAGTCCAGCGGCTTATTGGAGAATTCTATGGCACCATGACAGCACATCGACAAAAGACACAAATACCCGCCTTGAGCATATATATTTTTTTTTTTTTGATCATGCGGAGTCGGATTGAAATCAAAGCACTGACGCCCGAATGCATTTGTTTTCGTACTCTTCACCCACACACTGATCAAACTCCCCGTGCTTTGGCTTCTTATGACACCTTCATCACCTCACATTCAGCACTACATACAAGGCAAGGATGGGTCTCCTGCCTGCGTGGCATACGGTGGCTTCCCGGATAATGTCCAAGTTCTGTGGAATTGTCCAGGTGGCCGTGCAGCCATGGGCGAGACCCACAAACACATACCTACCATCCTAAGACCGGCGACCCTGGAGGAGTGGCTGGCGGACTCCTCCCCTGACCTCATGAAGTCCCTACTTGGAACATTTGAAACTTCTAGGCGTGTCTGAGTGCTAGGCCTTCCTTTTTTTTATTAGTGGACCGAGATGGCGGTTCATTTATTTTTAATGAAATTCTCTCTTTTTAGTGACGTTATCCAAAGCATGCGCTCTTATACATATGTGCTCTTTTATGGCCGTACTATTTCATGACTTGTTTTCTGCTCTGAGCTACTGCTTTTCTGAGTAATCAAAGTTAACTTTTTTCGACATGTTTGGTACTGCTTGAAGACTTCCTTTCTTGTATACAAGTCGCATCGTAGATCCCCGTTCCACTGAGGCAAAGTGTCATCGTTTGCTGGCTTTTCACCGTTCACACCGTGGCGCGCAGCAACATATTGCTGCCTTAACGAGGTATGACAACTTCACGGAAAGGAGTCCTTCGGAGATTTTCCTTGAGCAAGACTCTAATGGCGCTCTGATTTTATTGCTTATATTTGATGCAGACTAAACAATACGCAGCATGTGGATCTGAAAATAAAAATGACCTGTTTGCTTACCACCAAATGAGAGCCCTGTTTTTACCACATTGCAAGCACGAAAGATAAAAAGAATAATAATGGACAAGGGCGACAATTGTGCTGTGTAATACGAAATAACAACTGAAGGTCGTCGAGTGCTTTTTATTATACGACGACGGCGCTTTCACCTGTGCGATATGCACTTCGCCGGTACGTCAATACGCCCTATAAAACTTTATTTGTTTAGTTACATATTTTATTTCCTTACATATTGATTTGGAATATAAACGAAGATTAGCATTACTGTGGGGAGTTTATGTAAGAGATATGTGAATGACAACCATATTAGGGGGTTACGGTATCCTCCTGACAGCGAAAGTCTAGCAAAACATGAGGGGGGTCGGCCAAATCTATATTCCATTGACTTACACTTATTCTATGAGCCTTTCTATATATTCCCACAGACGTGAAACTGCAATCCCAAGCACCACCTATTCATGTTACAAATGTTTATGGCTCCAACCTTGATCCACTGTATCGAACCCGCTCTGTCGTACGGTCCTCGAAGTATGACAGGTGTAATCGCTCACGTCATCGTTATTCATCTGTCCTTATCACCAGACAGTCTTACTCCTCCTGATCATCGAAGCATAGTGCAGCGAAAAAAAGGTTGTTATCCACGATAGCGCCAGAAGAAATTCAACTACAGCAGCAACTCACCTACAAAAGGCGAGGGAAGCTTAAGAATATGCATCTTCCTGCTCCACTGTTGTACCGCATCTAAGGGAAACCGAATAAAAATAAAACAGGAGGGGAGGTGCTCAAATGATAACTTATATGTGGAAGAAGAAAGAAAGAGATTGAGAGGGGAAAAAGAGGGAGGGGGAGTATGTGAAAGAAAAGGTAGAAACTTACCATCCCCACCAGCGAAACCACGGCTAGGGCACGGGCCGCGAGCTTTCATTGAGGGAAAAAAAGGGGGTAATTCCAACTTGATCTGACACGAATTCAGACGTACTATTCTGGTAGGGCCTTGACCATGAGACGGTTCATATCGTAGCGCTTGTTGGTAGTTGTCCGGAAGTAGTGAGGCTTTCGTGTGGGGCTGAACTCAGTTCGGCTGTCCTACCTAGGTAGGGTCCTGATCATGAAAACGGTTCTATCTCTTAAGGCTTGATGGTAGTTGTCAGGAATTAGTGTGGTCTTCGTCGGACACAAAACTAGTCTTCATCGTGGGCTACACACAGCATTAATAGTGATGTGTAAATTTTTTGCTTGGCTGGCCTAGTATTGGCTAGTGATCGCTAGTGTTGATTAAAGATGACTTAACCTTTGGCTAATAATTCGGTGAAATTTTCTAATCGTTCAATAAAATTGGCTATGGATGACCATAAAGATAACGAAATGTAAGCAGACGTAAGTTAGGCGACGCTACCTTATTCATCTGAATTCGCTCTTAAATCAATGTTCATTCTATTTTTTTTTTGTATGTTGAAGTTTTCTGCATCAATCAGTTTTCGAGAGCTGCAACACCAGTACACATATACTAAATGTCAAAACTGGAGAGTGCTGTGGGCAGTACGAGAAAGTTGTAGACATTGCACAATAAAGCGCTTTCCTTTTTTTTTCTTTTTCTTTTTGCCTGTACTAGCCTTGAGTCCATTAGTGCGCAAATGAGCTCACAGCAAGAAAAGCTGTTGCTTCCCGCAGATTATTGTTTTGGCCGTTTGCTAGCTTGTTGTACTCAGCTGAATATAAGCGAACCAGCGCGCATGACGCCGCCGCCGCTCTCCCTATCTCACATTCAACATCATCACGTAAATGACGTGATAAGAGCCCGTCGCACTTACGGGATTAACAGAAGGAGTAATTTGCACGTTAGTTAACTTAGCAAACATATTCGCTTCTTTATTTTCATCCCTCCTTGCGCCATAATATGTAGCAGCATCACAGGTTACTTGTTATGCCGCCCTAATGAGCTCTAGATAATATGTCGGCCTTTTTCCCATTTGCAGCTTTCATTACTTCATAACCTTTGCTTACGCACGTGAATTGGTTAACGCTTCAAGCTTCCAGGATGGTTTGGACAGCTGCGTTCTGCTTCCGTACGCTCTTGAAAGAAGCATTACTGGTCACCTCCTCGGTGGCTTCGTGGTTGTAGCTTTTTTTTTCTTGTTCAGCTCCGGTACATGGAGTTTGATTTCCTAGCACAATGACCCGTTCTCGTGGGAGTGCACTGACAAAGCACTACTTTATCGAGGCTAAGGTGAAGATTAAAGAATTGAAAGTCGTCGAAACCCGGACTTCTTCCTATGCTCTATTCCTTAGCAGGCGTTGCTTTGAAGTTCTCGCCCCAAACATCCAAACATTCAAGAAAAAGCTGTAATTAAATGTCTGCAACTTCGTGATCAGTGGATAGTATTGTTATTTGAAATAAAGCCCTAATTTCTGCGCATGTGACTTTAATAAATATTTACGTAGATGTCACCTTGAAGCTTCTTAGAATGCGACTGTTTTTTCTCATGGACGTCAAAAACGTGTGAACAGAAACTGGAAGAAATTACGAACAATTGTCTATTCCTAGCTTTTACCATTGCAGAAAAGCGCACTCTAATACGGTGTCGGTCAACCATCGTCATGTACATTATAAGTTTGTATGGAATGCGTGCATGTAGCAGCTACTGATTTTCTGCTCATATTTTACTATACTCGGGCACAGGTTAAGAAAAAAAATTCACCGCATATCCACGGAGTGAATGATGATGAGTGGGCGAAGCTCCGGACGTTCATCGTAGATCGTGCCGAGTTCCGGATTAATTTAGTTAACGCGCACGCTACGAATCCTTATGGTTCAACTACGCACAAGTGAAAGCTCCCACCGGTACTTCATTGCAAGTCAAGATCCAGTGCATATATATATATATATATATATATATATATATATATATATATATATATATATATATATATATATATATATATGGGTGGCCGGTGAACGGTTCTCCAGCGCGAGCAGTCGGTATTTTTCAATCAAGAAACTCGCTAGAAGACGCTGCCTGCGTCAAGCTTGTCTCTCGCGGGTGAGGGCGCGTTCTCCTTCTTTGCGAGCTGGTAGCGCGTGCATCGAAGAAAGAGCGTTTCCATAGTCAACGCGCGCCTTTCGCTCTCTCTGTCTCTCTCTCTCTCACAAGACAGCAGATGAAAGAGTGAGAGAGCTCGCGCGCCGAGAGGCACGCGCCCTCCTAGTAGCGCGTTCCTAGTAGGTAACGCGCTACTACAACGGACGGACAGATCCAAACCTTAAGGAGCTTCGCCCCTAAAAAGCGGCTTCTGCCTGTCAAAGGACGCCCCTCCAGCCAATGGTGCCGCTCTGTCAACGTGACATGGCGGTATACTGTCTCCGCGGCGCGCTCTGATTTCTCTGTATAGCGCGGCGCGGAGACTGTCTACCGTGACGTCACTTTGACAGAGAGCCACCATTGGCTCGAGGGGCGTCCTTTGACAGGCGAAAGCCGCTTTTTCTTGACTTGTACCCGAGTATAACGTATGAGGTGTCGCAAGACTGGCTTGTATACGCACTACTCGTTAATCGTAAATGCGCAACATTTATTACACCTGCACAGAGCGTAGGGACTTGGATGAGCAGGCTGTATGGTGCAAACGGCAACGATTTAAACAGAGCAAGTTCGCTTTGTTCTCCATCGTCGTCGTTTGCGCGGTATGTGGTTTCCATTGTGCTGAACCATTCTGTGTTTCCCTTGTTCACTTTATTTGCTGCAGCTGCACATTGCTCACCGACTGCTGACGGCAGCAAGGAGGCCCGGTCGCCTTCAGGATCATCATATGTGCATGTGGTTGAGTCCCTAAAGGAAGTCGGAAAAGCTCCGATCAAAGCGTAACAAACACTGACCCACGCCACGTGGCATTTACGAAGTAGCTGCGGCCATCTATGAAACTTTACTGAGATGATCGTACCGCCAAGGAAGGTGGATTGTGTTGATGAATTATAGAAAATCCTGCACTACTGCTCCTGAAGAGACAGCCGGCGCGGTTGTCATTGCAAGCGAACAGTATGGGGCTTAGCTAATATGAGAAGTCAGAGTTACCAGCATTGTGGTTTGGTCTGAATTAGGGTTGGTCAGAACCTCCGTTAAGGCTCCCCAGAAGGTTTCAAGCGTTATATTTAAGTGAAATTCTGTTCATGTTGCACCATTTCTCATGCTCGCTAAATGTGAAGCAAAGCAAAGGACAGCTACTACAACTTGCGTGCAAAGGATATTTGGCGACGAATTCTTACGCTTGATTTGTTATTATATGTACCAATTCGTGGACAAGTTTACTGTGTTTCAGAGCCACACCTGTGTTCGTTTTAAAGAAGTGTGGCACGTTCTGTATGTGCCCAGTGCTACATGTTCATCGAATCGTGAAACACTGTGGAATCATTTTGTAAGAAATCGCTTTCTTTACATTTCAAAAATGTGCGCGTGGGCTGCTTTGCGCTATACTGATAGGCAGTATTCATCGGACTGAGTATTACCAATCCTGGTGGCGTCTATACTTCAGAATTCGACGCTGTAAGAAATGCCATAACCTTGTACGACCTCTAATCTCAATATCTCGCCAGTATTTACGTTTCACGTAAGTCAACCATTGCAAGCACTCATATTTTGGTATGAAGTGCATGCATCAGTGAGCAGGAAAATCAGGACCCCCGTTGGTTGGTAATCTTGCTAAAGTGTCATGGAACATCCGTCGATGCCCTGCAAATATCTCAAGCAACGGGCATTCACTGCTGCGAAGCACTGACGCCCAGGGGTACCCAAGTGGTAACGACGTTTTGCTGGTGAATCCGCACAAAATCGAGCATTCGATTACCGTCAGCAGCAGCCGTCTACTTTTGTCCTGCAGCATAAAAAACATGACTATGTACTCCTGCGCGCGTTTCAAAACTATATATTGTGAAAACTCGTTTGATACTTCGCCCTTCAAAGTTCTCTCTCAATTCGTTGCCTAACGATAATTGAGGCGATTGCTCTTCCAGGGGGATGCTGCAATCATGACAGCTAACTCTGCCGTCTGCTGGTTATGTATAGAAAGCTATCGAGGGTTCCGCAGCAGTGCTTCCCTGCGCCAGAACTCTTTCTCTTTATTTTTTCTTTTTGTGAAAACCGAAGTTTCATTAGGTCCCATTTCTTCCACTTGATTCCGCGGTGGTATGACCGGGTAGGGTAGGTTAGCTCTGACACATGAAAAATCGGGTGCCGCCACATAAGTCGTCCGTTGCCAGGGGTGTTTAAGAAATACTTACCCCAGGTTTCTAGTATTATTTTTCTTGCGTCCCATTACCCCGCAATTTTGGGACAGAAAGCCTAAAAAATTAAGACCGCGATATTGTCGTCTATTGTAAAGGCCCAGGTGCTTTCCAGAGAAATGCAACTCTGTTGCCTAATCAACCGCAGACAGCAGTATTGCGCTGGAGTGTGTACGCGTTTCGGTTCGCCTATAGAACGAATGAAAGACCGAGACAGATAGCCACTTGTAAAACGTCATTTTTTACTGAAACGCTATTTGTGAGCGAACGCCCTACGCAGGACGTTCGCGAGAAGGGCTGCGCCTGACGGCCCTCTCAATACTGCTCCAGTTTAAATGCTCCAGATTATTATCCCTAATAAATCTGGCGAGGTAATTCGCCCACATAGGAACACTGCGTACACCGACGGAGAGTCTCGTGATAGCGAGTGGCAATGTCTCCCTGCGACGGCTCACGTTACCAGTCCACTCCTTGTCTTCTGGCTGCAAGACGCATCCGGCAAGGGAAATAGTTTAATATGTGCTAGCCAAGCACGGAGGGCAAGCGCTTGCAAGTGGTTGCGTGTGTCTTCCTTGTCCCTGTTTATTTCGCGCAGTTCGTCTCTGTCATGGATTACCAACTCGACTAGCGTTCAATCCTTCTAAGTTATGCTACACAGCTATGAGGTTTTGCAGTATGAGCTGTTGAGGTAACAATAAGTGAACTCAGGAGAGTCACAACTGTAACACTAGTTAATCGCTTTTAGCTTCGACACGCGTATACATTAAACGATGGCCACAATTGTGCAATTCATGAGGGTACCAAAACTTCCTAACTCTTGGAAAATTACATCAGTGGAGTGATGTAAGGACACGCAAGTGTCTCGCGTTTTGCTTGCTTAGAAGTGTGACTTGAAGCTGAGCGAAATATGAACTCGCCAAAACTAGCTTTCTCCATACAAGAACTAAGACAAAGGTCAGCGTAGCGATCAGAATTCCTGACCTCACAAAGTGACGTAATCATTACGCTAGTAAGGCTGAAATGGTAGTAAGGCTGAAATGGTGTTTTTTTTTTAATTTGAGAAACAATTACCCAGTTGTTTTCCCAAGGAATGAGCATGGAGACTAATGGCAAGCAAATGAATATTACACAATTTGGGGCATTTAACTTTATGAGCCGTGTATGCGCGAAAACTGAAATGCCGCAGAGCTACATAGTGAAGCAGGTTGCGCATATCGAAAAACTCCTGGCGGTTAGTTGACTTGGCGCAAGGGTGCGAGCTGAAGTCCGCGAAATGAATTCACACAATTCTGAGCTGCGGCTTACAGATCGCCATTGCTTCAATGACAATGCGGGTTCACTATCGTTGTCTACCGCTGGTATGAAAACCACGTAACTTAAAACGGCAAGGTTAATATGCTTGACCCTGCGTGTACCTGTAGTTGCTGCAGCTGCATCTGGGTGACGTTCGAAAGCCGAAAAGAGGAAGTTTGCTGTCATCGAGGCATTGATGGAGGAGCCTGCGATGACTGCGTCCAACTCTTGACATGCATCAGCGAAAGGCAGTTCCTCCCGCATCACAAGCGAAGTGGCATTTTGCACAACCAGCGTGCGCAGGCGACTGCTGATAGCCTTTGTCCAGTGTGCCACCGGTGAACGGGCACACTTCTCTGGATTGCTGAGAGGTACATACATTAACACAAATTTATTCGTTATTTCTGCAGGTCGCACCTACACTGTCGCTATTTTCGACGTTATTCCGAAGAACACCTACTGTGTTATATCGCTGATTCTAAATGATTGTCGAAGAAAAATCTATTTGCCATTACCTAGCCACAATCTCTAGCCTTGTCTTGTTTCACGATAGCGTAAAGATTTATACGAGGAATAGCATAAGGAAGGAGGGCGAGTGTATACGTTTGCTATGACACCTTGCATACGTAATAATGCCGGGTTTCGCGTTGTGTGCTCAAGACTTCTAGTTTGTGCATGCCCTTCCTGCAGAAGGTAGCGTTCTTCCTTACGTAACGCCGTTACAGTAGCTACTTACGCTTTGCTGATACTCGCTATGGTTAAGCAGGTGGTATGATTTATAACAGTATTCTGCGTGGTTGCAAAGGAAGCGAGTCGCATTACGTTTTTCATCGTCTTACCCTGTACGTGCAAAGCACGACAGTAGGTTGGCAAGCTTCTTGGACAGGAGAATCTCCGTGTCCCTGATGTTTATCTTATCCGAACGGAGACCCTGGAGATTCCCCGAAAGGTAGATCCAGTCGAGCATTTGAGGAGACCCCATCCAGTTTGGCCACCAGCGGAAGTCCGGAACGTGGCGGAAGTAGTACGCGTAGACATTGACGTCCGGGAACTCGCTCCGTTCGCCTCGCGTGTAGATATCCAGAAACCGCTTCATCGGGCAGTGCACAATAAAGTCTCCAATAGCGCGTGCAAGGTTGCCTACAGCGCTACCAGTTTCATAGCGCTGCAGGAAGAACCCCAGGGTCACCTCGTCAACATTGAATCCGTGGTGCCTCAAGTAAGTGTGCAAGATCTGCGAGGCCGTATTCGCGTCGAGGTCAGTCTCGTGCTCTACACCGAAGAAGCCGAGGAGGGCGCTCGTGTAGGCGCTGCCTTCGTTCTCAGTTGTGCCGACTAGGATGTCCTTCTGGGTCTCGAATACAACGTTGCCCGATCCGCCTTCTATGCCTTGTGAGGACGTCCGCTGCTGCTTAACTATGGCTTCACCGAACGAAGGGTTGAACGCGGCGACTGCCCCGCCCAGCGTGGCCGATCGCTGGTGCTCGAGCAAGCTGTGGACTGACTTGACCTTGAGACAGGGCACGATATGTTCGGCAGTGTCTATCTCGTCCGTTTCGTCGCTGCAGAGCAGTTCGCGGGATATGTCGCGTATTATACTGTCCGAGCGCTTGGGCAAAGGGCGGTACGGCGAGCCGCTCAGCAGTATCGCTCGGTGGAATAGCGCGGAACTTGTGGGAGACGAGAGATGCAGGCCCACGGCGGTGGCACCAGCCTCGAGACCGAGGAGGGTGACCTTCTTCGGGTCGCCGCCGTAGCGGGATATGTGCTTGCGTACCCACTCCAGCGCGAGGACCTGGTCTGCGAAGCCAGCATCTCGGGTGGTGTTCTCACCAGGGATCGTGTAGAAACCCATCATGCCAACTCGGTAGTTCGGGATCACAATCACCTGCATTTGAGAAAAAATTTCGGGTGGGTTTATCATTTCTCGGAATTGCCTGAGCGTTAAGGTTGCATTAATATCGCATCTTTCATTCATCCTCTATTATAAATTACTATGTGCTGGTTATAAAACGGTGCCATACCGTTTGTTCTAACAGCAAACACATCCTAACAACTCAACGTGCAAGCGGTGTATTGTCGCACGTGAAACAATCTCTTTATGATCTATCTATCTGACGAACACCTTGCGGTCGTGATGATGATCTCTGTAACGTTGCTGCGGTGAAAAAATGCTACATACTTGCATTCTTTCATTCGTATTTAAATACAGTAGTGGACAACAATTATCTGATAGTTGTTTCCATATGCGAATACGTTAAACGACGGTTGTTATCTTACAACGACTCGGAATGAACACAACACGAGCTTAGTGCAGATAGCATTGCACCAAGCGTGCCCAATTTGTTTTTTACGGGTTAAAGAGAACCAACGCCTCTACCTGGTTCCAGAGGGAGGCCATGACCGATCCGTCAAACAGCTCGTAGTCACCGCTTCCACCGGACACGAAGTTGCCGCCCACCAGGACGACCACGACGGGCTTCGGCGAGGTGTCTTCGTCGCTTCTTCCTCTGAGCGGGGTCCACACGTTAAGGAACAGGCAGTCCTCGAACTCCTCCGAGAAAGGAAACGGATGTGACGGGAACGCGCTGTACGCTGGGCGGACGCATGGCTGCGGATGGTCCTGCATCTCCTCGCCGCTGTGCTTGGCCTCGTACGGCACGGAGGGCCCGAAGCGTTCCTGTACCTGCAACGATCCATGTCTCTTCTTGCTGAGAAGGATGAAGAAACTAAAGAAAAAAACTTTGGGCCGAATTAGTCCTGGCTTGTTCTCCATGCGAACAGGCCTACAAAGCTCGCAGTATATAAGCTGGGGATCTATATTGAACGTAGTGAAAAATATCAGCGCTACTTGGAGAAGGCGGGCTACTGACGTCGAAAAGGCAAGACTCCTGGTCTCGTGGAAGCTTGCCGTGGATGTGCCTTGGCAATGCGACTTGTCGTGACTTCCATGGCTGCTTTATGAATATGTGCCTCTCCGAAATACTCTGTTCCAGCTATTATGTTAACAATAATTGCGTGCTACGCGAATAGACATAATTTGCTTTTATTTAAGCATTCTCATGAATAAGTTTTCGTGGTGTCTTTTATTACGTATGACGGGGAGAGTAATCATAAAGTTTAGAAACGTGTACCTTTGTGTGTTGTGCGAGGTCAAGTTGGCATGCTCAAAACAACGGCTGTGGAGAATAACTGACGCGAACTATTTGACGCAGAGATCTGTAGGTTATCGATTCGATTCACAATCAATGTCACCACATTCTTGGGGCGTTGAAAAGGAAAAAAAACGGTCGTTTATGGTGCGTTAGTCGAACGGACGACTGCCAACCTCTACGTTATCAATCTGCGCTCACAACGTGTAAACGAACGTCGACGTAGCAACCGACACGATGCTCATAACGCACGTCCTCTTAAGATATTGCCAAGTCAGACAGCTGTTTCCTGCCCGCATGATTGTTGCGTAACCATTTTCTGCCGAGCAGTGTGGCCAGTGCTCGGTAAGTGGTTCACATATGGGAATTACCTGAGCGTAACGCAGGTTTAGGTACTGCACCACGCCGCGGTCCATCACGCTGAGCAGTGTGCCGCCGTGTTGAAGCCCAGACCCGTAATACATGCTCATGGTTCGGTGCTTGTTGGCGCTCAGCTTCACCACTATCTGAGTGAGGGCGTAGGCCAGGAAGGCGAAAACCACCAGGGCCGTTGTGGCTGCTGTGAAATGCATTAGCAACGCATTTTAGCACTAAGTAACGAATGCAATTTCATTTTCCTACGATCATTCGGTTATGCGAGCGCGACAAAAGGATCCCTAAATTCGATATGGGCTGCTACAAAAGCAATCACAAAGCGCCCAAGCACTACACGCGTTATGACACTGGTTTGTTGCTATCGGGCTGTAATATCTACCAGGAAAAAGTTAAATAACTGCGTGATTCGTAAATAACGTGAGGGCTGTGACAAATAAAAACGTTGCTTGCAATTGTAAAATAATACAAGACTGTATGGGCAATTTAACTAATAAGTGCACTCTTAGAAGTAGCATACAAAAGCTTCCATACGCTGGACATCTTCGGGGTGCTAAATACTGCGTCGCAAATAACAAAGCTACACACACAGTTTAGGTTTTTGTACAAATTTGTCATCGCGCATTTAAAAATGGTATGGTATGACCTAGTGATCCTATAATAGTTAAATCTTTTACACTGACCGTCTTCCTACTAAAAACCTCGTGGCTCTAGACGTGACCTACATTCTCCTCAAGTATGTGTCTTGCGTTCATTTCAGTATCGACGTAATAGAAGCGGAGAGAGCAGATTTCCCGAAGGTCATGAAGGTCAGAGATAGTACAGTGAAGCAGGGTACGGGAAGCAGGCTAGCTGGTATTCCACACAATCAAGCGTTTCTGTGCACGACCTAGACAAGGAGAAATGTACTCGTCCGTGTCGTTCCTTTGTCCCTGTCTTCAGGCTGTGCGCAGAAACATTTCCGCCGCGGTATTTTCTTCGGCGCCGGCGTCCTGGACGGCCGCGGCGCCGATACAACACGCGGAGCTCTTAAAACGATGCAGTCCAACAACGTAGAAAAAGGCCGCATGTATGGGACTGCCTTCCTACGCTCACCGACAATGTTGTATGTCTTTCGTGTAGAGGTCCTGGAAGCGATGATCGCCCTGTGGTCCGAATCGCTGGAGATCTCCATTTCTTTTGTCTCGTAAAGCTCAACCCAAGAAGCCACGAATGGAAGAAGCCGTGCCTTTCAGAATGAAGCGAAGGACAGCGAGAATGCAGTCGGCAGGGCGCGTGCATGCACACACTTCTTCCTTGTTCCTGTACTTTACGCTGCGTGTACTTTTTACCAGCATGCAAACCACAAGTGCCCACACAAGGTTGTCAAGTGAGCGTGCACAAGTGCGCGCTCACTTGACAACCTTGTGTGGGCAACTATCTCGCGATATATAATAAAGACTGGCTCGCAGATATGCGGACCTCCTGCACCGCCAATTTTGAAGGAACTATCGAGAGACGAAAAAGGCGAGTGATATGGAGGAGAGAACTAGAAGTTATCTATAGGCAGTTATGTTGTGGAATTCCAAAACTAAACCCTTATATGCCCCGTAGCCTTTGTGTCCATATTGCGGCGAAGACGAATCTATAGATTATTGCTTGTTAAAATGCAGTCGTTTATACTCGTTAAGAAAACACACATTGAAAGATTCTCCTCATAGGATTGGGTTGGAATTCTCCGTCTGCAATATTCTGCCTTTAGGAGACTCCTCATTAGAACATTGTCACGAGGATGTATGCTCTACTGTTGCGAAATTCATAACTGATTCAGGACTGTTCTAATCATAAATTCGTAATATTTACTATAATATTCATCCTGATTATTGTATTCTTATTGACATTTCACGGTAATTGTGGCGTAACTCTTCGTACTTTCCCATCTTGGCCAATCCCCCAGGGTGTGTATGTGCCAGGGTTAAGGAAAAAAAAAACAACTGAAGGAGATAGGAATACGGGCGTGGTCAGGAACGTACCCGCAAGGAACTTCATTACATGCAGCGTATCCGGAGACGTCCCTACGCCATATCCTCTGCAATCCGAATACAGCATGAGCAAAAGGGGCCACGAGAATACCGCTACGACGTTCTGCTGGCGTTTAGCGAAAACCTTGAGGGTGAGCTTAGGCCTCGGGATATCGGCATGGACACCTCGTTTATTGAAATTAAAAGAACACTTATCTTTGGCATTGCACCTAGTCACCTCCCCTGCTCATCATAATTACCACACCATTAAGTGCAGGCATTGCCAGAGCTCGCATACCTGATCTCTTATTAACTCTTCTTCAGGGAAACCACTTTGCCGTTTCGCTTTACCGTACCTTTATGCACTCCAAAGGAAGGGTTTCCGATAGCCTTTTGAGTGAGAAAATAAATTAATAAAATAAAAAAAAATCACAGCATATTCACGGAGTGAATGATGATGAGTGGGGCGAAGCTCCGGAAGGAATCATCGGTAAACCGTGAAACTCTTCCGTGCAATTCGGCCCACAATTAAAAGTGAAACACTTGAGTAAATGTCATCAAACTATTATAACATCTCGCATCTTTCATCATCAACTACAAGTACCGCCATCTAGTTTTATAACATCTCGCGCATGCTACGAATCCTCACGGTTCAACTATGCACAATGTACAAGTGAAATCTCCCACCGGCACTTCATTGCAAGTCAAGATGCAGTGCCTATATATATCATCATCATCATCATCATCATCAGCCTATTTAGGTCCACTGCAGGACGAAGGCCTCTCCCATCGATTTCCACTCCACCCTCTCCTGAGCGAGTTGGTTCCACTTTACGCCCGCAAACTTTTTAATTTCATCGCTCCATCTAACCCTTTGCCTGCCTCTGTTGCGTTTTCCCTCTCTTGGTATCCATTCCGTCGCTCTTACTGTCCATCTGTTATCTGTTCTCCTCATGACATGTCCTGCCCAGGTCCACTTCTTTCTTTTAATTGATATAATAATATCGGCTACTCCTGTCTGTTCTCTGATCCATTCCGCTCGTTTTTTATCTCTTAGCGTTACCCCTATCATTTTTCTTTCCATTGCACGTTGCGCGCTCCTTAGTTTCATCTCTAGTCTTTTAGTTATCCTCCACGTTTCTGCACCGTACGTTAGTACTGGGAGGATACAGTGATTGAATACTTTGCGCTTTAGTGAGAGCGGTAAGTTTCCAGTCATGATTTCGTAATTCCTTCCGAATGCGCTCCAGCCCATCCTTATTCTACGGAGAATTTCTTTTTCGTGGTTGGGAGTTCCTGTTATTAACTGTCCCAGGTATACATATTCGTTTACACATTGTAAGGGTTCATTGTCGATTGTAAATTCCTGTTCCTTAGCTAGGCTATTGAGCATAACTTTGGTCTTTTGCCTATTCATTTTTAACCCAATTTTAATACTTTCCCTGTTTAGGTCATTAATCATGTTTTGTAGTTCGTCTCCATCATTGCTAAAGAGTACAATGTCGTCTGCAAATCTTAAATTGCTGAGATATTCTCCATCTATTCGAATGCCCTTTTCTTCCCAGTCTAGACGTTTAAAGATTTCCTCTAAACATGCAGTGAATAGCATCGGGGATATCGTATCTCCCTGTCTCACACCTCTCTCGATCGGCATTTCTCTGCTTTTCTCATGTAGGAGTAGTGTGGCTGTGCAATCTTTGTATATGTTGTTTGATTTTCACGTATACGCCAGGTACCCCTTGTCGTCGTAGAGCTTCTATAACTGCTTGTATTTCTATGGAGTCAAATGCTTTCTCGTAGTCGATAAACGCCATATAAAGAGGTTTGTTGTATTCGGTGTACTTCTCAATTACTAGGTTGATAGCGTGGCTGTGGTCCATTGTCGAGTAACCTTTCCTAAAACCAGCTTGTTCTCTCGGTTGGTTAAAGTCGAGGGTTTCTCTTATCCTTGTAGAAATTACTTTTGTAAATAGCTTGTATATTACTGGGAGTAGGCTAATTGGTCTGTAATTCTTTAACTCCTTTATGTCACCTTTCTTGTGGATAAGGATTATATTAGCATTTTTCCAACTGCGCGGTATACTACATGTCTTGACACATTTCGTGAAGAGCGATGCAAGTTTTTCAAGTACAACATCTCCTCCGTCTTTGATCAAGTCGGCTGTTATGCCATCTTCACCGGCTGCTTTACCGCGGGCCATGCCTTTAGCAGCTTTTTTGACTTCGTCAGTGGTTATACATGGAATTTCAGTATCTTCCTCTGATTCTATTTCTTTTAAGGTTGTATGGTCTGTCTGAGAGCTGTACAGTTCCGAGTAGAAATCTTCTGCTACCTTTACTATTTCGTTGAAATTATTGATAACGTTACCTTGTTTATCTTTCAGCGCATGCATTTTATTTTGTCCTAAGTGCAGTTTCTTTTTGACCGATTTAATGCTGGTGCCTTTTTCTACTGCTTTCTCTATTTCTCTCGTGTTAAAGTTTCTTATATCTCTTTGCCTGGCTTTACTGATCAACTTTGATAGTTCTGCGAATTCAATCTTATCTATGGGCGAAGTTACTTTCATTTGTTGACGTTTTTTTATTAAGTCCTTGGTAGATTGGGACAGCTTATTTGTTGTTTGCTTTGCTGTTTTGCCCCCGAGTTCTATCCTTGAAACAGCGATATATATATATATATGGGTTGCCGGTGAACGCTTCTCCAACGCGAGCAGTCGGTATTTCTCAATCAAGAAACTCGCTAGGAGACGCTGCCTGCGCCAACGTTGTCTCTCGCGGGCGAGCGCGTGCCGGGAGCCATGCGCTCGCCCTCGGCGCGTGCGTGCCTCCCGGCAAGCACGCGCCGATGGCTACCTACTACTACTACTACTACTACTACTACTACTACTACTACTACTACTACATACATCGGGGACGCACGACCCACGCCTTAAGGAGCTTCGCCCCTAAAAAATAAAAAGAGTGGAAGTTTTCGCCAAGTCGCACAAAGCTCAAGGCACATTGAAGCTGGTTCTTATGACTATCAGTCATGCGATAGTATAGTCAACCAAAATTCAACCGAGAAGAAACGCCAAGCCATTCATGACAATTCCCAAGTTTTATCAATTATTGGTCGGTTATCAATGAGCTATTGACCGGCTGTCACATTGTCTCAACATGCTCAAGGTTGTCTAGACACGCCTAAGTACTTCCGAGAATTTCCTAAGACTTATCAATTATGGGCCGATTATAACGATTAGGTATGAGTTGGCTATCGTATGGTATCGACATGCTCCAAGATTACCCTAGGCTCCACAGAGTCGTTCCCAGCATTTCCCCAGGTGTATCGTATATTAATCGATTATTGATTAGCCAGCGATAGGCTATCGATCGGTTATCACATGGTATGGACATGGTCCAGGGCTAACTAAGGCACCGCCAAGTCATTCCCGGAATTTTCGAAGATTTATTGATTATAATCGATTATCGATTAGCTATCGATCAGCTATCAATTCGCTAGCATTTAGCTATCACATGATATATACATTCTCTAGGGCTAACCTAGGCACTGCCAATTCATTCCCGCCATTTACCAAGCATATCGATTATTGATCCATCAGCGATTTCCTCTCGATCAACTGCACACGTTACCAATCACCAAGTTAAGCTTATCTAATATCTTAACAGATATGGCTTGGTTGTACAACATGTAACGGCGCGTTCATGGAACGGCGCGGAGTTCCACTCTATGAAAAACATGCGAGCAGTAAGGGTGTGCTTTCAGCGCTACCAATGACGTAACAAGCAAGGGTGTCAAATTCACTCTCACTACCACGTAGCCATACTGCTATCACTGAACTAAGAGCAACGCTGCGGGTAGTGGGCCCAGCGAAAGAGCGGAAAGGCTTTTCCCTCTCGCGTGAGACCGCACGTGTGACGCGTGTGACCACACGTGTGACATGAGACCACACGTGTGACGTCAAGGCCAGCCCTGAACAGCTCCGCTGTTAAAAAAAGATCGAGGGATACACTGTACTTGCACAAACAAGATCGGCACCTGCTGGATGAAAGCGAATTTCTGCTTTCTTCTTCTGCATATCATTTACAAAATGGCGCATACCCAATGCAGGGGATGCGCCGAGAGACTGCGATAAACTTAAAGATTACTTATCTATAGGTGGTTTGACAAAGTATAAGCTCACGCCTGATAAGAATTTCACACAGCACTAAGGATGAGCAAGCTGTCGAGAATGAGCCAGAACAGTGACAAGCGATGGGAATTGCAAGTCAGAGTATAAATGTTAATGAACACGCTTGAATTTAATGAAAGGTCATCTTGTTTTCTTTACACCTTAGCCCTTTGCAAAACCCTGCACCCCAACAAAAAAAAGGCAATGTTCTGCTGACGAAGGAAAAAGAAATAGTTGCTGTATGTCTGATTGCAATGATGGTCTTTATCAATGTTCATTTTAAAGTAGGGTGTCAAGGAAAAAAAGATATGCATTCCTATTTAAATGTCATTTTTTTCATTTTTCCTACATCGCAGTCTTGCACCTTACTCTTCGAAATTCTTCACTTGTTCTCTCAGGCCTTTATTTCTACCTAGTCCTGTTATTACCCATACGTGTGATAACTGCGACTTTATAACTCACTGTGCTACTTTTTCACCAATACTTCAAACGTCTCTCGCATACGTCAAACGCTGACCGGCATGCGCTTTGAATCTCAGCGCCTCTGAGGGGTAGAAACCTGGCCCAGAAGACTCCGGACATGAGGCGCCACCTCTCATAGTCAGAAGCAAACTATAGTAGTGGCAGCTCCTGCACTATCCAGGAGAGGTGGCTAAACGTGCCGCTGTTATCGTGGGGTTCTTGTGCTTACGTGTGCGGTAGAATACCTCCTGTGGTTCTTTGTCCTTGCAGTCTTCTCTCCCCGCCTCGTCACCAATAATTACGTGATGAAACGGTAGGCTCTTCTACAACTAATGTTCACTCATTGTTTCCCAAGTCTATGTCACATACTGATTAACTACCCCAAACACTTACCCCGTCAACATTTTTCATCGCTACCTGGAGACAACACCTGTTCTTTTTTGTACGCCTAATACATAGTAGACACGAAAGCATGTGCTTTTTAACGCACCTGCCCTTGGCGTGTCTTTCGATTTATGTTTTCTTTGAACATTTTAGCTTTGGTGACTTCTGACTTTTGTTTAAGGCAGTGTTGTAACATTATCTCTACGAAACAAGCTCCTTTCAAGCTGACCACAAGTGGTCATGGTTCATGAGATCATCAGCGCGTAGTATGGTGACAGATGCTTGCTGACCAATTGATGCTTGTATGGTATGGTTAAACGCCGAAGTGCGAATATTTGTTATTCGTACAGACGCTGTACCGGCATAATGTAGTAACTTCGAACTAAGGGTAGAAGACACTCTGTCGGGCTGGTTGTTTCGTACCCTTAAAAATGATAAAACTGCGCTTGTGGTAGTACGTGTGTTTCTTCCGCTTATCCTTGTATCTTCATATTTTTTAAGTACTTGTTAAAGGCGCAAGGAGGTTCTGAATATGAAGAGATTCAATATCTCTTTGTCCCCTTTTCTGAAGAGAGTCGTAACCAAAATTATATTATCAAATCCAAGTTATGCGCCAAAACCATCAGAATTGACTAAAAAGCGTATTCGTCACAATAGATTTAATGCGCACAATGCCACAGTAGTCAGAACCAAGGCGACATATTAAATGAAAGTTTATATTAAGAGATGTCACTGAAGCGCACTTCGGTGGCAGTGCGCAGATGAGTTTCAGGGCTTGGCTGCGAAATGTCTGACATTTAGACAGACATTTCGCAGCCAAGCGGGCAGCATGCGAGATGCGTCTTCCTAAATATGGCACAGTACTTCTAAACGAGAGCGAAATAGTTGTGCAGAGAACAGCACTGATAATGACAGCACTCTCAACAGCATCATGCAGGGTTTGAAGTTCCCGCCGTCGAGCGTGGCCACCAAGTGCTACCCTGCGGCGGTTGCGAGTCGAAACTTCCGCACGCGCTAGCTACATCTTTGCCACTTGGTGTCAGCACGTTCTGTGCTGCTAGTTGCTGCCAGTAATAACAGGTGCCGCCAGGAGCATTGAGTCAGCGTGACGAAGCCTTGCACTCAGTGCTCTATACGGGGCTCCTGTTATGACAGATAATGTTAGGACAATTTGTGATGTTACCGGCACATTATGCTCTACCAATGATCAGTAGCTGAGTGCAAGGCCTTCGATATCATGTTGTCATCGAGATTACATGCACATTGTGCAGCAACATCAGTTTCGCTGATATTCTCTTTTTTTTATTGATCTCCTCTTTGTTCTAGGACGCTGATAATAAACATTTACAGAGGATCCATTCACAAGTTATTACTTTAAAGATGCAAGTGTTTGTGACAAGCGCAGCTATTAAATTTATGAGTTGAACGTTCCACATAGAGAAATAATTAGCCCTTCATAACGAGAGTGTTTTAGTTCGTCTAATGCCTATAAAACCCTATACTGACATTAGGATCGTCCGCGTGAGCTTTTATACGCCCGCACTAAGCCAAAGCTAGCAGAAAAACACGCTTTACTTGTTTAAATATTCTTTTATAGTGGAGCTACGGAAAAACAAACTTCTGCCAGCTGCTTCGGTCGCACCTTCAATACTTTTTAATACTTTCAGCGACTGTTTCAAAGACTTGCTTCTTTACCATTATTTTGTCTATTTAAACGCGCTATGACATATTTTGTTGGGGACACTCCGAGCACAGTTCACTGCTGTGCGTAGAAAAATCGCCGCTTGTTGTAATCAGCATCAGGATATTGCCTAGGAAGTTGCGGCGTTCGTCATTACTGAAGCGGTTTTAAATGAACCTATGCGGTAAGGTCGACGTGCCTATTTCGCTGAAGGACAGTCGAATAAGTAGTGTGTGCGCATCGATCTTGATCAGAATAATACTTCCATGCCATTCTAGTTTCCCACAGCTAATCTCCTTTAGATCGTGTTCGCCATAATTGTGCAGCTTGGTTTAGCAAAGATAGGAGGTAGCAGCGCAATCAAAGCTTCGTTAGGTTGATATAACTACGCAATGCCACTCGTTTCTTTCCTAACATTTTTTTTTGTCGTGGCTATTAATGTCCCATACTGAACAGGCATGAACTCTAAAGAAATATCAAATGAATCACACCGAGATGCACATGCGGCATGCTTCACGTCATAGCGGGCAGGGGTTCGAGAGAAATGGCACATGCTGGTTTAAACACATAGTGTAGGGTATACTTTATTTATTTTTTTATTAAAGATACTCTCAGTGCCAAATGGCGTTGTAGATAGGAGTGGTTATACATGAATTTTATACAATATTATACAAAGCAGCTCAAAAAGGTGAATGGTCTGCGTTGCTGGCGACCGAGGCGGGGAGGGGGTTCCATTCAGACGCTGTTCTTGGCAGAAATGTGTTAAAAAAGGGGTCATTCTGGCAACTTGGTACTCGGATTTTGTGGCTGTGGTCGATTCGCGCCGACATGTACACGGGCGGTGTAATGAAGTCACTTTTTATTTCTGGATTGGCAAAATAAATTTTATGAAACAGGCACAGACGGGCGAGCTTCCTTCTTGATGACAGGTCAGGCAGACCGAGACTACTTTTGATGGAGGATATACTGGCACTACGGAAATAATTGGATACGATGAAACGGGCAGACCGACTATGAATGGCTTCTAGCGAGTATGTGAGATGAGATGTGGATTGATCCCAAATTGATGAAGCATATTCAAGTTTTGATCTCACAAGGGTTTTATATAGGATAAGCTTCAGAGAAGATGGGGCACGAGAAAAGTTGCGACCTAAAAATCCGAGGCAACGATTAGCAGAATTGGCTACATATTCAATATGATACTGCCATGAAAGGGTGTTAGTAATGTGAACACCTAAATATTTATAACACGTGACGGAAGAGAGAACAGAGTTATCAATTTTGTATGAAGACGCAAAAACCGGACTGCGACGAGAAAGCCTCATCATTTTGCGTTTGTTCCCGTTCAGTTTCATCAGCCACTGGGTACACCATGAAGAAATGGCGTTAAGATCAGACTGAAGCAAGTGGGAATCAGCTGAATTAGTAATTTCGCGATAAATGACTCATTCTTCAGCGTACAGCCGGATGTTAGATGCTACATTGTCTGGCAGATCGTTAATGTAAATAAGAAAAAGCAAGGGCCTAAGTACTGAGCCTTGTGGCACACCAGAGGTCACAAAAAAGGTTGGCGAAGCGGAGTTGTTAGCAGTTACGAACTGTGTTCGTTTATGAAGGAAACACTCAATCCAGGAAAGTAGATATGGGTCGATGTTAGTCTGCTCAATTTTAAAGAAGGAGTTGGTGGCAAACCTTGTCTCAAATGCCTTCTCAAAATCTAAAAAAATGCAGTCAATACAAGATCCTTTATCTAGAGCTGAAAACAAGTCATTAGTAAACATAACCAGTTGCGTCCAACATGAAAAATGCTTTCGAAAACCAGGCTGATATTTTCTGAAAAAGTTATTAGTTTCAAGGAAATCCACGAGATTGGAGTAAATGATGTGCTCCAAAAGTTTGCAGGGAATGCTGGTTAAGGAAATGGGTCTGTAGTTGATAGCGCTTGAAGGATTACCTTGTTTTGGAACAGGCACCACCTTCCCCACCGTCCAGTCGCCGGGCAGCACACCGGTTTCTAAGGGCTGCTTGAAAAGTTCAGAAAGAATGATGGATGAATAAGTAGCAGTGCATTTCAAGAACTGGGCACTAATTCCATCTGGACCAGGCGCGGATACCTGTAAATTCTCGATGAGTTTTGACAGTCCAACCCAGTCAATGATTATCGGATCCATTATAGGAAACGCAACGCTATTAAATACGGCGTGCTTGAGGGAAGGACCACCTCGCGCGCAAGCTACTTCATTTTATCGCATTATAATTACCTTAGCATATACTCAAGCTTCCTTCTTGCTAGACGTCATCTGGCCACAACACATACATGGTTTGGCCACCAGGCAATGCAAAATGAGGACTTAGACCTCCTGGCCTTACCTCGCTAGGGCAGCAGATATAGCAGAATTTGAAAGCTCCAAATCACTTGCTAGAACACAGGTTCCAAATACATACATCATATTTTAAAGCACTCTAAAGAACATAACTTGCTTGTAAAGTAACAAAAATGTACTCAATAGATCACTAATGCAGTAACGAAACATTCTTAATGTTATTGAAGTAGACACACACTGACGTCTGCACAAGAAATCTTATTCAGAAACAAGAAACATATTCATTGTAAATTTCCAATTCACGAATTGTTTTACAATCCCTGGCAACAACAAAAAAACTTGGGATATATATTACATAAACACATAGTGCCACACTCAATGGCTCGCTGGTTTGCGTCGTGTGTCCTGGGTCTCTTCATTACTACTGACGTGTGGCGCAAACTGTATCATGTGCCTGGACTGAGGTACCGGTTTGAATATGTCCCAAAGCAGCTGGAGACCGCTTTAAACAGATCCTTGCTCTGAAATACTTTCTGTTATTAAGAATATTGTAGCGCGTGATTAGCTCGGAAGGTGCTATGAATTCAGTTCAAGAGCTAAGCACATGAACAGCTCGACGTTGTAATACTGCCAGTTAGTCTATATCGGTTTTATTATTCCCATTCTCCAATACTAATAAGCCACAGCTGTGATTTGAATATACAAGTGAAAATACATCTGTCTGGCGAGAATTCGGGGGAACTGAAAAATTCACCTAACCATACCAACATTGCGAAATGGAAACAAAAATAATCGGACACAAGCTGCAAAATATTTTACGTACTCGTGCCTTCCCGCACGGCGGGAGGAATAAGGCACATAGTTCACCAACTCCTGATTGCCATATTTTGGCACGCTGTCAAACGCTGTAAAACGCCTGGTGGCAGCCTCTGCTGCCAACGAATGAACGCCAAACTACATTTCATGCTGCACCTTGGTTATAAGGAGGGGGGGGGGGGGGGGGGGAGGAGGAGGAGGCTACACGCTGCAGCTCTTAAGGGAGCACGGCTCTTCACCACAGGGAAGATAGTAAACAAATGAAGGTAGAGAATAGGAAATCAGCTAGGATATTTGGTCCAGCGTACGGACCTGGAGTCCTCACTTCTCCGTCATACATCAACCAAGATATGAAAGCAGCGTCCACTTGACGCGGTTGCCACAAAGCGGAGAGCATGAGCGACGGCGTGCAAGGTGACTGTCATTGTCACCTGCAGCACCCTAAAACATTTCGTATAATTTGCGTGCGGTGAAAAACGTGCCTCACAAATTGGTTGCCCTATAGCGTGCATCATTTGCGTGGGCGCTATTGGGTGGACCGCCACTTCCCGCTAACCGGCTATCACTAACCACGCCGAATGCGTTTAAAAGCTAAAGAAAGGTATTTGCTGGGGGACCTAGCATCATGCCGTTATGAGCCTGTAAGCCAAGGAAGCTATGTGAGGCAGGCAGGAGGCCGTGTTCTCGGCCAAAATATATTTCTCACTGGTCTGGAACTTCCGCGCGGCCCTCGTATTATTTATAATACAGTTCCTGTTACCGTCCAAGCAACGGACTTAATGACAGCTATTGCGTTGGTGGCATGAAATGGCGACCGTTTACTACGAACGCTCTTACCTCGGCAGTTACGAGTTTCGCAACATAACCTTCATCACTTGGTTCAGAGCGCAAACTGCTCAGGCGTAAAAGCTGAGGGCACTCGTAAATAATCGCGTAGGTTTCAGGTGATAAAACCACGGTGCGGTTATAAGTTATAAGGGAAGCTTAGAGCAGCCCTCCGGAAATTCGAGTTCTTTACCGCGTAGTCCTGTCACGGTGGTCTAGTGGCTAAGGTACTCGGCTGCTTATCCGAGGGTCGCGCGATCGAATCGTGGCCGCCGCGGCTGCATTTCGATGGAGGTGAAATGATGAGGCCCATGTAGTGTGCGCTCTCAGTGCACGTTAAAGAATCCCAGGTGGTCGAACTCTCCGGAGCCCTCCACTACGGCGTCTATCACAATCAAATCGTGATTTTGGGATGGAATACCCCGGAAATCGATCTTCAGTCTTTACCGCGGGCTGCCATCACACCATACCCGGCCTTTTAGAATTTCGCCTCTGTCGAGACGCGATAGCTGTGACAGGAATCGAACCCGCACATTTCGGGTCGCCATGAAAGCGCTATAACAAGTTTACCAATACAGCAGCCACCCATATTCCCAGAACTAAACTTTTACAATCAACTGGTGTAGGGTAGCCAACCGGACTCGCTTCTGGTTAACCTCCCTGCCTTTCTGTTTTCCCCTTCCTTCCTTTTCCTTACAATCAACTGCAGCAATTTTTGCAATTTACCCGCGCAGTTCTTTATGAGGGCGTGAAAGGGACCGATGGATGAGCGGTGTAGTAGAAGCTTGAGAAAGGCCGGTCTCGCGGCCGAAACGTCGTAATAAATGTTATGTTTTTTCAACGTGAACCTTTGATTCTATATATATATATATATATATATATATATATATATATATATATATATATATAGCATGTTAGGCAGCGCAATGCCGCAGTGACACCGTTAGTGGCACCGGTGCCACAATCGTTGCAGAGCCCTAAGGTATTCCTGAACTGTACGTGCGCACCAATTCGCACTATCGCAGCCGTTGACCCCGATATTCCTTGTATATTTGAAGCCAGCACTTTCTTGCATCATTCTGTTCCTTGTTCACCGTGCTACAAACGTGTCGCAACTACAGGTTCCTCGCTTGTTTCGATTGATTGCGCTTGCATTGTTGCCCTGCTTAAAACGGGCGCACGTGCGCGCGAGCTACCGAGGTTCCTACGCTCCGCCCACTGTACTCGTACTAGATTTGCTGGATTTTATTCTACTCGTGTGTTGCTACGTGACTGCATGCGTGTTACTTATTAGACATTAAATTTCTTTTTTCTCCAAATGCTTTAATATTGAAAACCTGCGCTAAAAGCAAAACATATAGTTCATAAAATTCGAAACATCTAAGTCTTTGCAAAATCCGAGTCTGTCTAGAGGGCTCAGGGAGTGTGACATACAGCAAATAAAAATGTACCCCTCCCCGATGGCTTCAGTCAAGCGTATAGCACCTATGTTGAAACTCGAGCTACAGATTCTTAAGAATGTAACCTCAGGATCTCTTTTCCTCTTTCTTCACAAAGAATCCGCGTAGGGATTCTTTACGCAACGCAAGATTGCACCACAATTTTCAGCTCAGTGCTTTGTACCGTTGTCGGCCAGCTGCAGAGAGAGCGGACGATGCTCTTCTGTTGCAAGCGCAGAAACTTGTTTCTCTCTCTTTTTTTAGATTTCCGCGAGTCACGTGCCTGATCTCCCATCCCGATCTTTCTGCGACTTTGTTTTCAACTCTTATGGGAAAACGAGTTAACCTCTGATTTACGCGCTCCATTTTATCTTACGTCTACTCCCGTCACCTCCTCTAAATTTTTTATTTATTTTTTTTTGAGACTCTCTCAATAGCTACCTCCTTTACCACGCGCACGTACGCCCGTGCAATCATCAGGGGAAGTGTGTTGAATGAAGATGGATATCTCGGGCAGTCGTTACGGGTGCGGTAATGATAATGGAGTGCCTCCAGCTCGGAAACGCACGCTGCCTTTGGTCCCCACCGTCCGCGGAGATTTTTTTTCTTTTCTAAAAAACTTACCGTTGAAAATGGGTAAGTCAGTTGGTCCGAAGCGCCCCCGTTTTTCAAACCTTCAAAGCTTGTCCTACAACGGCAAAAAATATAGGCAAGAAGTACCTTATGAGCAGGTAGCAGAAAGTCGGCCTTGTTTGTCGAGGAGTTAGAGGGCTCCGGACAGTTAATTTGGAGAACTTCCTTTCGCCACTCCTCGCTAATGTTGGCTGCATACATGGTTCCCGGACAAACAGTTTGAAGGTGTTTAATTTGTTGTTAAAGTGAGAGTCCGGAGTAAAAATGCCTGTAGAAAACAACGTGCATTTTCTGACGATACGTTTCGCTCATGTAGAAAAATAATTGTGGTTTCAACCCTCGCTGTGCAGTTGGGGTTTCGAAACACTTTTTAGGAAGCAGCGTGAATAAGTTATGAAGCTAACTGCGGCATTTTTGCCCGCGCTGAAGCTTGTAAGGGCTTGCGTGTGCGCTGGCGTAGCAACGCATGCGTCGTTTCAGCTATAGTACGAAGCGATTTAACAAAGCGAGGAAGCCCCGAAAAAACACAAACAAACGTACATAATGACTAAGTCCACAGTCACGGAAAACTGGAGCCGTTACACCTTACCAAAACGTCCGTTTTTTTTTTCTTGCTAGGCCACTTAATGGCTGCTTCATTTCGCCTTGCACGTTTATTATGTTGGCCAAGCCATCTTTTGTACTCTCCTAATTAGTCTCTCTCTCTATCTCTCCCTCTCACTGCTTCTCATTCTATTTCCCAAGTTTATCCCTTCCCCCACTGCAGGGTAGTGAACCGGACACGCGTATTAGTTGACCGAGGTAGCTCTCTTGAGTTTCCTCTTGCAAAGCTGTTCCGCTGTATGATTTTCTAACACTATTTCACTTCTCTGACACTGTAGATGTCAAAAAAAAAGAGTAAAGGTATTTTATTTCTTTCGACAAAGATTGCCAATATGACCTGCGGGAAAGGATATGATTCGACTGGTAAATGTGCAGCATCCGAATACCCCGATCGGGCAAATATTATTACGCGCAATAATATTGGCTTCTTGTACTGATCCCGATCATTTTGCATCTGTCATGCTTAATTCATGTGCGACATTGAGAAAATACGCAAGCGACGATTAGGGGTGAGAAAGTGCCATATTTCCAAAATTCTGCAACGCGCCAGACTGATGCTGACAAGGCGAACACTTACATTTTAACTGCAGAGTTTTGTTCAATCACCTCGTAAGTCCAGGGCTGGAGCATCTGCTGGATGGTGCTCGTCGCTGTCGTTATTGTCAATAATGTTGCTGTCGTCATTGTTCTTTGGGGGAAAGAACTTCAGTTTTGAAGTCCGAGAATTACATCTATTCTACATAGCTATTCTATATAGCTAAGTCTGGTTGAGCTAATTAAATAAAGACATAAATACGTGACTAAGGAGCAAAAATGTTGACCAGCGAGTTACGAAAGCTGATAGTTTTTGTGTCAGTGCTGATTACCTTATTAACGAAAGCATGACTGCTAGATATCACATGTCAAATTTTTGACCACGCTGGAAAGCGTCGGGTTCGATTGTTTGCTCTGTTCTTTATTGTTTCCGCATTTTAAAAGCACCATGCAAAACCTGTAAATTACAGCAAACTTTCCACGCATCCACATTCCCCACACCCTCGTCGCAGCGCTTTCAAAAAAGTGTTTAAATAGGAATGCCGGGGGCTTCCGAAAACCACGTGAATTTAATTTGACATAGACTGTAAATGTTAATGGCTCATATCCGCGTATCCAATTAGGTTACGAACCATTCGAACGTCTTTGACCTGGCTGGCTGCTTTGTAATGGTCATTATCATGTTTAATTTAATGATAACTGAGACCATGTTTTTTTTATATTTTTGTCATAAATTTACCTTTCGATTGATATTGTGCTATGCGGTTATAATCAGGTTCAGAATTTATCAATTTTTTTCTTTGTTTTTAGAACCACTTGTTCAAGGCTACCTCAAAACGACACACGTACTATCGACTGCCTTAATGCTGTCGACTCAGTGGCTCACATTACGACCGTGACGGCATTGCATGGTGACTGTTTACCTTTCCTCTGCTGCAGCTAACTAGTGGCCGCGTGCGAGTGGGCCTCAAATGCCCTTTCCCAACCTTGATCGACTATGAGAAATAATTGGATACCTCTAGAGAGTGCATTTATCGTGACTGCGCGCACGGAAAATTGTTTCCTTCTCAGCGCCGACATGCGGCTCTCGCTTTTTATTCTGCGCCATCGCCCTTCACACCGCACGGTTATGCTGTGCAAATTAGCAGCAGCACGAGAATGCTGTAGTTGAGGTAAGGAGTGGGTCAGTTCGTCCGGATTTTCTTTCGTTTGTTTGTCTGAGCTTGAGGAGACTTGGGGGGGCGGGGGGTCAGCTCTGACTGTAGCTTGTCTTCAATGAAAGGACAACGCTCTAGGTAGTTTTAGGGCACATATCTTCTGCTTTTACGCTTAATGGACAACAAGGAAAGCCTTGAACATTGTGCCGACAATTATAAATGAATCGGGCTGTTATCTACGCTGTATTTATTTCAGGTGTTAAAATTACTGTTATTCGCAATTTCTCCTGAAAAAAAAAAAAAAACTCCACGCATATCCACGGAGTGAATGATCATGAGTGGGCGAAGCTCCGGACGTTCATCGTAGATCGTGCTGAGTTCCGGATTAATTTACTTAACGCGCACGTTACGAATCCATATGGTTCAACTACGGTACTTCATTGCAAGTCAAGATCCAGTGTCTATATATATATATATATATATATATATATATATATATAACATGGGTGGCCGGTGAACGGTTCTCCAGCGCGAGCAGTCGGTATTTTTCATTCAAGAAACTCGCTAGAAGACGCTGCTCTCATCAACGTTTTCTCTCGCAGGTGAGGGGGCGTTCTCCTTCTTTGCGAGCTGGTAGAGCGTTCATCGAAGAAAGAGCGTTTCCATAGTCAACGCACGCCTTTCGCTCTCTCTCTCACACAAGACAGCAGATGGAAGAGTGAGAGAGCTCGCGCGCCGGGAGCCTTCGCCTTAAGCCTACGCCTTAAAGCGCCGGAAGCCTACGCCTTAAGGAGCTTCGCCCCTACGAAGAGAAATAACGAAATGTTTCCTTCCGTTGCAGATATAGCCGTAGCGGTCGCACGTGCTGAAACTCCGTTATTCTTTAGGCGATTGCTCGCCATGTGGTGACAAAATCAGTGACTTAATCAAGCCGATACATTCTAGCACATGTGGGCATCGGCGTCAGAGAGCCCACGAACCAAAACCGAGGCGCGTGCCTTATCCAGTGAGTGTCCTTGGTTACCAGTGAGCGTCCTTAATTAGTGCGTGTTAACAGCTCCTATGCAATGTACAGGACAATGCACAAGTGCCCATGCAATGTGCAATGTCAGTGCACGTTAAAGATCTGCAGATGGTCGAAATTTCCGGAGCCCTCCACTACGGCGCCTCTCATAATTATATCGGGGTTATGGGACGTAAAGCTCCAGAAATCAATCAATGCACAAGTGTTCCTATCAATCAACATACTTTTGTCCAGTGTGTTCGACCCCGCAGGAATACTCCAGCAAATACCGCTAATCATGCGCTCATCACCGCGCCGTAGCGGGCCGTCCTACATTACAGACGTCTGAACGCTAACGTTGGTGCCGACGTTGGAACGTACTATGAGCTGCCCTTTAATTTCCACAGCCCTGTCGAGGTGGCTCGTAAACCCACGTTACGCATACGAATGCTCATTTTGCACAAAGGCGTTGACCGTCCTTGCGACGCTTAGCCGAATGCTAGATAATTCAGCATAGACAATTTCCTCGCTGACTGCTTTGCGTGACATCGATTCCCACTATACGTGGGATATGCTGTATTTTTCCCACTTTTTTCTTCTTGATACGCAAGCCTGAGGGGTACAGAAGGATGGGCTCTTCAATTTGTACTTGAGAGACGCATGCTTGAGCCACAGATAAAAGTACTCTCCTTACAAGGCCACATAGGGGAACTTGTTACCCTAAACTCCAGGCTATGCTCTGTGCTAGCTACATGCAAAAACTTTAGGGAACATTGGTTTTTATGGTGAGCAAGAAACTCTATATTGATTTATTGACCTTCTTTGGTGTCGAAACTGATTAAAACGAAGATGAAAACAATGAACTCGCCTTACCTTACAACCAATTCTAGAGAACAATGAACCGTTAGCAAACCTCAACATTAAAGCGCGGGACTGCTTATGCTGTTCCTACCTTCCGGCTTTTCCGCTTTACTCTTCTCAGTATTCAAAGCAGACCGCTCATTGCTTCCCAATAAGCCTGGCAGTCGGTCATCCCAATTTTCTTCCGCAACAAGAAAATGAGATCCCGTCTACTTCTACAGCCAAGAAGACCGCATCTCCTAAGAGAAAAAGAAAAGCAGAAAAACTAAAACAAAACTGAGCTGTGAATGTATCTGTCTAGATGGCCCACTCGGGCAAAATAAACGTGCTCAGCGGCACCTGCCAAGCCATTACGAAAATAACACTAATGAAGAAGGAGTGTGCAAACAAAGCAGCAGCCAGGTGCACCTTCACCGAGCAGTGAGGAGCGCTGCGCCTGGATCCAATAAAGGCGCTATAGTGCAAGGTCAATCTATTGCAGTCGAGCTGGGAAGTCGAACGCGGCTGGCTGTAGGGCGAGTGAGCCTATGGCAACTAACTAATGCAGTGGATCAAGGTACGAGAGGCTGCCGCAGACCAGCGGCCCTAATGAATTATACATAACAAGCCTTATTGGCGCTGCGTTTGCACAGGCTCACGAGGGAGCTCGGGCGGCAGGTTTTCGAGAGCTCAAGGCGCGTACAAGCGGCAGTTCAAGAACGATTTCGACTTGATTAAGCGAGCTCCGAAAGCGTTTCATTACTGCCCGGTCTTAGGGCCGTGACAAGTGGCCGCATAGGTGGGGATAAATTGAACGCGCGCGGTGATTAAGTTTGCTCGCCAGGGCATCGGGCAAATCAAGTGTGCCAGGGCTACGCAGGGCTAATGCGATGCGACATAATGAAGTTTGATTTTGCGATTATTACACCGGTCCCTTCATACAAATTTAGTAAACAATGTTTATAAATACGTAAGCACGCTGTTTTGTTTTCCTTTTTTACCCGTGGACTGTTGCGTGTATCATAAGAAATGCGTACACGTATTGTGTCGTCTATCCGTTGCCGCATCTGGGAGTGCAGTGCAGTCTATACTTCAACGATACGTGTGCAAGGTAATGAAAACTCCTTTCAGTGAGCAGCGTTTAGCGGTTAATAGCTGAGAATCCGGGTTTATAACGTACGTTACCTAAACCGCGTGCCCATTCCGCCCTAGGTAGGGCGGAATGAGCGCGTGGTTTAGGTAACGTCCTCATAAACGGACGTCGACTGCTACTTTGAGAAACAGACGAGGAAAACTGCTCCTGGAAGCAAACTATAGAAATATTGACTCTAATAATGACGACGGAAGCGTAATTTTCGTCATTACACTCAGTCTAATGAACTACCTTTGGCGGCGCCTGCACTATGCCTAACATCGAGGAACAACGTAGAACGTGTTCTAAGACTGAATATAATCTCGCTGCCATGAATTCAGAGACTAAATTATCGTCGTGTAGCTCGGCAGCGAATGCAACAAAAAACAGTGGACAAGTAAAAAAAAAAGTGACGAAAGAACATTTCGGGAATGTCGTAACGTACGCAAAAGAAATGAGCTTGGGAATGAAAAGAAACAGATGACGCCACAGAACAGTCGGCAGATGACAGCTACACGGAAACATCATAATTCCTTCGCGCACAACGTGCACTAAATGGCCGCCGATTCTCTGCCAGGTAGTCTCATACACGACTGTATTTCCAAATGCGTCGGTTATCTATGAAAGGTTTCTAATTTGGTCCATGTGGAAAAATAAAAAAAGGAGCCGCAGTCAGCTTCAGTTTGCAAAAAGTGAGCCAAGGAGGCGCGGAATGTACGTAAGACATACCGATGCTCCGGCCACATCGAAAAGGAGAACACGGTTGCCGTCGATCCACTTCTACTGTCACTGCGTTACTTTCTACACCCTTCCATTAAAGGCCCGAGACACACCTTGACAACGTGTCTCCGAGTGGAACAGTTTGCCAAGCGCGGCTCTCTCAAGAGTTGTTGGCTTCCTCACCAGCTTTCTGTGTTCGTCGTAGCAGAGCTTCTCTAAGTGCTACAGAACTTTTGGCTACCGCGATAAATGCATTGCGAAATTTCCCTCACGCATATTCTATGATGAGCACCTCGTTAACCGTCCTTCTATACGGAATGACGCGTCAAGAATTACGCGTTTTCGGGCTAAGACTTGAATATTTCGGCAGTTTCCTTTTATGCAGCGTGTGTTCCCTGGTAGCAGTCTCAGTCTTATTAACATGTTTTCGTATTTAATAAGCAAACGCATCTTTGTCGCCAAATCTACGCTTGACCGTTGCTATGTGTACAGAACATATGTTTGACTGCTCCAGATAATTGAAGTGGAGAGACAAAACTTTACTCGTCTCATAAGCATCGCCATCATCATTACACCACCACCACCAGCAACATCATCATCATCATCGTCGTCGACATCATCATCATTATCATCATCACAACTCGTCACAACGCCAGGGCGTCAAGACTCCGAGCGTGTAAGCGAGCCAACGCACGAAGCGAGGCGAGTCGCAGAGCGAGCGTCAGTGTCATAACCGCTCAACTGTGACACGCTAGTAGTCTCTTCGCCTCGTCCCGTCTTCCTTATCCCTAAACTCGTGTCCGCCCTAATGCACACACACACACTACTCCCGCTCCTTGGTTTCTTTTCTGCCCGTTCTCCTCTTGATTCAAGATGTGATGGCCAGGATTTTTCTACATTTCTCTCTTTCGTTCATTTCTTTCTTTCTGCCTTTCGTATAGCCATAGCCTTATCGTTTTATCCGCACAGTTTCCCTTCTCCCGTAGCTTCTCTGAATCTATTCTTGCCATTTTTTTTTTCGAGAGGCTGCCTCCGCTTGTCGAGAACCAACTCGCGCCTACCAGGTTGCTCTGTCCTGTGCTGTTATACTGAACAGCCTCGTGAGGCCTCTCAGCTCGCGACCATTACGGTGTCGCTGCCATGTACTTTGCTCTCCGCTCCACTACGCTCTCCTTCCCTATCTTCCCCCGTCTTGCGCTTCGCTAAAGGACTTTTCTTCTGCCCCACGTATGTATAGCTTGCCTTTCTTTTTTTCATCGCCGAGCGGGCACGAAGAAAAAATAAATAATAAAACACGAAATGATAAAGAACAGTATACGGTCGAAGCCATTGTATCTTTTCAAGTTTCGCGACGATAGCCTCGAAATGCCGGCATTACACTCGTTTCCTACGCTTAGAGTGTTTTTCTCTCATCCTGCGCTGCTTTCTTCGCGCCAGTCTTGTCAGTGTTGAAGTCCTTCTGCCTGCCTTTCTTAACACCCGCTCGCATTCGCTTCTCTTTTTCTTCGCTTTCTTTTTCTCTCTCTTTCTCAAGTCCGCAAAATTCTCAGCCGGATTGCTCTCGCGGCTCAGAAGTGGCAGCCGCGGCCGAGCTTTTGCCCGCTCCCGCTTCTAACTGTCCCCCATAGTCCTGCCATCTTCTTGACTTTGGTTCCACTGAACTTTCGGCGAGCGCTGCTTATCTTTCGTTCTCTTTAAATCTAAAGTTTAGCAGTACACCCCTCTTTCGTTTTTTTTTTTCTTTCTTTACAAGTTCGTATGTCCCGCTGTTTTCATTGCGAGCGCGTTAAAGCGGCGGTGGCCAACCCGCACCCGCTGCAGTCGAGCATTGCTCTTAAGATATCGCCGATTGTAGCCGCGACTGTAGGCCAGCGATAGCTCTCCGTTCTTTCTTTTTTTTCCCTTCATTTCTACGTACAAAGCCACTCGCGCGCTGCCTTTCTTTCAGTGCTTCCTCTCCACCACCCCCACCATCCCTCGGCAGCGTCTGTAAATCCGCTTTTGTTCGCCTCAGTTTAAAGTAGATCAGCCATATATTTCGTACGGTCGCGACGAGAGAAGGGAGCTCACAATAAGATTCCCTCGTCAGTCTGTACGCTCCTACCAGAAAAATGCGTTTCGACGTTTTCGGGAGACGTTTTGACGATCCTTGTTTTCTTTTTTGCGCGCTGCTAGTCGTTATGCTATAGCTCCTTCACTATTTTCGGTGGCGTCTTTCGGCGATCATAGCCTACCAGTTCTGGCCGTTCTCGACCCCCGTTTGAGATGATTTGCCTTACTCGCATTGAGCTCGGTTCTTTCATATCGTTCGAGTTCTGCTGAACTTAGCTTCTTTTCTATCGTTTGTCCAGTCTGCGTGCGGTAGATGAAAGAAAAAAAAAAACAGAAAGAAAACATTGTCGAACGTCCGCCTCCGGTCGGGGCTGGTGTCGTCAGAAAGTGGACGCCTATTATCCTCTCTGAGGCGCATCGAAAGCAGTGCCTGCCCTATCTATTAGCTTGTTCACCAAGCCATTTCGACCGCTAAGCTCACAACGATCGCGGAATCGCAGGGCGTAGGATGAAAAGGAGCGAAGCCTCCTCTTTCAAGCCTGAAAAGTCGTCCTGAAAGAAGTCACGAGTTATAAATTACGCGCCGAAGAAGATCTCTGACGAAAGAAAAAAAAAGAAAGGGAAGAAAAGAAATATATCGGATGAAATATATTTGACAGAGAGGAAAAAAGGCGGACGGCGGAGCGATTCTATTGACTCAGCGTCATTCCTTCTCGCAGCGCCCGCTAGGTCCTTTGAAGCGACTGTGCCGGCATGGTTGCTCGAGCCCAAAAAATGTACACAGTGTGAATGATACGTTATTCATTCGCAAGAACCGCGTCGTCAGATAAAAGGCATTAAGATGACCATTTCTGCGTATCGAGTTATAAAGGATAGCTTCCCATGTTTGTTTACAAAGCGTGAGTATATTTATCAAGCCCCGGAAGATGCAAACTCAAGGAATGCCGCTGCTCGAGTGTCGTTTACTAAGGTCCCGTCCGGCAACCTTTAATAAATGTATAGTAACCGATATCAGTGCAAGTACCTGAAAGGAAAGAAAAAAAAAAACGACAAGGCGTTTCCATAGCGCACAGCGTCGCGGAGGATATTTATAGGTGCGTGACCTGAAATTTAGTTCCTTTTTAACGCAACCCATAGAAAGTCTGAATTTAATGCTCTCTGAAGCAAGATTCCAATAATCGATTGTTCCGTCATGTACAGTTCACGCAAGTCTTCAGCGCTGGTTTTAAGGCCTATGTATATCGTCTAACTCCTAAAATTTGTGATTTTATTCCACATACCGCAATTCTGTTAACTGTCACAGACTACATCCGCTTAATTCACCACCGCATTTTAAAGAACCCCGTTTGTTTGCGCAGTGCAATGCGCTGATGGGCTATTTTCTACGTGGTGTAAGCAGACAGTGACATAAACGACAGCTAGTGGTTCGGCGTGTTACTATAGATGCGTTTGACGTAGTAATTTACTTATAAGTATATATTCACAATTTTTTATGTTACAACACTGGTTCAGTTTATGTAACGGGAGTATTTGTGTAGTGCGCCTACCTTGTGAACTTTGTGCAGCGTGCTTTATTTAGTAATTAATATCAGTGTTTAAGTGTGGTGCATGCTCACTTAATTGAAGGTAACAACAATGAAGATTTTCATAAGCTCCCCTTTACCCGAAAATTAGAATGATGCCCAACGACACGCGTGCTCCTCCTGTCAAGCTCTGTCATATTAGGCTCATAAATAATTACGACATGGTCTGGTGAGCGAGGTTTGACGATTGCTTGGTGTTATTCGCGCTGAACAGAAATTTCGGCTTACGTTTACAGGAATACAAGCCAACTGATTGGCTAGAAAAAAAGAATTAAGAAGCACTGCTCACGTTCTATGAGTCACCACAGAGCGTAATATCGAGAACTGCATTTACACGTGCTTTCAATGCTGGAAGCCCCAAGCAAATAAACCCAACGTTTTGTTAAGATCTCCGCCATAATTGCAAGAATACTAAAAACCGCGTATTTAAGCATTACGGCCGGTAGGAATATTAAAAGTGTTGATTAGGCTACAGTAATGAGCGGAGGAAGCACAAATGCAGGTGTTGGAAGGCATTTGCACAAAACCAAAGGAGAAGCGTTAACCATGTCCTTGCTTTAAGATGATCACAACGTACATCGGGCAATCATAATAGTGCACTCAATAAATGAAGAGGCTCTTTCTTTCTTTCTTCTTTCTTTCTTCTTTCTTTCTTTCTTTGTTACTTTCTTTCTTTCTTTCTTTCTTTCTGTGTGTACGTTTGCGTGTCTCGTTCCCGTCGACGGCGTCATGCACGCGTAGCTTATGCGCGCGATTTAATGAAATGACTCCTGAATCACGCAGTGCTTTTTTACTACAAAAGGCACAAAATTATCAGACGAAGCTTTTCATTGTACCTAATTTTGCTATACCGAAACCAGCGACCTGGCACCGCGCGCTCTTTCGTCCAGCGGCTGTGGACTTTGCTGCTGATGCTGGCATGATCCCTGCGGTCACACAGGATCCTGCTGAGCATATTTCTGTGAGGGTATTGTAAGGGTCGTCGGAATGAGACGGGGAATACGGTACGCCAAGGTGGCCAAGTAGGCGCCGGAAAACACGCGCAGCCACGTGGTAAACAGGTGGGGTAGGAGGAGACCATTGTGGGGCTGTATTGTACAGCTGGTTTGGCGCCCTCACCCCTCCCCCGCGGCGTGGTGGGCAGCAAGCCTACCCACTGTATTGTTGTCTTTTGTTAGAGCGGCGTCGGAGTGTCGATCGCCATTTGTGATTGGCTGTGAGGGGTTCAGGGGCGGAGCAACCGGTGTATATAAGGTGGCCCGTTTTTCCCTGGCAGAGGATATCGGAAGCCAGAGGTCGGAAGCACTGCCTGTAAAGTGTATATACTGTTCTCGTATATAAAGTCACGTTGTGTTTGTGTGAAAGGCTGGTCTCCATCCTTTAAGGGTATATACAACGCAACGGCGGACAGGTAGTAGGAAGGCTTCCACCCTTCCTTCTTCACAGCAGCAACGCTAGCTGGAGGAGCTCGGCTCCAAAACGAAGAAGAGAAGCAGGAAGGAGGAGAAGGTGGGAACTGAGGACAAGTTCACCACGACAAGGTCACCTTCTACAACCTCCTTGTTTAGGAAATTTACTGGTATCTCCACTGGTATCCCCACTTCTTAAAGTAGCAGAGAATAAACGTCAGTTAAATGTTCTTAATCTATTCCTTTGCCACTAATGGATATCACATTATTTCATTCAATTTCGTTTTGCGCACCACTGAGATGCAGCAGTTGCATTGCCGTGGGCTGTTCTCGTACACATTCTTGAAGTGAAATTTTAGGTTCCTTTTTGTTGAGCAGTTCTCTTTCGGCTGGAATGTGCTGATTAACTGTTTTGATAATGATTATACGGAAACTCAAAGTGCATTTCAGCCGTTGGAGTTATTTTCGCCATTGCCGTAACTCTATAGAGCCGCTAACGACGGCGCGTACGCCTCTTGGCAGGGGGCCCTTAAAGAGTTAACAAAAACTCAGATTGCATTTGGCTGCAGAAATTACGAATCTAAGTTCACGCTACACCAGCTCTCGCAGTGGGCGGCTGCATGGTGGCACGAAGGTGACATAGTGCACTCCCCTGCCCGTATGATAACTGTGCGTGCGCTTTCTATAGCCACTTTACCGTTCCTGTAGAACTACTATTCTCGTATGCCGTTCTAAGTAGAACGTGCAACACGCCCAACAAGTTGGACAAACGGAATGAACAAGTTAATCTCATATAATACCCGACCATGTACTGACAAATGCTGCTATATTCTAGCGTAGGAACAGCGTCGATGTGCAGCGCCTCTGTATACAGTGCCGGTGCTTCCAATCGAGCGAGTGTCGAGACTCTCGATAGCTGCCCGTGTGGCTCCTCCTTCCTCTCAGCGTGAGCTGCCTCGGGCTTATTGCGCTACGTCCCAACAGCGCATGTCTAAAGCATCGTGCGAAGTGTTATTGCGAAACTCTTAGCTGCCTCTCAGTGTCATATCTCCCTATAGTTTCAGTAAAAAAGCAAGGACTAACGGTTTACGTAACCCCTTGCGTGTATAGAAATGGGCATGAGAAAGGAATCGTGGATGCACACATCCCAGCAAGAGCCTTTTTGTTCGGATGACGACCCTAACGTTCGATCTACAGCGGCTCGTTCATAAAGCAAGGAGCGAGATAGAGACGCGGAGAAAGAGACAGAACAGCAACGAGAGAATAAACAGAGCGCCATGAGAGGCTTGCATCCTCCTGTAATCCTTTTGCCGAGCAACGAGAGTAATATGACTTGACGAACGTTGTCGACGCCTGTCTCGCAATTCCTCCCGAGCCTCTGTTCCACGTGTACAGGACGTAGGGGAAGGCATCTGAGGCAAAGCTGCTTTCGGCTGACAACCGGCCGCGGGCTCATGCCACGCCAAAGCCGTCTCTGTGGTCGGTGCTGGCGAGCCGGAATTGATTTAGCTTATGCTCTCGGAACAACCCTCCCCGTTTTGCTCGGGGAGTGTCCCACCCACCGACTGGCTTCTTGTTCCCAGCTGTCATGTCGCAACGTCCCTCTGTTGCAGAGAGGGAATGATGAGCACGCCGAGACAATATATGTGGGACGCCGAACAAGCGTTCAGACCGGCTCTCTGGGTGCGCCGTCTAGTCGTGCCCTCGTGCCACGAGCAGCTCATAGTGCGTCGAGCGGCTCGTATGTTATTTCTCTGTACGCGTTGCCTCATATATTGCGTTCGAAAGCACGAAGTTACAGCCGACTTTGATTCACGGTTCAAGTGATGTATTGTAAAGCTAGTTTCGCTTATGTGCCCTCGGCAGAAGGGCTTTGAAGTATAGTAAGAATGATTGAACGAAGAAGAACGACAGCGGTTAAGTTTTGGTCAATATTAATGCTAGCGTCCTATAGGATAGCTTCTATTTGCCTTATTGTGAAAGCATTCGTTGCTGTAACCCTACCCGCATTCGTTGTCAAAGGGCATTATTAGCGAAAGGAGTAACTGGAAGCTGTGTCTCAATGTCTAAGATTTATTTAGCCGCATTGCGAAATCGACTTTGGTCATTCACCTTGAAGCAAAGAAACTCAAATAAAGACAAATATTTGAAACGAGGCAGATCCGCATTTTGTACTTACCCAGCCTTAAGTAATACGCAACACAGATGCAATGTTGGCCGAGTTCTGCTGCAGGATGGCTGTTTATTTCTTTTTCTTTAATTTATTTCGGCACCCGCCGTCAGCGAATTTCAAGTGACTAAGTCAGACCTGTTATCCCAGCACTCACACGAGATCATCCATGCGTCCTGTCTAAAGTTTAGGAAATACGGTTTGTGACCCACAACTCAGTGCACAGGAAGGCGAGTTTTGTGCAGCCTTCTTCGATATGACACCGTGCTGCGTTCAGGACAGCTTCGATGGTGGTCGAGACGACACTTGCGACGTGGCTCACTTCTGTTTTTTATCTGTAGCCATTTCATGCTTGCATCTGCTCTCCATTACGGGAGAGCCAGCATCTTAAGGGCGCAGCTGTTAAAAGTGGACGCTGTGCGGTGCATATGATAATCTTGTCGTCACGGAGGAGGAAAAACCGAACGCTCTCTTGCACGTGGTGCACTACGCACTGCCGTGCCCAACCCACAGCTAGCCCTTGCTTAGGGTGCGCTAAAGTGTAAAAGAGGTTGAGATCGGAGCGGCGGGTTCGGTCCCCGTAGCCACACATGCACTTCCCTAGCGCCCTTCCCGAGAAAGGGAGGGAAGGTGCACTTCCCTAGCGCCCTAGCCCTTCCCTAGAAAGGGAGGAAGGAAGGAAAGAAAGGGAAGAAATCCTGCAGAACCCACGCATTGTGGGAATCGGTGTCATGCGAAGCAGTTAGCGAGAAAGTTGCCTACGACGAGTCGTTTCGCGTTCAGCCCAATTCGACGAGCGGGATCAGGGTCCTTGTGCACAGCGTGTAAGTATCAACTAATTAATAGGCTTAATCTGCGCTAACCACGAAAGTAACAGCACCGTAGCTCATCGTACGGCGTAACGTTCGCACTCACGTTGGCCCAAAGCACAGGCGTCTGTTTCGGCGAAGAAAAATGCGCTATAGGGTGAGTTGATGCGTTATCATAAGCGTCGATTGTTGAAGTACTCCTGCGTTATCGAGCGGAGTCGTAACAAAAGCATACCGAATGGTACCGGAACTGATGTATTGCTATGATAGTGCTTATCACACATTAGAAGCGTAATTCACGTTACACACGTCCAACCAATGCAACTGCGCGTTGTATAGGTTTATTTACTCGATCTACCGTATGGGAAGAGCCGTCGTGGTTGCGTACTTGCTTGGCGCCTTGAGGGCGCCTGTTCGGTATCCCCCTACCACTTGGTAAGTTGCATGTGTGCCCGTGTGCTCTTTATGTGTTCGGTTCAAATGCCTGCGAGGGCAAACACTGTTCCTTCCTTGTTTTAAGGGCGGAGGTTTTTAACCTGGTAGTCCGGTATAACCACGAGGAGAAAAATGTGTGCCGATCCTCAAGGCTGTGCGCCATGTGAAGTGCAGAAAACTACGCGTGATTGCAGTGTAGTTAATCGTGAAGTACATGACGAGAATACCACGTTAGTGGTGTAAAGATCATTCATTCAAGTTTGTAATACATTTAACCATACCTCGCAAATGTTTGGGTGTACCACGTGTAGGAGGCGACCAAGAGAGCACACCGTAGGCGACTAGATAGATAGATCGACACTGCCAAAGTAACTCAAGTTCACCAAGAAATGCTTCGCATTTAAACGAAGAGCATGCCGAAGGATCGAATGATGCGTCATGACATCACTAGGTAGACACCATTGTCACTTGTCACGATTAACGGTAAAAGCACAGGTCTTCTGTTTCGACAGATTTCATAGCGTGGAACTGGCTTGAGCACTTTTCTTCTGGTAAGTCAGGGTTTCTCATACAAAAACAAGGCAACAGGAAGTGCAGAAGTGTTATCCACATTTCAACATCACCTTGCGCACTATCGTACACTTATGAAGGGGAAAATACAAAGCAACCACCTTTCTCAAAAGACACGTCACTGACGAGGCTGTAGTTATCAGGAGCAGAAGAAAGTGAAAATCGATAAATTTCCCAGCATGAGTTTGCCCAATAACGTGGTATTGATTTCCAGTAATCTGCGCGTGGCGTCTCAAGTCAATTAATATGTATTCATCGAGTGAAATTTAAGTTAGAAATTTATATAACATGCCTTGATCGAAAAGTGATCAATGCACATCCCGTTTTGGGCACATGCCAAATTTATTAGCATGGTTCTCGATATGATTGCATTATTGCGTTCCTTGGCTTTTGCTGGTACGAGTCATCGAATTTCCATTTCCTGCATTTGGCTCACACGCAGCGTGGCGGTGCTACAATTTTTTTAAAAATCTGTACCTGTTTACAACGAAAGCAAAACTGACATTAGTCTAACAGAATCTTGAAGTAACCTTCATTAGCTTACGCCTCACCAATGTTTTCTCCACGCGTCACTGTTAAATTGAGAACATTGTGTTTCGCTAAATATGCGACACCGCATTGTGCACCTAATACTTTTGGCTAAAGGCAGCCGACATACTTCAATGTTGATGCTGTTGCTGCGATGTGGTTCGTTGGTGTCATGTAACTTAGAGGACAAGTTCACTGCAGAGACAATGTAATAGAGTGCATGGACATGTCTTCGATTCCCAATAACACTCTCGAGTCAGCACCTTTATTGCAAATAGTTTTATTGTAAGTAAAAACGAATCATACAACAAATGTTATATTTATTACTTCGCATTTTCGTCGCACCTTTATCCCCCCTTCCCTTCCGTTTGCTTGCAACTAATGACCGCTCCCATTCCTCATCCTTAAACTAACACGAAAAGCGATTCTTCTAGCTGACTTCTCCGCACGAAAGAAACGTAACCATCCGCGTTTTGCACCACACACTGAGAACATCGGAATAACTTTACAAACACTCCCACAATTGAAATATGCAAAACACGGAAAATAACGAAAGCGACTTGTGGACGACTTCAGTTCTGCTTTGCCAAACGCCTTCTGTACAGTAACATTAACCAGGATGTGCACAATCCCAGCACCTTTCTTGACGTATTTTGGTTTTCAAAGCGGTAGTAGCAGTATTTACACAAAGCTCAGCATCCATCGAAATTGCGAAGTTGCGGCCAGAAAAATACATACACCTGACACCTCATGTCATCGCTACACTCGAACCATATATACATCTACGTTTCTTATAGGAAAACTGAAGTGTCAGCTTCTAACATACTGCCCCTGCGACTTGATTCGTTGTACGAAACAATAAAGGACATGATTTCTAAAATATGGCTAGGGACGGCCGACTGGCAAATTGAAGTTCGAAGCTGCCGTTCATGTCTGTATTTCTGTGAGCATCGAGTGAAGTTAAGCTTAAGCTTAAATTGGTTTCTACGACCAGCGACGGTTACTTAGGAGAAGCATTATATGCAACCAATGACTCTCTGACCCTTGGTCGCTTATTGTAAAGACCACCGAGCACGATACCTCAGCTCCGCACTTTCGATGAAGTTGAGCTTTTGAGACGCAGTTGTACGTATAAGCATAGGTTTTGATACCGCACACCCGGCGAGCACACTTCACTCGCATTTCTCGAGCACGTGGATTTCCTTCAAGTTTCCTGTGTGTTCGTCAGAGTATGAGCCTATGAAAGCCCCTTTCTTGGGCCTAGGCTCAATAAAAGATGCCAGCCTCACCGGACCGTACCACCAGGAGATCGCGCGCAATGGCCTTAGCGTAGAGTAGAAACCAAAATGGGGCACTCTTTTCTGGTGCGAAATTACCTCCACAAATACATGCAGGCAAACTTCCTGCCATCGACAACGGTACACACAGGCACACACATATATACACTGCAAACGAAATAGAAGAAAACACCAACAAAAACGCCGTTAACATCGGCGATTCGCTGCTGACACGGGTGAATGTTTTCCTGCATCTTAATGGATACGGCTGCGATGCGTCCACACATTCAAGACCGCGGCGTCATTGTTGCTTCACTAGAGAATCACTTTGGGACGGTTCCAGTCAGTAGGGTTGGCGGTCTTCGCTCCCTTCGCTGTCCTTCACTGGACGACTTCACACTGGTTTTGTCAAGAAAAGACGTCGCGTCGCTTGAGGATGTCAACGCGACCTTCACTTCTGAATAACACTCCAGTGCACTTGTTAAACTCACTCAAGTAACATTTTTTTCCTTGCTTTCCCTTTACAGCAAAAGAAAGTGTCCACACTCTCCAAGTCACGGCGGTTTTCGCTACCGCTCAGAGAAATGCGATGGAATTACACCGCGCGGAAAAGCATCGAGCTGTCCTGACTGATGAGCAATTTGCTGTTCATCATTGTTCCGAGTGAAGGAATGTTCGTTGCGAAGTAGTTTTGCAGCAGCAGATTATCCAGCACACTGCGCAGCACCTCTCTCGTGGCCAGCGAGGCTCTTAACGTCCCTGACAGCAGATACCGAAAGCCTCTTCAAAACGGGTTACCACTTGATGCGCTCCGGTGATGGGCAGCCCACCCAGGTCGCCATTCTGCTAAAGTCCACTGCGTAGGACAGAACAAAAAGCCCATTGTTCTATTAAAAGCAAGAAAAGTGCTTCAGGGAAAACGACAAACACTTGTGAAAGCATAGCTGAAGCATGCCGAACGGTATCACTGCTATAGGCAATTCTTCACGGCTTGAGGGCCTCTAGTCTCAGAGAGGTCAGCATGTCTATTAAAGGTTCTTCGTCGGCATACTCTTTAGTTTTAATTGTGTCCTTAGCCTTGCATCACACTTCCCCGGAGTTTGATAAGCAGACCCCGCCGACGACATCTACGCATATTGCATGGCCATGCAATATGCGTAAATGTCGTCGGCGGGGTCTGCCCGCCCAACATAGTAGCCTGGGCTACTATGTTGGAACGAGTAATAGAATGTACAATATAAAGGATAGGGCTATGCAAAGCTCTGCGTACACAAGCGCATGCGTTTCCTTCTAGAGCGCATTTCTCGTGCATAAAAAGTTTTTTTTTTCATTAATGTTCTGGCCGCATTTTTTTTTTTTCGAAAGCAGCGTTGGTACTCTATGGGTCCCGAAGCTCCATGACATTGATTATCATCTGGAGATGCGAGTGCGATTCTCTTGCGTCAGCTTTTGCAGAGCACAAACCCAATTTTAAAACACGTATGATAATACCCTTACCCGAACGCAACGAATCCAACGAACGCGTGCCTTCTTTTAAAACTTTAAAGCTGCGTAATATTGGTGCTCCAGGCATGATGGAAAACGCGGCTACTGTGTCGAAAAACGGCTCGCGTAGCGTATGCCGCGGAGCGTATGCGCATTTTCGGTGCGCTTGAACGACAAGGCACTAGCTAACGTAGTGACGGCGTTAAGCATATTCTAGCCGAAAGTTTTCACCGGCACGTTAGTTTTTCTCAAGGGAGTTCCTTTGCGAAAAACCTTATTGCACGAACCCGTGAAATTTTCATACCACGGGCACTCAACATTCGTCCTCTCTCTCGGATTACCTTTTTTTTTTGTGAGCTTAAAGTGCTGAATTACTAAGCCTTGTGCGATAAACTATTAACTTGTGTGACCTAAGGAAAACAAGCTAGAGATAACCGTGCTCAGCATGACGTGTACAAAAAGGGGTGCTGGTAGCGCCTCCGCGTTTAGTTCTTCAAGGCCCGACGAGCCAGAAGGTGAGCCCTCGAGAAATTGATCACAACAGACACGGCGCTTACGCAATTAGGAGGAAAAGACTCCTTGCAGTCACTCGCTAAAACCAAGCAAAAAGAGCTGCGAACTATGCCGATTACTCTCAAGAACGCTTGTTCCCTCGGTGCTCCCTTATATTTCCTAAGGACCTACTTTCTCCCGAGGGCACGTCTCCGCAAGAATGCGAACCCAACCGCGAGTGCCGAGACGTGGCAAAGGAGCCGCGGGAACAAAAAGGCGGGAGGAGGATTGCACAGTGGCGGGCAAATCGCGTTAGACTAACTTGACTTCGCGAGAGACGACGAGACGACTAATTAGAAATAAGGGGTTCAAGAATTCCTCCCCTCCGGCCCGTCTCGCTCCTGAAGTGGCGATGCAGGGACACGGAGACTTCCTACTGTACGCTCCGGGCATCGAATGACCGCGGTATTACTAAAGTACCTACGCTACCAGAACGCCCTCCCCCACTCCTCTACAGCGGTGGTAGAGAATACTCCGCCTTCTTTCCCACGCACTACTTGACTGCTAGACAAGCTACCTTCCTTTAGCAGTCAGCCTCGGGTATTTTTTTCGCCTCTCCGAGGAGCCCTCCCTAACTTCGATATGAAGCAATTTGCAATGCAGATGTAATATCACCGAGGCACGCCCCGCAGGTATTTCCCGCCCTCGGCGGCCAGAAATTTGGGCCGAGCATGGCTTTCTTCGTCGCCGACTGGCAAGGACGTGGTGTTGAAGGGGACTACTTATATGTAAAGGCACCGATGCGCTTCCGTTTTCCGTTCTCGGAGAAAGTTGCTCCAAGTGTCGCGCTTTTGACATCTCTACCCTGGAGGGATAAGACGCGCCTAAAGAAAGCCGCATTGCCGCGCTGAGGGAATGCCGTCGTAACAGAGTCGAATTGAACGTAGCACTCGAGCATAAGAGCTGAAAAACCGCATAACCGATACCCGGGAGAGACGATGCTGTCGAGTAGGGCGCTGCGGGCTCACGCGCCGTGACGCACCGTCGCTTTCGAAAAGAGTTTTCTCGGAGCTTATCTAAGCTGTAGCGTCAGTTTTTGAGAGACGATTTTCGTGCAGAGTTAGGTTAAGAGTTGTCATTTGAGCCTCAGAGAAGCACGAGCTCTAATAGGCTCGATGTACTCCAACGCATACCTAGAGAGTAGTTGACGCCTATATGTATCTTAAAATCTGCCTGGGACATTTTGACTATCCACAAGCATGGAAATTTGCAAGTTATCTCTGAAAAAAAAATCTTATGCTTCAGAGTCTGGAACGTTATGCCTCTTTGTATCGATGAACAAATCGCAAGGTACGATTTAAAACAGGGAATATCGCGGGAGCCAACGTTTCGACAAGCGGACTTGTCTTCGTCAGGGCGGCAACGCGATTTGTTCATCGATTCAAGCATCCATCTTCCCCTGAGCATCTCTTCTAGTTTGGATGCCTCTTTGTAGGCGCTCGCGCGCCGTCCCGAGAAACGACATTTGACAGTGGAGTTTTGGAAGAGCGCTGAGACGCGTTCGTTTCGGTGTTTCTAACAGCCTACTGACTTGAGTAACACGGCTTGTTCCCGTGTTCTTACTAGATGTATATTGGCGACGTCCACGCCTTACTTTAAGTATTTATTTGTTCTCACATGAGACAGTTGTAAAGAGCAAGCCTGCCAACGGCATTTTCTCAGCGTCATTCGGTAGTGCTGATACAAGACTCTGATATGATTTTCTTTCGTTCTTCCTTTGTCCGTCGCAAATATTCGGCAGATATGCTACACAACAGGCAGAACGCGCAACTGACATTGGCAGACAGCATCAATGTATATGACTTTTCCCCATGACGAAACACGTCATGATCGAGCACCGAATTTGAATTCATCGCTTGTCATTGCATCACAGCTGTCGCGATCTGTATAGCACTAAAGATGCAGTATTCTTTTCAGGTATGAGCATCTAAGGATCTGACAGCTGTTCTTGCAATGATGTCTTTCTCGCTCTCTCCCCCTTTCTGGGACCCTGTCTGCCAGCGTGCGTGTATGGACCTATGCGCGATATCTGTGACCCACTGCGACGTTGCACCGTACAAAAAATGAAGGTTCATATTTCAGTGTACCTATTCAATACGGAAAAGCGCATTGTATCACCAGATCAGAGTTTGATTGTCTTATGCGATATTTTCTTCTTTTCATCGTGTTTTATTTATATAACCTCCCCAGTAAAAGTAAACCGAATGATCGTGGCGCAACCTGATGCAATGCTGAATTAAAACTAAAGGAACACTTGTAATGAAGTAATGATGCCACAGCGTTGCGCACAGAACTATCTTGACGTGTACGTTCGCATCAAGAAGACTCCTCTTCAGCTCCTAAATGACAGAACCGCATAATTTTATGAGTAAGCAGACTGGCTGTCATGTCTTCTTGCATAAAGGGAAACGCAATGCTCCAGATGTCCCCATCAAGCGCCATTGCTTGCGATTCATTGCGTAGTAAAAAAAAAAAAAGAAACTAGAACCACATTATGCAAAGCGCATTGTGGGGATCGATGTCCTGCGAAGCAGTCAGCGAGGAATTTGCTTGCGACGGTTTGTTTGAAATTCAGCCAAGCACTACAAGTACACACAAATCGCTTATCATCACATTGCTATAAGAGCCGTTATAACACACACCACGATCGCGTTGCAACAGCCTACCGTGGACGACCGATAGCATGCTTCCTTGGCAGCGCGGGCACCCAGGTTCGATTCCTACCCTTACCGCGTAGTAAGTTGCCTTCGGTCGTTACAGTTCGTATGTGTGTGTGTCTCTCTGCTAGTATAAATGGTACCCGTTTGCCTTGTTTAATGTGTTCTTGTCGACATTTCCGTATCTACACTTGTTGGCCCCTGATTGATATAGGCTGCAATGTTAATATCCTGTATCTTTTGGCGCACACCCGCATTTCCCGGGTGGGCATGAGCTACATGTGATCGTGTCATCGCTAAACTTGACGTGTGTGACAATTTAGTGTATCACATTAGCGATGTCGAGATCAATCACTGACGGCCGTCATACATACATACACTACCATGCCCATTCGTTCTATACCAAGTGAACGAGATGACCAGGTGAGCACCGAGACGTAGATAGATAGATAGATAGATAGATAGATAGATAGATAGATAGATAGATAGATAGATAGATAGATAGATAGATAGATAGATAGATAGATAGATAGATGACGTGGTCAAAGTGGCTCAACTTCGCCAAGAAATGCTTGGCATTTAATGGCGCACATGTGCAATCGCGATTTTTCATCGCTTACTTGACGTGACGGTATACATCTGTAGGCCGCGTTTAAGAAATCTCCTTGAAGAGGTATCTATTTTAGAGGAATCCCTTCTATAAAGAATGAGAGGGTCCTTGTCGGTACTATATTATACAAGTTAAAGTGCGAGCACGTTCAAGATCATTCTTTCCAAACGTGGTCTCCATTTGTCATTATACTTTGTGGATTTCATCCAGTGCACAAATAGCGATAGGAAATTTACGCTATCGTTTACTGAAATCACTAGCGCGCTCAAATTTGCCTAGGCAAGTAAAGTTGCCAAACCCTCATCGATGCGACGCTCGATCCCTGAGGTCCGCCAATCGCTTGGACCACACCTGGCTGCCTACACTGCCTAACGTTTATTCACCAAAGCTTTCACTTCTTTAATATTCCAAACCAGCACGGCTCTCCTAATTTGGGTCGCAGGACAGGCGGGGCCGGAAGCGGCGCACCTACGCCACGCGCCGTACGCTGTGCAATGCCTCTACAAGGCTGAGCCGCGTCTATTCGTATTCGCCGCGTGGCGCGCCGCTCACTTTATCGTCGTGTGATGGATGGTCTGCGCGTGGATCTCTTGGTGGTGCGCGGGCTTCAGCCGAGCTCCAGCGTTCCACGCCGGACAAGCCGCGTCGCTGACCGGTGCCCATCTTCGCTGTCGTAGTCTGCGTACATGAATGAAAGCGCGACATAGAGAAGCGAAAGTAAGTCATTGTTGATTACAACAATGGAAATAATAGGTTGTAGGCACTTAGACAAGAACACTTGCCGATACTTGTCGAGCAGACTCTAGCGAATTCGCTGTTCGATTGCTTTTTCACCATTAAAAGTCTTCACCTTCATCTGAATTTTTCTTTTCGCTTGCGTTATTACACAAAAATTGAATTCGGAGTATATTCTAGAGTAGTGTAGGAACGCTGTGCTCCAATATAAGGGCTTTAAAAAAGGGCAGACTAAAAGCACTTCGTGAAGTATTTTAACAGGTTAGAAGTTGCGCACTTTATGAAGGTAAATATGAAATATTGCCGGCAGGAAAGGCTGCAGCACAAGCCTATGCCAGAATGCTCGTTATTGCCTGACAGATGTGTAAAGAAACAGAACTGAATAGAAGTAAGTACGATTTTCATCCTTTAAAATGGAGACGTATTGGTCTCCAAGAGTGCTTGCCTCTTTGACTTCGTCATTTTCGTGTTGAAGTAAGTCGTAAAAATTATGTTGCTCTACGCATCACACGCGCTTTATATCTGGCATTACTTTCACTATCACATCAAACGGGCTGAGAATTCTTTAGAAACAGAATACCGCTACCTAATTTTATTATCTTTGTCAAGTCGTCAATGTACTACATAAAACCTGCGCTAAGAATTCGCATCTACTTTACGGAAAAAGCATACACGCAAGTTAAGTCGCTAGAAATTCTACGAAGGGTATGTACCTTCTTCGAACAGAGGGCTACCGCCGCGTTTCATGTCAGCCAACAAAGAGAGCTTTCCATGGGGGCTGCCGTGGCCAATCTCCACGATAGCACTGGAAAACACGAGAGAGCGCCACCAGCTGTTGCTTCTTTTTGCTCTTTTTTTCACACTGGTCGCACAGAACGTCCCTCGATATTTGATTCGCGTCCTTGTAAATGAAAGCTGCTGTTGGAACAGTGCCCAAACGTTCAGTCCAACAACCTGCAGTTAGCGTGCTTGCTGTGCACGTATTATTAAAGTAACCTGGTGAAGTTTGATGTCTAAACCTTGCGGCTCGTAAATTCATCGTCGAGCGCTACACGTTGTCTCTGTGTAACTCGTCTTCTATGCTATATCTCTGTCATGTTAAACTGCTTCTCTTTGGCGTGTGCGTTTCGTTAAGATGTTCAAGCCAAACTACAAGAACACACAAGGCCTCAGCATGGCTAAATCGGATTTGGTTCTCTAAGGCATGGGTTCTCAAGCAACTTTGTCCCAAATAACTGTGGCCATGCCCGAAGGAGTTCCAAGGAACCCAGCCCCTCCCCACCTACCTTCCCCGCGTTCGCGCACGCCGTCTTTCAGTCATTTATGCCACATGCAGGTGGTGCTGAATCTAAAAAAACAAAAGGCAATTGTATAAAAGCTAAATTGGATGGAGTGTACACGCACTTGAAGTACGCTGCGAAGGTCGTTTTATTCCCGCGCCAGCAAATCGACGGTCACACAGAGACCAGCTTCTGGTCAGCTGGTCAGCTTTTAATATGCGCGGTGCGTACTTTACACTCGGGCACGTAATGAAGGGCGTTTAGACCGTGTACCCTTTGTCCGCCGTCCTAGCCACTTAGGGAACACGGAACCAAGGAAAATACATTGGTGGACCGCGGAACTTCTGTTCCACGGAACTCGCATCGAGAACCCATGCTCAGAGTAGTATGAGCCACAAGCAAATATGGTTGCTTACTTCTTGCGTTCACTCGTCACTTGCGTAATAACAAATCTAAACTATGTACTCGGAAACGTAAGGTGAGCTGTTACCATATTAGAAAGTTTGAACACCTTATTCTTGTAGTTATCGAAAACGGAAAATGCGATCAAAATGATTGAAAACAAATCCTCGTAAGCTTGATAGACTACCAAGCAGTTCGGCACAGGGCATCATCAGGAAAAGCTCGAATTGTTGGGACATGAAGTCATTTCAATCATGTAGGCAAACGCAGAAATTGTTCTCGATCATCATGCACATTATTGGAAAGCAGCCAATACAAAAATTAGTTTAAAGGCATTGTCACTGTTGGGTCTCTCGGTACAATGTGCTATTTGTCCGGGCAATTTACTTCAATAAACGACTAACTCGCGTTAATTGAAGAAAACCCGGCTTAAACGTAGCACCATTTGAGAGCGTTTCAGTAGTTTCTCGCTCCATAATCCTTGACTGCTCTGTTGTGTAGCCGTTCAAATTTAAAAGCAGAAATAACACTATCGTTCTCCAACAAGAATATTTTACTCACTTTTCGCGTTCTTCAAGTCGTGGTTTTGTGTTCGCTGAAAAAAGTGAAAAAGAAAAAGAAAGCATACTTAGCTCTATTTTACCCACAAAGCACACTTCTCTGCAGGCATTGTTTACTGAGCTTGCTAGCATGGCTTAGAATCGTCACTTCTTTCGCTCTCTGATAGCACCATACACAAAAGTAGGCTATATACACAAAAATATCCGAATGAACAATCGCATACGCCGGCAGACACGTTAGCACTTGAGGTGGGGTAGTGACCGTACTGTGGAAGCCATTCCATATAGCTTAGCAAGCATCAGACTTCGTAGCAGTCACGATTACAGCAATTCCACTAATTCCTAGCACCTGTCCTTTATCAGCTTACGCGATGGTGCGTGGTTTAAGTTTCACCATTTCACAATGCCAGCTGCTTCTTGCTGTGTTCTAGAGCCACTTGTCTTCCCATAGTACCCATTACTGCCACATTAGTAGGCAGTCTCTCGTAAACACTGCATGACATGTTATGTAAAACAGTTTGTTTTGTTTGTTTGTTTGTTTGTTTGTTTGTTTGTTTGTTTGTTTGTTCGTTTGTTCTCTGTTAGGATAATGGCGGTCGCCTTCACGCTCTCTCATATAATAGCCACGCTGCAGTATTCTTTAAATGCGCTAGGGTCTTGACGTTGGTTTTCCTGCCTTTGTAGGTAACCCGTGGCTTCGCAGACTTAGTTTGTCGGGGAGTCTCTATAAAGGCTATCGATTATATTAATGGACTTTTCCCCTGCGTCGTCACCACGAGACACCTGCGTGTTTTCTATCGTCTTTTGTTGGACCAGCATTTTCTCTCAAATATACGTATATACGTAGTGATCACACTCGAAGTGTTATATTGGCTTCAAAAGAATCAGCGATTAAAAACTTACCGGATTCAATATTGAACATCTAGATGTTTTTAAGCGTACTTTCGCATGATAATTGTGTGGACATTTCATCAGGATTCAATTTTGGACATGTAGATGTTTTTGAGCGTACTCTCGCAATATAATTATAAGGACGCTTTCATCTGTCACCTGGTCAGTGCACAGAAAGAAAGTGTAAAGCTTTCTGTTTTTAAGTGTAATTCTTATGCACCAGGAAATTCTTATGCACCATCTGCGATTGCGTCCACTATGTTTAGGCCTCCGCCAAATCGCAAATTATAACGCTTACGATAATGGTACAAACTTCCATCGAACATTAGAGCACTGTCATTATGTCTTGAAAACAATCCTTGGCCATCTTGCTTCATTCACGAAAAATTGCCGTCAGTTTTATTACAGTCACTCTCGCACGCATGAAGTTCACGAGAAAACTGTACTTTATAGAACTCTTTGGAGAAGTAGGGGCCGTACAAACGTTTTTCTTTTTTTCCTTCACTAATAGACCTCTCATAAGACGGGCAACGATTTCAAAAATGGGTCGTATCACGCCAAGTACCGCTGCCGTTAAAATATTCAATGCGAAGATCATTAAAACGGCTGTTCCCGCTCTCGAAAACTGGACGCGTAAGGGAAATTACCGCGACACGCGCATCACACTGAAAACTAGGGATCATATTATGAAAGAAGAAAAAAAAATGGCACAAAGAAAATCGAAAGAATAACGTCTTCAATGACGAAGAGGTGGTTATGGAGCGTGCACAGTGTAATACGTATACGAGAGAACCACTCACACTGAATGCGCTTTCGGATAACAACGATGCTAATAATAACGATGAGTAGAACAATGATGATGACCACGCCACCGGCAATGCCCGCCATGATGATGAGGTTCTCTTCTTTCAGCAGAAGCTGCGCCCAGCCGGCGGGACCTGCAGAGAAGGGACAGCTTTTTTTTTCTGTTTTTTTAACGATGGTGGCCTATCACATCTGCAGCGTCCCATTTCATCGTTTTGGAGAAGAAGCATGTGCATATATAGGATAACGGGGTGAGCTTTGCGAGCCATCTTCCCGACAGAGATTTCGACTATATCCTCTGCGTGCTTTAACCGCTAAAGCTGATCGCAGGAATCAGGGTTGTTGAGAATACAGCACTGGTAGAGTTGACAAGGTATATTTTAGACAAAGCCCGAAAAAAGAAGAAATAAGATAAGAACGCGAGAATCAGTAGCGAGTGTCCCGTTCACTCCTGACTTCAATACTTGTGTTATTTTTTTCCGCTTACCCAACACCTCTGTGAAATATGACAAAGGCAAGGTTTTGATCAATCGAGCATATACACTGGTAAGCGGGTACAGGTAAAGGATAAGTGGCACACGTGCAAGCTGTCTACACTCACGCACGCAAGCACACACACACACACACACACACACACACACACACACACACACACACACACACACACACACACACACACACACACACACACACACACACACTGCTTTGGCCTCCTACACCCTCCCCCACCTTTTTTGTTAGGTAATTGGCTCTCCCTCGAAATTCACCTTTCGGGAATATTTTCCTTCTTTTTTTATTTTACAATTGGCTGTAAGCCCGATATACCTTCGGGTGGTGCGGGCTACCCCCACATTATTTTAATTTGTTTTCGAGCGCAGGGGGACAAATTTAACACACACACACACAACACACACACACACACACACACACACACACACACACACACACACACACACACACACACACACACACACACACACACTTGGCACTCACATTACCACAGTCTTCATCTCCTGCCTTTACTATAGAAGGAAAAGCCCTGCAGGCCTTGCTTCCGAACACACACATTTTTTTAATTGGTTTTTCCACAAAATTTTCTTTTTGGGAACACTTCCCCTTATTTCTTTATGGTGCAATTGGCTTTAAGCCCGATATGCCTTCTGGTGGCGCGGGCTACCCCCACTTTATTTTAATTTTTTTTTCTCATACCAGGGGGACAAATTTAACACACACACACACACACACACACGCGCGCGCGCGCGCTTTCTGGATCAGTTCAAACTTGACATCCCTCACCTTTTTCTGTTGCACTGTAAGAAATCAACAGGGGTGTCGACTACCTGTCTTCATTAATGTCGTTAAGTTCAAGGCCGTAAATCTCCATGAAAATAAAGGAAAACGAATACGCGGAAAGAAGGCAGCGGGGGGGGGGGGGGGGGGGTGCGAGGAGCTTGTTTTTGCGATCTTCGCGCCGGGATGTCAAATGTGATTTAGACGTGGGAGGTCAATCTGTGTAGCACCGTATCTTACTTTCGAAGTATATATAGGTAAGCGACACATTCCCGAAATGACGCATTTCGACAACAGTGGTATGGAGAACTATATTACCTCTGCTGAATCAGTCATGTGCGGTGGCAAAGCTTTGTCTGGAGATGTTGTTTCGTATTAACTCGTCAAACATGCCCCCATGTTCAAGTTGATGAATTCCACTCTTACAAATAAACTTAAACACTTCTAGCTCAATGCTTGGAAGAAGAGGCGCGTACAGACGAACGACTACCATTGTCAGGCGATGTTACCATGCGAAGTTGAGGCAAAAGTGTCGCGTTTTTCACATACCGTATATTTCTGCTAAGAACATACCGCACATTTCTGCTAAGCTGGCCCTAATGTCTAATAATATTTCAACACATTTCTTCTAACGTACCCATACAACCAAGAAATACGTTCCTTCAGTAAGTTCCATTCGCGGAGAAAATAAATTTTTACCTACGGTGCAACATCCATCGTGTTCCGCGAATATCCCTATACTCCCCCCAAAAAAACGTATCGTCGTTTGTGCGTGAACAGCAATCTTGTTTACGCGCGCGTACACGTCAATGAACGGGTTGCTCAGCGACGCGAGCACGTGTCTTCGCAAAAGAAGCTATACTTGCAGCATCTGCTGTGCCTCGCACTTCTTATCGCGCCAGCGCGAACGACTAAGCGTCGGCAACGTGGGATGAGGAGAGCCTAGTGGAGGAAGAGTGTACGAAGTGCATTCCTTATCTCACACAGAGCCCAGGGACGCCTAATGAGGCACGCGACTAGTTTTCCTCTTCTCTTTCCTACGAACAAGGCGGGAGGGGATTATACAGGGTCGTCGATAAGCGGCCGTCCAGATTGCCTTGGGCCTCCTTTGCCTGGCGATTACATTGACTACTGCTAAGGGAACTGCAAACTAAGGACGCTGGACAGCTTAGTCCGACGGCCGCTTCACGCGGTGAACGCTTGCACGGTCGTTAGCACCGCCGCTACGAACTGCTTCTCTTTGTGTGCGGGACGCGAGCAAGCTATGAACTTTTGACATCGCGGCTCCGTCTTCGTAGGGCAATTCTTGCTGTCGCTTATTTTGGCACGGAGTTGCATGCAGCCTTGAGGCGCTTGCTTCGGCCGCTCGTTACCATAGTTACCTGTCAAACACAAGTCCATATGGCATGATGAAACAATTCTGACAATGTCTGATCGCGCGTATATGCTTCCCTTAATGAACGTAAGCCTCGCTGTCGCTGGTATTGCGTTTTCTTTTTGCGCTCTCTTTTTTTTTGTCCATATTGAACGAAATTAACTTCAGCGTAGGACGTGACTTATATAATGTCTATCCTCGACTATCGGGGTTTAATATTGTCGTCTCATTCATTCTGAAGCACACTTTCATTAGTGCGTTTCTTTTACTTTATTTTTATAATGAAGATTGAAACCTGGCTCTGCCTCCTACGTAAGCGGTTGAACTTTCATTCTTGCGCTTATCAGCGTCGTATTTTATAGAGAAGATATATTTTGCAATGTTATAGTCTTCCTGGACGTTGAACAAGCCACGTGTTTTGTTCCTTTTTAGCGCACAGAGGCGGAGACAAAAAAATTAGCTCTAACCTCTGTAAATGCAATTGGGGATAACATTACCTGTTAATTAAATGTAATGACAGATTGCGCAACGCTGCTCGCTTTAAACAAAAGCTAGTTACATAATTGTGTAAATGAGCAAAATTATGTCGGTCACGTTCGCTATCGGTCGGCAATAATTAGGTTGCTTGCAGAAAGTGCTAAACAGCTCATTCAGTAAGCATACGAGATCGAGGCTAAGCAAGAAGAACAGTTAGCCAAGTCCTTTCTTTCGCGTTATATAAGTCAGGTAAATTAGTATCTCAGCCATGGATCTCAGCCATGGTTTCTATCGTATTCCATCCATCCTTTCGATATTCGAAGCCGATGCTTCAGGGTAATATCATCATGTCAATGAGTAACGAGATAATGGATAGCTAACAAGATACACGGTGGGCTATCAACCCTATAGTGGGTGAATAGAACAAGAAACAAAGCAGAAATAAGGATTGTCAGAAAACTACTGTTAGTGCTTCGCAAACGTTAAGATACGCAGACATATTCATGAAATACAAGTACTGCAGTGACTAGCTGATGTAATTCGCGGCATCAAGTACAGGCGAACAAGCACACGCGTCTGAACACAGATGGGGGCGAAATTTTGAGGACCGTATACCGTGCAATACCACTGCAAGTTGAACAACCCCGGGTGGTCGAAATTTCCGGAGCCCTCCACTACCGCGTCTCTCATAATCATGTGGTGGTTTGGGAAGTAAAACCTAAAAAAAAAAACTAATCATTCAATAGATCAATGAAGCAAACTTACTGGGAAGCTTGGTGAGTTTGAGCTGGCAGGGCTCTGAATGCCCGACCGCGTTGCTGGCCACGCAGGAGTAGGCGCCGAACGAGGTCCGGTCGGGCACCACCAAGGTGCTGCGTGGTCCCCGGTCTTCCTGCACGGTGCGGTTGTTCCGCAGCCAGATAAATGCGACCACGGGAGGCACGGCTTGGGCCTCGCACCGAAGCACCACGTTGCCCGACGAGTCGTGCTCCTTCACCACGGTGCATTGTGGGCGGTCTGCGCAGAAGAACAAGAAATATCCATGCGAGGTTCAAGGTGTCGTAACACAGCTACGGCAAATGTAACGAGTTTATTTGAATAACCGCCAAGCACAGATGAAGTTAGATGGAGAGAGAGAGAGAGGATGGTGTGAAAGGAAAATGGAGAAAAATACAGGAAGAAGGGGCCCGGAGGTATACTAGAGTGGAAAAGAGAGAGAGAGAAGAAATAGTGGAGAGGGAAAGGCACGAATATTAGGATTAAGAGCTATGCATGCTACCCTCTCCCCTCTCCAAACTTCATTCCCACTTTATAAAAAGAAAGCCAAAAATAAAAGCGTGGGAAAACCTGTCCCTGCCGAAGCATACCAGGTTTAAAGCCAATCAAAATTAAATGAAAAGGGGTTTTTAAGTGGGAACAGGGGAAAGGAAGACCACTTTTTTTAACTAGACAGATAAGCAGAGAGCACAAACACGGCATCACACTCGGTCATATGTCCAGCTACCAGCTTCAAGATTGGCTGAAATAATCTGAAATAATCTCTTACGAGCTTTCTTGTCATAAGTTATTTCGAATACCGACCCAGGTTGTTAAGCTAGCCTCGCGTCGCCATGCTCTTGAACATACGTCTCCTACAAGGACCAATGAGAACATGCACGTAGTTTTCTTTTTTATTTTTTGCTAGAGAGAAAGTGTGGATTCGTCGCTTCATATATCCAACCTTCACACACTTTTTTGCCTTCCTTTCTTGAGCGGGTGAAGTAAATTGGTTTATCTTTTTTCAGAGTGAGTTGAACAGTGATAGAATCGAAACTCAAAAAATAAAATAATTTTGTGTTCTTAGATGTTCTGGCTCTCAGCACTCAAACCCTTTTTGTAACATGCCAAAATGGCGTACCAAAATCTTGTGGCGAAGCAATCTTAAGCTTCGAACAATCGACACGTTCTTAGGCATGAAGATAGTGGGAGGGGGCGAATGTTCACTCCAGCGTCCCCTTCCTCCTCTTAACCCATCCTACCCAGGCCATTTCGTTTAAAACGCTGCGAGATGTATATCCATGGGGCAGACTTGACGCCCCTCTCAGGTGATTAGAGGGGGAAAGGGCCCTCACCGTTGCACCTTCTTTGTGCACGTAGGCATGTTGGCAATTTATGTTGAAAACAATATGAGTCAACCTCGATTTGTCGCTGTCCAACACTGTTCATATATTTAATTATTAACATAATGCAATTAATGGGCGTTGGGATTGTTTTACTAAAGCCTGCAAGCCATCGTGGTCGCTATTGACAGCACACCGCGTGCAAAAGCAGGTAGGCACGCCGCAGTGCTGCACTCAACATGTTGCAACTCTTGCCTTAATTAAGAACGTGGACACTTCCCTTCACGCTTCGCACTACGCGAAACTCAGAATACATAAATTCAAAACCCATCGTATAATTCTTTTATGGCACCGCCACACAAATTAAAGTCCCTGCGCGCCGTAACGTGCCTCTCTCCATACCCTACAAGATTAAGGTGTTTTTAAAGAAACAAGATAATATTACAAAGCGGCCAAGGAGAGACAGGTCGGGAGGCGTTGCTGCGAACACAAAAGCTCGAAAACTTCCGATACGGTGCAAAAGCAAAGCGCAGCATCAAGTGGGGGATTTAGCGAGGCGTCTGCAGTGATGCACCTGTAACGAGGGCGGACGTTGGGGCTCATTACCGAACCATTAGCGAAGCCATGCAGGACCAAGGCTGCGCTCCAAGCCGCAGCGATAAGCCGGCGTTGCAAGCAGGGCGAAGCCAAGAGGGAAGGTGTTGAGAAGAAATCGATGAACTTGACGCGCACGTAGCTTCGCCTTCGGGACTGCTTGAAACGTTCTACCAACGCGTCTTTAACGTTGCAGTCTGGGATGGCAACTTCTTGGCACAAGGTTCAGTTGATAATTTGATAAACATGAATTTGTTGAATATTTTGATGAATAAGAATACATTACTTTCCTTTCATACTTTCCCCGCCACTAGAGACACGGTCCGGAAAAGCAACAACAAAGATATCAGGCTATTTCCGAGGAATATCTCGTTTTTGTTTCACTTCGATACGCCTGATCCTTCCCAGCGTTTTGTCTCGGCGAGGCTACTGCGACAAAGACGGAAGCGTTCATGTAGTCTTTCGTAACTGTTTAATTACCCTTCTGTTTAAAAAATGAGTTCTCGCATCCAGTCTATGCAGTTTTGTAACGCTGTATTCAAGCTTCCTTATCTCAGGCGAACAAATTAGTAGGGTCGTATTAGCGTGATTGGACGAACCTCCAAGACAGCAAAACAATCCGTGGACTGCAGAAAGCCCAAAAGGGAGCCAACCAGTCTCTTGGGAGAACAACCCAGTTTCCGTCCTGTGGCGACATCCACGAAGCTACCACAGCTATTTTTTTTCTTTTCGTTTTGTTTAATTACAAAATCTTATTGTTTTTAGCAAGCAACAGCCCTGAACACTCGGCACCATTATTTTAACTGCTGTTTTGATTTTTTTTTTGTCCCATGAGCTCTCTCCTGATTTGGTAGGTGCAATCAAATGGGAGGCCTTGTATTCTCTTTTTCCTATGTATTTTTTTCCTGCCACTCAGCTATAGAAATTGAAAAAGGCAAAAAAAGTCAGTGCCTTCGAATTTGCATCTTAAAAGCAGGCATGTTCTTTCGTTGCACAGGCACCGTCATTTCCGGTTTCGCTTGGCCTCTAACCTAGACTGTCATGAAATATAAGTGCTCATATCCGCCGTCTTTCTTTTTTTCTCCCATTCCTAGAACCCTGAACCCAATTGGCGCACCCTCGGTGTCGCGAAAAGGCTACACTAAGTACCATAGAGAACCATTGCGGCATCATATTTTTCTACACTCAGTATTCCATATGCCTCCCGCACGGCACAGCATTCAGGTGGCGAATTCTAATCTGCTTCGTCGGAAACGCGGCCAACCAATAATACATCGCGAACACAGACGAACGCAGCGCCGAAAGTAAGCCCACAATTTTTCTTTAAGGACAGAAAACGAATACATCTGTAGGAGTGGGCCATAGCGCAAACAAAGAAACCTGCGACGAAAAGAGAAACGTGCCACGGAATATGCTTTTTTTTCCGGAGCAGAGAATAATAAAAAAAAAAAATAACTGCAGCGGGACGCATCAACAACTACCTTTTCGTTTCTTACGTTTATAACGAAACAGCGGAAGGAGCGGCGCGAGACACAAAACCGGGCGCCGCTCTCGAAAAATTGAAGCTGCCGAGGAAAGCGAAAGCCATTTTGCGGAAGCCAACTTCTTGCGCGCCCCGTGCTGCCAGCTCGAATTCCACTTCTAGCGATCGCGCGCGACGCTGGGAGCGCGAAAGGCCGCGACATATGGAAGAAAATAAAATAATAATACTCCCGTAGCGAACGAAGAGTGAATGACAAAAAAAAATCGTAACTCGGGGAAACATAACGTTGACATATTCCCAGCTTTGGTGGAGACAGGTTGTGCGCCCGCATGCCCGCCCCTACATGTCCCACCACAAGCCCGAAGAAATATGCGTTCCTCTTTCTCGCAAAGCATTGCCACCGCGCAGTAGCCACGTCGCTTGCTCTTTTTTTCGGGCTCCCCTTCAACTCTTTTATACTAGGTTTCTTGTTTGTTTTTATTTACTTCCGCCGTTAAAAAAAAAATATGCGTCCACCATGCACTATATACCACTCGTTCGTTTCTAACTTTGTTTTGTGTCTAAGGTTATCGCGGAACTCAGCAGCAACCAAAAGCCCGCAGCAAGCGGCCCTTCCGAGGCAAACAGCAATCGTCAGGGAGCCCGAGCCATTGCGGCCGAACCAGAAGATGCAGCGCGGCTTTGCGATCCAGAAACCACTGCTGTATACGCTGCCGCAGAGCAAAGAACAAAAAGATCAAATCGGCCAAGCAGGGCACTACGTGGCCCGTACGTGCGCAGCAGCTTGCCCGAAGAGCGTAGAAACACACATCCATGCAAGTGCGGGCACAGATACCACCACATAAGAGCATATAGTGCGTGTGTCAGAATAAAAGAAGAAAGCACAAGAGACACGCGAATTCCGCTGTTTTTTGTTTTTTTTTTTCAAAGAGGGTCTCTGCAAAGAACTCGGAAGACACTCAAAGACAGAAAGTGAAAGAGAAACTCATAACCCGTTGCCCGCATACGTGCTTCGGGAAACCTCCGGTTGCAGGCTAGCTTGCGGGCGCGACCTGTTTCAAAACTCGGGGCAGCAGCCGCGGCGGCCTGTGCGGATCTCGACGCTACGTTATTGCTCGGCTGACCACAAATGCCGGAGGCCCATTTCAAGCCGCCGACGCCGCTGCCACCTTCTAGGCAGCCGCCGCAGCCCACATCGAAGACGACTTTTCTTGTGCGCGAGGATTCCCCTGGACCGTGCTTCCCGACATTCTTTTTTTTTTTTTTGCTTTTCCTTTCGAGTACGCACCGAGGCCTAAGACTTCCTTTTGTGCCTTTGGCGTTTATTTAGCGCCAAATTTTCTCTATTCTCGTCTCGAACCGCAACTTGGCCGCGCCTGCTAAGGAAACGGCTCGCCGTGAGCCATGTCTCTTTCCTTTGAGAAAACGTAATGGCTATTTTTTTTTTGCATTAGTGTTTTTGACACTGAAAAGCAGCGAACTCTGTCTACGCTCTCCTTTGCGACTTCTCCTTTTGCGTCAAATTCATATCCTGTCGCCCCTTTGTCTTCCGCGACGTCGTTTACCTTTTTTAGAATGCTTCCTCCTTGCGCACTCGTCATTTCACACCACGTTCAAGTTTTTTTTTTTTTTTTGCGTCGTTGTCTAACTCGTGCTAGGCGACGCAAGTGTTCTTTTTCGTCTTTTTTTTCATGGATATCACTAGAGGCAGGCGGGCTTGACCACGAGGGAGAGAAAGAGAAAGAAGGAGGGGGAACGGCGGTACAAGCGCACACCACGTAATATTTTCTACCACGCTCTCTCAATCTAGAGATTTCAAAGAATCTCGACAACCGGGATTTAAAGAATTAAGACTGGCGAAATAAAGAAGCCAAGTTGGAAGAAAGAAAAAAGAACAAGAAAAATGAATTCGCCTTCAACGGGAAGTAGCTGCAAAGCAGAGCGAAGTTAAGCCGCCAACGGCAGTGCGGGTCTGTGATCCTGCGCAACCGTCACGCTGTCATCCAAAGACCGACACCGATGTCGGTGAGCTGCGGACAGTACAAGAAGAAGCCTCCGAATAAAAAAATGAAAAAGGAGAAAACTAAAGCGAACTCAAGACAGGTGCAGTAGACTGCCCCAATCGATAAGCTTCAAAGAGACGACAGGAGAGGCAGTGGGCCGTGAAAGGCGTTCACGTGATAAAGAAGGCGATTAAGCCCAGAATTGAACTCAAAAGGCGGATCTCAGCGACGGTTTCCTACAATGAAAAGGTTGCGGGAGCCAGAGAGATTGGAAAGCGAAGAATAGGGATGACAGCGGCTGGAGGCTGCCGCTTTCTTTCTACACTGGCTTCTCTTTTTCCTTCTTTTGTTAGTCGGAACAGAGAAAAGGAGAATACGTTCATTTAAAAGTGAGTGCTCGGAAGGCGGCCTATCATAGCTTTATATCTTTGCTTTGTCAACGTGGTAGTGGGCTCTATGGGCTCTACGATTGCTTTTCATGGAGAGCGAGCTGTTGTGTATATAGGCGATTATAGCAGCTTTAGGGCTATTGACAATGGACAGCGAACTGCCGTATACAGACCATTATAACAACTTTAGAGCTATTGACATCCGTGGAAATGAGTGTACCGGCCTGGTAATCTTTTTAACGTCGAATGCGTTATGCTTCATTTCGCGAAACCCTTTCACGGTGACTAAATCGCATTCTCACAAGAACATAATTCTGACTCTCTTCTGCGGCAAGTGTGTCAAGTGTGTTCTGTATATGGGACTCTCACGCAAGGACCTGGCAGTTCAGGATGTTTGGGTAGATCACGCTCATCCGAAATCACCTTGCAAATAGTCATTTCCCCGACTCTTTTCCCGCCATTTGTTGCTACCAGACATCTTGCTTCTACTAGCTATTCACACTTGATGAGGAGAGCATCTGTCGGATCTATCAGCATTGACAACTCAGTCATAGTGGGTGGCGGACTGCTTTAGTGGTTGCCAGTGCGATAATGATGGGTGGCACAGCGGCTTTAACAGGCCTTCACAATTGAAAACCAGACATTAGAAGTACAAGAACACACTTATCTAGGGCAGCTACTGACAGGAACACCTACTCATGTAAAAGAAATACACCGAAAAATAAGCATTGGATGGCGGGCATACGGGAGACACTCACGAACCGAAAGTTACCATTATCAATCGAGCGGAAATTATATAATTACTCTATTTTGCCAGTACTGACATATGAGGCAGAAATAACCACACAGCGGGCGATGGAACGAAAAATGATAGGCATTACTCTACGAGATAGGAAGAGAGCCGAGAGGGTTAGGGAACAGACAGGGGTAGCTGACATAATCGTCGAAGAGGAAAAAATGGACATGGGCAGGTCACGTGATGAGAAGGCTAGACAACCGATGGACAGTTAGAACGACGGAATGGATACCAAGATAGGGTAAGCGCTGCCGTGGACGACGAAGCGTAAGATGGAGTGATGAAATTAAGAATTTCGCAGGCATCAAATGGAATCAGATCGCACAGGACAGGAAAGGATGGAGAGGAGGAGGAGAAAGGAGGGAGAAAAGACAGGGAGGTTAGCCAGTGCTGAGACCGGCTGGCTACCCTGTGCAGGGGAAGTGGGGTGAGGGGAATGAAAGACAATAGAAAGGAGACACGACAAGAGAAAAGAAAAGGACAGAGAGAAAAAAAAAACACGCACTGAAAAAGAAAGGAAACGCGACACTGCTTAGAGTCTGTCCTTTAGACCGCTCGTCCTTAAAAATCGTAACAGCGCGTTCAGCGCTTTCCGTGCTGACGATGGTCCTGGCCAGTGTCCCAAAACTCGTTGCTCGGACAAAGGGCGGCTGTCAAGTCTGTCTAGAGCAGCGGTAAGTTCTTTCCTAGGGCCACTGTAACGGGGACACTCACAAAGAAGATGACGTATCGTTTCGTCGCAGCCGCAGTTCTCACACTTAGGGTCGTTCGTCATTCCAATGAGAAATGAGTAGGCCTTCGTGAAGGCAACCCCAAGCCACAGGCGACACAAAAGCGTCTCCTCAGCGCGAGGTATTCCTGACGGAAGGATGGAGAGCATTAGGAGAGGCCTTCGTCCTGCAGTGGACATAAGATGGGCTGATGATGATGATGATGATGATGATGATGATGATGATGATGATTGCGACACCAGCGTCTCGCATGTCCTTATAGGTGTCACTTCTGGAGTGTCAAATCTAACACGAGCCTGCAGTTTTTACCTTTGCATGAACGCCAGAATGCACAATGCACAGTGCCTAGTCAGTGTTACTCCGACGTGTTAGCCGAGTCCTTCCTAAGGGATTGCTGCTGTACACCAGGACGTCACAAGCCAAGTGCCACTGATGGACGCATTTCTGAGCTGCACAAGACGGTAGTCCATATCTTAACTGGTGTCTCTTATTTTGACGCGTTATTAGATAGTTTTGTCTCTATCCTGCGCCACAAAGCAAGATGACTGGGCAAGCACCATCTGGAGAGCTTTACGTGTCAAACGGGCCGTGTAACACGTCTTTCGTACCTGTTTTTTTTTTTTTATTTACGAGTCACGTACACAGATGACTGTCCATAGTTCTGGCACAGGTTAAATCACCCATATCAATTGATTTGATACCTTAATCGTGCAATGAAATAATATTGCTGGCGACCACAGTAACGTGTAGTGGCACTCGCCAAAATTATCTGCGGCGAGAATGACGATATAACGCGCAAGGTTACGATTCGACAGCAGTAAAGTTAGAAGTGGCCGCGGCATTATATAGAAAACAGAATCATATTTGGTTTTGTTCTTCTCCTGCGCGGTTTTTCACTGAACGTGAGAGCGTCAGAGAAGGCGATAATTTACAGCACGCATGGTCAGGCACTACGTTGTGTGTTGCTATGGCGACGGCGCAACCACTACACTGGAAGGAACAGGCAATTATTTTGTGCGAACTTCCCCTACGAAGGCACTCCAAGCGAATTACTTTGGCTAGGCATTGTGTCGTACGCGGCAAGTGAAATGCAGTCACCTGATCCCGCGAAACTAGAGTTGGAAGTCGGCATTTCTTGATTGTATTTTTAATATTGTCGACTTAAGAACTTAGCACTGCGTGCTCATATCGCTGTCGTTTTTCAGTCTACAGGACACGCAAATAAAAACGACCTCTTGAAAGCAGTTGGAAGGCCCCTTTAGAGAGAAACTCCGGCGATTTTTCGTTTTCCACTGATCTCAACGAAATTTTCAGCATACGTTCTCCTCGGTACTACAGTAATTTATGCAAAACCTGGCGACTGCAAGTCATTTAGGCTTCCTGAAAATGAATTTTAAGAAATTCTAGCGGATTCCCACGCGAGCCCCCCTGTGTTTTTGACGTCATTACCTGCAACGCTGCCTACCCGAGCAGGCGAGACGTCTATAAAGCAAAGCGGCGATACTTCAGCGCTTAAATTGTTGCTGCCAAGTTCAGAAGAGCTCACTTCATCGTTGGATGACATCAACACTTTAATTTTTTTTTAGCAACAGCTTCACCAGCTTCATATTTCTGATGACGGGGAGACTGTGACGCCATCGAATATGCTGCACGGGGCGTCTAATCGTTTCGATTTCTCTCTGAACACACCGTTCATTCGGTTATTTAAAATTATTCGCGAGTTTCTGAGCAAAATGACTGACCGTTGCTGTTTCAACGCTGTCACTACTAATGGAAAACAGCGATATGAGAATATGGTGAGAAAACCGCCGCAGTTCTCCCTTTAAACGGAGAGAAGACACTCGTTCTGGTGTCCTACTCACGCCTGACGGTGACGAGTGTGGCGGCCATGGCTCGACCGTGGCGGTTGCTGACCACGCAGGTGTAGTTGCCGGCCATCTCCCTCGAAGCGGTTGCGTTGAACAGCAGGGTGGGGCCGCGCGAGACGGTGAGCGCGCCCAGCCGCCACTGGTACTCGGCGGTTGGGTGCGCCGACGCCGAGCAGCTCACTTCGCGCGGTGGCACTTCGCCTTCGGAGAGGTCGAGCTGCACCACGGACACTTGCAGCTTCTCCGGGGGATCTGCGAATTCCCACAAAAAAAAAAAACAGCCGTGTCCACGTGGATGATACGCTAGAACACGCGGCACCACGTTTAGAGCCGCGTCAGCGATGGCGCTTGCGTGCGATGCATTTCTGTTCGAACTAATTAAAACTAGCTGTTTTACGACCACTGTCCAGCGTAGCTATTGTGCGACTGTCCACTTCGTGTGCATGTCCACTTCTGCGCGACTTCATGAGCGAAGTGAGTAATGCACGGTCTCCGAGATTCGAGTGACGAGTAGTGAATCTCAGGAGGCGGCGCTGGCCGCGTTAAAGCGCATATTCCGACCGTCGGATTTGTGTAGAGAGTTGTCTGAAACACAGCAACGTCGAGTGACGTGTTTAGATAAACCGAAACACTTTTTTCACCACACGTCCTCCATGTATGCTCAATCAGCGGCGGCTGAATTGCACTGTCCACGATGCGGACAGTCGCAGAACAGCTCTCCGGTATAGCTGTAGCGTGGTCTACGCGGTCCATCATTAATAAAACTCTAAAGCATACACGCACTCTATAAGCAATATCGCATTTTCTCATGTTTGTTCTTTTCATTTTGTATGGTTGTGCCTCATTTCCTTTATTCTTTGTTGATTTTACTCTCCTTCCAAGCAGCGGATAGACACCCGGGGCCGAATTCACAAAACTTCTCTTTCGTAAGTGCGTTTTGCCATTGGTCAGTCGGCTTCTGTAATGATATGTCCAGCATCGGGACTGGCTGAAATTTTCTCTTACGAGCATTTCTGTCGTAAGTTGCTTTTGTGAATACGGGCCCCGGTCCGGAAAGTCCATGCCCTCCAGGTTAGTTCAGCGACAACGAAGTATCCAGCTGAAAGGAAACCTCCAACGAATTACTTATGTGGCTCAATAAAAAGTAACTGGTAACCTCGAATTTCTGTCGGTATAATGTCTCAGTCGTGTTTAGCTGCAGTGCTTGAATAACGGCGCATGCGAGATTATTTAGCCATTTAATACGAAGTGTGAAAGTTCAAGCTCACTTCAATATCATTTCAATGAAAAGTAGTCGGCATCCGTAAAAAAGAAAAAAAAAAGGAATGCAGAGTCATCGTTTGAGTGAAACGATGGTGCGACATTACTTAAGTTTTGGTGAGACAAAACACCCCGACATTATTTCCCACATTTGCACATATTGCGGTAAATGGAAACGAGGCACAATGACTGCGTCAAGCGAGCAGAATCAAAATCTGAATTTTATTCGCACAGATACAGAAATAGCACATCTGCTTAACATGCATAAGGAGGTGCCCAATTCGAAGACTACGCCGGGGCCTCCGATTAAAGAAATGTTATGGTTAGATAACTACGATCAAAACTAAACTCTATTACAGCAGAACACTACAAGACATACAGAATGGAACTACAAAAATGAATAATATTAGTGTGGACGTATCATGTACACTGGTTTTGACCTGTTTTAAATTGGTGTAAATATCTTGCATTTTTGATAAAATGTGGTGGAGTACTCCATAGCGATATCGAGAGAAATTCCTAACCTGTTTACCGGAATAAGCGCGCACTTCAGGCAATATAGATTACTATGACCAGTCAGGTAAGTAAGTGTCCCTTTTAAGCTTGCAACGGTGAAGATTTTCGATGGCCCGGGACGAAAAGGTCACAAAAAGCTGTCGTACATCTTAGAACCTATGTTACTGAAAAAAAAAATGACGGCATCCCAGAACGCCACCGTTACCGAAGTGCATTCTAATATATTGTGATACGGTAAAATTCGTAAAATCTCGAATCTATAGCCAAATTTCGTCTGTGTTTTTTTTAGCATTATTCTGCAGCTTGTTCCTGTCGCCTCCATGTAGCTTGATTCCAAAGATAGGCTCCGCGTGAACAAGGGGACGTGTTACAATGCCCAGTCGGCTGCCTGTTCACTGTCGCTATTTGACAAGCCCGCCCCGCCTGCCCTCATGCGCTCTCGATCGAAAAAGTGCAAACTCAATTTTCGCTTTTACGACTTCAGTTCCCTCACTTCCCCCGCCTTCGTGCAACCGTGAACACCTCGGACCGTTGTCTTTTGAGTTGCTGTCAACTACTCTTTCGCAAAGCATTTTCTCTACTCAGGGCATTTCTTTTTTTTTTTTATTGCGTCTAGTCTCGTACCGGCAACTCGGCGATCGCTTTTTTATGTTCCTTTCTCGCCAACAATACATACATCGTGTTCAAGATTTTATTTCTCCCACTTCTAAACACGATATTCGTTCCCACTTTCAACATATTGGTACTTTCATGAGATGTCCAGACAAAAGCGGGTTGCGGTTCTCCTGTGATATGCGTGCAATGCTTTTAACGCTGAATGCAGGCCGCCTCTATATAGGTGGAATTCGGCGTAGGCTTGAGGCACTCACCATGTGAACTCACTAAGGCCAGTGTTAGTGTGGTGCAACGTTTTAGTGATCAGTCAGGGTCTCTTGTTAGTTCTTCAATGAATATAACAAGGCAAGTACTTATATTTTAAGCTTCCTGAACCTCGAACTTACATCCGCGCACAATGACTACCGGTAGTCTTTCCAAGTTCTCACGGTCACTGGGCTATTGTGCTCATAGTCTCCGGCACTATGCAATCTATATCCTGCCCTGAGACACCATACGGACTCTAAACTAATTCTTTATAATTGAAAGAAGCTGAACCATATGTCCAATTAACCACCGTGCGCCAGTAAAATATAAGAGGAAAGGGGGGGAGGGGAGATGTATTATGGTGAATTTCCTTTAGAATAAATTGTTAGCCCACGCTACGGTGTACCTTGTAAGGATGCCGTGGTTTTGGAACTTTAAACAATAGAACTCAGCGATATATTTCTCTTTTCATCATGATCAGCCTGTTTACGGCCGCTGCGGGGCAAAGGCCTCTTCCATAGACCTCCAATTATCCCTGTCCTGCGCTAACTGCGAACAGGTTATTGCCGCAAAACTTATTGATCTTTTTACACACCTAACTTTCTACCGCCGCTGCCACGCTTGTCTTTCCGTTATGCTACAGCAAAAAAAGAAAAAAGAAAAGAAGCAGCAGCTACGTAAAATAATGCCTCAAAAAGCCTATATGCACCTTACACGCTGTATTTTGTTTGCGCCGTAGTTAGTTTCCTGTGCGGACACGGTATTTGGTAACTGTACCATTCCTTACATGATTCGGAAGATCATTACGTCCAATTCAGCACACACTTCTCGCCCTGACGCCAAGACTACATTGTCGGTGCGCTGCACCGTACTGCAGTGGCCGCGGCAGTGACACTCTGCGCCCGCGCTATACGGGCACGACATTTCCGCAAATGTCTCGCGATCATGGCGCTGCGCGCGCTCGACCCCTATCGCAAACTACACGTCAAAGAGCAGCAAGGGATCAGAAAAAAAGAATTCATCTTCACAAAAACAAAAGGAATGAGGAACTACTGGAGCGGATAAAAAAAAACGAAGGGAGGGGAGAGGGGGAGGCGAGGAGTCGTTCTCGATCTCACTTTTTACTTGACTGTCCATGTCGCGCGTAAATGACGAGCCTCCGGGGTTTCTGTTTCTTGCCTTTATACAGGCAGGTTCTCGCAAAGAACCGAGACCGAAGCGAATAAAACGCCGTCGTACTGTGTGCGAGGCTGTTCTGACAGCGGCGCGCGGTGGCCTCATAAAAACCGCGCTGTCGCCGTGGTGCGCCAAGTGTGCGGGGGTGGCTGCAGAAAACGAGGGTAGCGAAAGAAAAAAAAGAAAGAATGCGAGAATGGGGAAAAGGAAAAGCGGCTTCAGAAGCGACGGGAGGTGAGTTCCTTTATCGCTTCCTGCTCCCCTGTTTGCTCTCACTTTTTTTCTTTTTTCTCCTCAGAGTTCCATTCGTTATGTCGCGTGCTGGTGCCAAATTAGGGACGCCACTGTTTGACTGTATATGGCGACCCGCATAACTCTCGCCTCTTTCGATCCACTGCAGATCAAACGAGGAAGGGTCCCCCCGCTTCGCTGTCTTTTTAGTCCCCACATCTTTTGTTACTGGAAGATGTCGCAGCGGAAGTCGATGTCCAGTCACTTTGGTTTCCGCTAGTTCTAGCACGCCCAGACTGGGTTGTTAGCTCTTCCTCCACTTGGTGACATGGTGTAGTAACTCTGTATATATGCAGATGATACTTTGACATTGTGTATGGGACTATGTGGCACCTTGACAGATATTAGAGACAGTGACCGCGCGAATAGCCGTCGCTTATTCCATGGTCCTGCAATCCTTGCCGGCTCTCAGCTTTCTGAATTTTTGCAATACATGGTGACCACGTTATACTTCCTCTTTAACTTTGTGTGATTACGTTTACTTCTCTCTCGGCTGTTGCAAAAAAGAAAGGTTAGTAATATAGAAAATAAACGTGGTAGGAAGAGCATGCTTTCTGCATATTGGCTCCCTGTTCTTGCCGTGTCGACATTCAGAGCACAGGCAACACAACTTCTCTACGCTCGTGTGGCTGTGGATCAATAGCGAATAACCAGCGTCCTCCACAAACAATGGGCGGAATTCAGATTCTCGGCGCCATTTCTTTTTCCTAAACCAAACTACGCATAGCCTTTGCTAGGTTACAACTAGTAGAGGGCTATACGCCGCGGACATGAGAAAGCAAAGGGAGGAAGGCAGGACAAGCCTGACAGACATATTTCTCAATCAATCAATAAACTTCATGGACGTAATTCTGGCGTGACCTATTGCGTCAGCTCACCACTGGAGTCTATAATTATTTTCGGTTATTCGAACAGGCAACTGTCTGCGCGAGTGCAAACATATATAGGTCACCATGAAATGGCATACGTTCTCCTGCGCGAGATAAGCGTACGCACATCAGTTAAGGCAATGTATGAACTTGAAATATGATGTTGAGATGCTCCGCAGAGATGAAACATATGTAAATTTGGGCTTTGCAAATGCTATATTTTCGACTGTCATTACGTGTATAAGATAAAACGCTCTCCGAATATGCTCTTCGAGGCTATGTAAATGGTACATAGGCAAACTGTCATGTCTTTTTTTTATTATTAAAATGCCGGCATTGGGCGGCATTGCATCAGCATCTGAATCACTAAGTTAGAACAAAGCGAGACTGCGACGACGTACCGATGAAACGCAATCGCCGAGTGAGCACAACAGAGGGAACCGAGGAGCTCAGCATTATTAGTCATCGTTTGTACCAAATAGCAGAAAAAAACAGACCGACAAAGTGTAGGATAATGTGTAATAATTGTCGAGTTCAAATGAAGAGCAAAAGTGAAAGTAGGCGTTTCGCCGGAGTGGCGAAGCACTGACAATTGTAGCCATCTGTCATGCGACCACAGGATATCAACTTCGCTACGTCGCCTTTTAATACAGAGGCACAGAAGCAAACGTGAAGAGATTACAGTTGTTGAGAGCTATTACCCGTTGGAGTACAACGCTGACGTAATGAACAGCAGAGACTGAGCTTACGAAACGTACGAGGTTAGCTTTCGGTTCGGCGCGTTCCTGATAACGCAATCTTGAACACTAGGCTTGTGAGTAGGCGGCGAACGTGACGGTACAGATACCACTTGGCTTAGCATCCATCCGCAGATTACATCAGCACCGGCCGCCTGTGCGTTCAACCGTGCACAGAGTTGGCGCCCACGGCTACGCGGAACAAAGCGCACACACTCTCCCGCTAGCAATATTTGTCCTGTATAACAAAGTTTCTGCGGGGCTGAGTCATTGAAAGAAAAAGAATTTACTTAGCTCTGGGGCCTTGTCGCAGCATGATCTGACTACGAAACTGGCCATATAAATGGACTCCAGATTAATTTTGAGCCAAGGTCTTACATGCGTTGCGCAGTAATTGGCCTTGTAATATTGCTTTTGTTGGTATTACAGACGTAGTTTCTGTCAAACTTGAGCAATGTACTACAGTGAATGATCTTTCGCTGCGCAGAGAAGGATTATTAAGGTTGAAGAACAGGGTACTCTCGCAAGCTTTGTATGAGTGCTTCTTAGTTACACACGCGCGTCAACTCGGGCCACAGTACGATCGTCCGGAGATCTAATTCTAGTAACTGTACAGGACTTCAAAACCATTTCTGAAGTGCATTTAACGATTAGATTTCTCATTTGTTACCCACATTTCGGTATAGTGTTCGCCACCGTGGCGGCGCCTAGACCGCGATGCCCTTACTGCAGCGGCATGTGTTTGCCTTACCTGGCCATAGTAGGAGCGGTTCGCTGTTTGTAGGTTACTGACAGGTGCTCCGGCCTATCTTGTTTCTTGAATTTGACGAGTTGAAGCAAACCGTGCAAGACAACGGTCTCGCAATATAAGCTTACAAGGTCGACGATTCGAAGTGTCGACTTCCCGCGGCTGTAACAGAGGCCCTGCATGCACACTTTTTAGGCCTTTCTGGGCTCGTACAATAGCTGGAGATGGCGCGTGTTCATGCGCGTTTAGTTAACAAACACGTGTTGCGAGCCGAGAAAAGGACATAGAGGGGAAGCAAGGAAGGCCACACGGCCTACTTTCCATTTCAGTATGCTTCACTGCATAACAAATATGTTACAGGTTGATGCTTTTGCCCCTGCTTCACATCACCTAACGTAATGAAGAGTCGAAGCACTTAACGTCACACTAGCAATGTTAGTGCTACTTTCTGTTCCTAACGGAATGTAGCAGTCACGCCTGGGTTCGGACACGCGACCTTGCTCATAATCTTACTGGAACGTGAGCTACGGTACGGGTACCACACGTGACATTGCCCGAGAAGGGTAGTGCCACGTGTAATGCCGCCCCCGTAGCCCACGTACCAGTAAGATTAGTGTTACGGCAAGCTCATGCGATGCAAATGTTTGTTTGAAACGCTCATCGAGGTTGTACCATATGCCCCCCGGTAAGGTCAATGTGGTACTCACACTCCACGCGGAAGAGCATTGTGCTAGAGACACCAGGACCGACGGCGTTCTCGCTGCTCTGGCAGGTGAAAGTGTTGTAGTCGAACGAAGAAGGCGGCAGCTGGCTCATGTTCCACGAGAGTACCGAGGCGACCGAGTGGAAGTGTCCGCCACCCTCTGGTCGCACGGCCTGGCTGGCGTGGAAGAAGGGCGACTCGTCGAGTGTCTCGTTGTTGCGGAGCCACCGCACGTCACACACTGGATCGCACTCGACCACGCATTCGAGCGACACCGCGGTCGCGTTCCGAAGACTGCCACCCGTAGCCGGCAGGGAGCGCAGGAACGACGGTGGAGCTGCGTGCAGGAAAGATGCCAAACAAGGTCATACCGCGTCGCAGATTTTGCGCGTATACAAACATACACACACATACACACACGATGTATAAACCTGTGTAAACATATAGTATTTTTCATGTGCCTTCCCTGCTATAATCTCTGAAGAGATTGGCAGTATTGTTAAATAAATAAATAAAATAAATAGATGTAGCACGATTCATTATAATGTCATCCGTGAAGGCAGTGCAAACACTCGACCACGCCTTTTTTTTTTATTTTCTCGCGCTGTGTACGTGTGTTCATTCATTTTTTTTTTTGTGTGTGTGTGTCCATGTTGATTGTCCTACTATTGAGGGTGATTTCGTACCAACTCGCCCAGCAAAACAGCCTTATGAAGTTCATTATGATGAAACGTGATGCATTGCAGGGGCGCTGTTTCGAGGTGACTGACCACTTGCAGCCAGAGTGACCCCATGCGGGAATCGCGTGCCCAATGACGAAGCTACTGCTCGCTCGCCTTTTCTGAAACCTGCCAATCAGCGGTCCCTGAAGGCAGAGTGTCGGAACGGAACGAAAAACGAAAACGAAAAACGAAAAAAACGATATTTTTGACCGGAACGAAAACGTAACCGGAACGTTATTAATTATTTCGTTCCGGAGCAAAAACGAAATATTTTTTATCGTTTTTCGGTTCACGGGAAACCTTTGCGATCCGGAACAACCGAGGTCATGCAACGTGAGCAATAATGCATAACTCAGGGTTCAACATAAGCTCGCATCTCGGGCAGGTATTTCAAAGGAAAGACGCGTTGAAATATTGCAGGAAACCAAGAAAGTGGCAACTATAGCTGTTTGTATTAAATTCAAGCGGACTTTCGTGTGCCTCTCACACGGGCCGTCGTGGAGAGGGCTTTGTCGTCGCTTATGTGGTGAAATTTTGGGACGAGCGCAAAGAGTGGCAACCGGAGCTGTAGATGTTAGCACAAGTGGCCCTTGGTGTGCCAGCCACACAAGTCAGCGTTGAGAAGGCATTTTCGGCACTCAAGTTCGTTTCGTCAGAGCAGCGGTCTCGCTTATCGGCAAGTACACTTGATGACCTGCTGCTTCTGAAATCGTGTGCCCCCCTTAACGAAAATTCGGGATTCAAACTTGAGGAAAAATAAATACCAAGTTTTTGTTGTGCCCTTGCTTCGAAAGTTTTTGCGACTTCCCTCATAGTCACATCGTGGCTTTGGGACGTAAAACCCCAACATTTATTATTGCATTTTTATGTAATAGTTGAGCATTTTTGCTGTTTTTAAAAGGTACTTTAATATTAAGTATTTTGTTCGTTTTTCTTAATGAAAAAAAAAAACGTTATGAACCGTTACGGAACGTTTTTTTTCTTTTGTTCCGGAACGAAAACGGAACGGAACTTTTTTCTGTGGAACGAAACGAAAACCGGAACGAAAAACATTTCGTTCCGACACCCTGCCTGAAGGCGACGCTTTGGCGACACCTCCAAAAGCGATCAGCGTAGTATGCGGTCTTCTGTGCTAAGCAAACTAGTAAAATCTGCACCTTGTACTTTGGAAGCCTTGTACTACTTCGAGGGAAATGCAAGAGGGCCGAAGTCGCGCCCCTTCGTCTTCTCGCATGAACCTGCATTGGCGATTGTGGCAGTCAAGCTATGCTGTGAACGCTACTGTATGCGTTTCGGTGTTACTAGTCTACCTCTGCATCTAATTCATTCTCATCTTACTAGCGGCTTCCCACAACCGTCATTGTATGGTAGCAAACTTCATACGTCTTCTAGGTAACCTCCCTTCCATTCCTTTCCCTCGCCTCTGTATTTTTCTCTCCTTGTGAGCAGTATGCGCTGGGTAATTAAATGTACTTAATGATTGCTTACAGCGGATTTCTAACATTGCTGACGGTGCTTACCATATACTGTACTGCGTCTTCGTTGGTCCTTCTTTTTTCTCATTTTATTTTGCAAGGGGCTCCTGCAACACTTTTTGAACAGTCACAGAACTGGTGATCAATCCTGAAGGCTTTTCTGAACATTTGGGCCAGATATTATTGCACTGCACACAGAAGGGAACTGGTCATCTTGTTTCAAACACAGCTGGAAAAAGCCCGGTCTTTCAACAAGTGATCACTGCTGTCGACGACTAACTCACTTGATGCAGAAGTAGCGGTGGCTAATCTCTTGGTCGCGGAACGATCATCTGCTAAGCTTCACGTGTTCCTTTTGAATTTAACATATAAAAATATGTTTGTATATCTCTTAAAGAGTAAGACAAAACGTCAATTGGCGCATTTGAAGCCTCTTGTGGCGCTATTGGTTTAATAAAGAGCGTGCGCTCGTTAGCTATGTTTGAAACCTCATTGCCAATTACCTGGTGCGTACAGTAACAGTCTCACGTGTACAAAGGAGTACTCGAACTGATGGGCACTTTTTGCTGAGTGTTCGAAAGGTGTTGGAAGGCCAAGGAAGTACATCATACGTGAGTGGCCGGGTAATATATATATATATATATATATATATATATATATATATATATATATATATATATATATATATATATATATGAGAGTAGCATTGAGCATGCTAATCATGATGGTGCGCGTAAAGAATCAGGCAGCACTGACATGCAGGTCGCGTAAGAAAGCATCAGAGCTGTATTAGGCAACTGTTTTACGATCTGAGCACGGTCACGCCTACTCGCGGAGAGGAGACAGGCCACGTCCTCCGTGAATAATCCCAACGCGCAGACGTATTAAAACGCGGCGAACCTGATCTCTCTTTCATACAACTGTAACGAGGTCAGCGGCGGCGCCAGACAAACGATCAATGAAACTCCATCGGTGTCGTGTTCAATATCACCCCCTCCCCTTCATCTCTGGTTACTTGTTCACCATGTCTTCTCTCTTTATTTATTTTTTTTTACCGCTGGCCTAACGCTCAACTCGACGCCAGCGCTTTTTACGCAATGACACCAGATCCAGTCAGACCGAGTGTCTCATTAGACGTGATTGACGTGGCCACTGAACTTGGCTTGCAATTGTCCCTATAACGCAGCACTAATTCTCGGACCCTGCAAATAGCACAGACAAGGTATACAGGAGAAAGGGACATTTCAGTGCGTGTTTCATAACGTGAAAGCCGCTGTCAGCACTGTAATCACTGCATGTGGGGCTGGGGAACCGCGAGGAGTTTGCGCAGTGTCAGGTTACAGGTAAATTAACAAACCCGCTTCGCTTAGTATTAGTCAGAATAAAACGTGCTTCTCAAACGGACCATTTCACTTTGTTAACTTCTACTCTCGCGAATCGTGCCTGTAGCTTCAGAATGTGTCTGTCATGCAGAGCGCTACGATTGTTCCTCTAATTACTGGGCAAGAACATGCATAAGGTGACGCAAGATTGCAGAATTCATGGCATGCAATGATTACAATAACTCACTGAAAGCGATCACGTGTGGTGCTCCCTTCTTTTGTGGGTTGCAAACGAACCTGGCGATACGTAAATCCTACAATGATGCGTGTAACGTAATACAAATGCATGGAACGTACGTCTGTAACTTTCCTGGTTGGAATTTAGTTTGATTCTTACAGCGCGGATGAACTGGCGCAGAAAAATTTTACGGGACTTTTCATCAATCAAAAACAAAAACAATGAAAAGGCGCTTGATAGAGTAGACACTACTATACCGCTTAGTTTTCTTCAATGACTTCTGTATTAGTTTTCCGGCACTACTTTTGCTTCACTGCGTCGCAGTCGTAGTTTGGCCTTGAAACAGACGTTAAACATTTTTCATTTCAGGTTTTACGGGCAAACGCAAGCACGCGAGTATGAGGTAATACCGAACAAATGTTATGAGACCTACAAAAGCCCGAAAACGGTTCTGATGGCAATTGCGAACCTAACTTGTCATGAGCTTACATCACTTGTATATAAGGGCCATGTGCGCGAGGCGGGACACCCGGTTCAAGTGTCCATACGATTGCTATCGCAACAATGTGGGAACAGTGAAGTCTTTCTTTATTACTTTCTTTAACGGTTGGGAGAGCCGCGACACAACTCGCTTTATATGTACAAATACAAGGATTGTGAACGAGCTCGAAGGAATATAAATAAAAAAGGTAATGAATGTGGGCGATACATTTAGTGCGCATGTTTATGTAGATACGTTGTTCAGTCGGGGTTTACAAGGCTGCAACTGCATAGATGCCAGTGATGGACAACGAAGGAAGGCACAGAAGAAGGGATTGCCATCTTACGGGAAGAAGGCCACGCACAATATACGGCGTATAAAGACGAGGAGGACACGATTCGAGAAGTGGGTGACGACGGTCTATCGTTCGCAGAACTGCGCAAAGCTCTGACTAATAAATCACGGCTATCGCCCAGCGAAAGCCGCTGGCGCGTGCGCTTGCCGCGGAAACGGCGTTGCCTCGAACCCCGCCCCTACACAACTTGGAAGCATTACAACGCTCGCTGACGTAGGAGGGCGAGTCCAGTTTGAAAAATTGTACTAGTTGCGGCAAGGCCGACGGAAGTGTCGTATAGGACGTTATCGATGTGCGAAGCCGATTTAGCCGAGGCAGGTAACGGAATTCGACGGCCCGGATTGCGTGCGCTTGTCGCAGAGAGCGAGGAACGCTTTGCGCCTCGCGCGCTCCACGAATTATCTCCGATGTCACACGTAGTTTAGTGGCATTCGCATTGCCTACCCTACGTTTATATATCCCTCCCTTCCTCGGACAACGCTCTGAATACCCACGGCTGCTTCCGCGTTGCCAGGCCGCACCGATAAGCAGCTGTCAGTTTTGGAGCGCGGTCGTGGGCAGTGCGCGACAAATCCGGAATGTTTTGGTTGCCCGGATATGAGACTCGTAATCTGGTTTGATCTAGCTAAGTTCGGGGGTTCGCGCATCGCCACGTGCAAGCAGCGCGTTCGAGTCGATCACCACGCGGTTCTTGTGGCTGTTCGCGGAAGCACACGTCAAGCTGAATCCGATTTGCGGCCGGGAAGTGACTTCCTTGCAAGTTGGACGGCGTCAACCCAAGTTAGTCTTGGTGCACTTCAACTAACGACTTCTAACGCCCCTCTCCCCCCCCCCCTCTAAAAAAATTAGCGCTATTGCTTTTTTATTACCTTAACAATTCTTAATTACAGATATCTAAGGAAGAATGAGAGCGCATTGATGTTTCTTTATGAGCTAACTTTTCTCCACGAAGACAAACACAGGGCGTAAACATTTTGGCCGTCATTTACTTTAACCTTCGCCGGTCGCTTTCACTGGAGTATGACGGAACCTTCATTAGCTGCATTGTCTATATAGAGGCGTTCTGTAAATACATTGTGAATTTTCAATTCACAGAGCTATTCACAATGTAAGAGAAACGGATCCCGTAATATCATGCGTTTACTCAGCGCGAGAAACAACAGTGTGCTCATACTATTAGACGCAACAAAGTCCAGCGATAAAACAGGTCTTCCACTTCCATTCTGGAAGCAAGCATTGTAACCATCAATAAGGTGTCCGAGAAATTGCCTTCAGACGGATTTACTAAACGAGAGCGCTCCTGACCCACGAGAACGTTCCCTTATTATTTTGTCGTGAATGTGCCCTTGAATGTTGCGTTTCGGCGCAGAATTTCGTAAGCTTCTAAATAATTCTGTTCAGTGAAGACGTTGCCATGACCTTACTGTGTTCTGTTAAACGTGTTTTTCTTTTGTTTTTTTCTTATAAGGCCACGGGTTCTGTGTGTGTGTGTGCCCGCGCGCTCATTCTAATCTGTGAATGAAATAACTACTCTCAGTTTGACTAGAAAAGCTCTTTCTTCAAGTTCCTTTTCGTACTTAGTGGACGCTTGGGTTGCTTGCATAAGTACTCAATTCAGAGAGAGCCGAAGTATAAAATGAAGTACGAGGCATGTGGAAACGTGTAGTTCTCCGAAGAGCGGACTTATGAAATCTCAGCTCACCATAATAACCAGACGTTTTCATCGAAGAGAATTTCCTTGTTTAGGTATACTCATATAGGTTCTTCTCTCCCAGTTCGTATACGATGCCAGTTTCCAGCCTAATGTAGCGAAAGAACAGCTGGCACCACTATGCTATGTTCCGGAGATATAAACTACCGTCTTCACCTTCTCTCCGCTGGCAGCTGCAGCTGCACCTAATTAACGTACAGACGGGGCGTAGTCTATAATCGGCGCGAACGGCCCCGAGAGTGCACGGCGACGTGTTTGGTAATGAATGATGCGATTCCGTCCCTAAGCTCCGCTAATTGCTGATCGGGACCGCGCTTGTCCAGCCCGCTGAATGGGGCCTCCTGCAGGATACGATAAGCGATTACCGGTTCTTCCCTCGTCCTAGTCCGGCATTTAAGCTCCCAAACAAATCGCTTTTCGGGTGCCGACCGGAAATTTGAGCGCATGTCGGAATCGTGGATTACTCGATCCGATAATAGTTTATGAGCGTTATCATCTCCAAGCATCAGGTATACCGTTCATTCGCTGTCGTGAGTGCTCTGAAGATATTTTCTTTTTCGACAACGAACCTGCAGCCTGCGTTGAACGCGACTTTTTCAATGCGCAATTTAGAAAGAGATGCGAGGTTGCTTTGGAATAGCGTGTTGTTTGCATCATTCTCCTTGTTTTCTTAGTCAAAATGTTGCTATTTGCACATTGCGGCTAGTTGTAAACATACAGAGAGTTAAGTTCGTGAGTCAACAGTTTAGCTCCAGACTGCTGACCCTAAAGAAGCGGGATCGATTCTGGCCGCCACTGTCACATTTTCGATGGAGACGAAACTGAATGAAGGCCCGTGTACTGTGCGTTTTCAATGGGCGCAACGGAACACCAGGGCATCAAAATTTCCGCATGCTTTATTACTGCGATTCGTATTCACATCGCCGTTTTTGGCACGCAAAGCCCGAATCAATTACTAGAAACTAGTTCCTTTCTGGACGAACTTCAACTCGCGAAGGCTTGCAGCAAGCAGACTCCAATGCCGAGTTTACTTTTCAGCCTACTCGAAAATCTTTAATGGCGATGCCTACTCGTCAACCGTTAAAACTAAGCTTAAGGGCGGTCCTTATTTACGCATAGGTATTTCTGTGCAGTTAAGAGCAGTTGCTACAGGGAAGCAAATTATTTGACAATTGTATAACACGATTTCCTACTCGCGCAATATCTCATTAGACATGTCTCCTTTGCATGCACCATAGGAGAGCATTCTTATGCTGCACGATAACTGGAGAACAGGGATGGCTCGGCGCACACGAGCACCGTTAAATATGAAGGAACAGTATGATGCAGTACATTAATAACTTCCATAAGCATAACGTTAGGTAGAGAAACCGTTCAAATGAAATATGACAGATCGCTTAAGCGATACGTTGAAGTTTCACGATAGGGCACTTAATCACAAGCACTACGAGTATCTGAAGCAATTTTTTTTTTCTTGCGCGTACGCTGCAGCAAATTCGCACTGTAGCACCAACTGAATGAATTATAAAATAAGGGCTACTGTGCAATGAAGGCTTGAAATATGCAAAGCGAGGCAAGCGGCTCATCACAGCCAGAGGCATTTTACGTGCGCCTGCAAACTCGGTGGAAACTGCTGCATCTTATAGTGGATTAACGTAAACGCACGGTCGCATGTATTAGGAGTAAAATGCATCCGCGGACATTTAGGACTACGTTAGGCGGCGAACCAGTAGAAGACACCCATTCGCCTCCGGTGATATCTTAACGCCAGCTCATCAAGCCTTTCGCAGAATTCGTGACGACGTTCTCCAAGCAGATATTGAGCTAGATATTGGAGCATTGCTCTGTTTATACTTTATGCAGGAAGCACTTTGTTCCAAATAAGCTGGTCGTACTCTCCCAGAGAAGAACCTTAACTCTTAACTAGTAGATGAAATATATTATTGCACTCTCCTCATTTTTATATGTACACAGAAACGATGATCCCCCGCCTCTGAAAAGACAATATAAAAGGCGTCGGCCATAGATGTGTAAGCATGTGCATACTGCAGCAGTATTGCCTTGGAAACACAAGTCGCTGAGCGTTGTCGCACTGGAGGCGGCTTGCGTGTTTGTGCGCTGATGCGTGCACACGCGACCTCCACCTTCTTGCCTAATTGTAATTTTTGTTATTGCTCGCCACTCTTCAGAGCAGCCTAAACTGAACGCTATCCTGCCTCTGGGGCAAGAGAAGACCCGCACGGTTCAATCTCACAAAGTGAAGCTCCAAGGACGACGCGTCATGTCGACAACGCCTAAACACGACTCACTCTCTTTCTCTCTGGCCTCGCAGTAAGGCGAGCTCGTAACGAAATATAAAGCGGGCACGGGTGGAGCGTGATGCTATGCCGTGTAGTCGCTTCGCGGCGTGTAATAATGATGGGCGAGAGGCTCTGTCGAGCATTGCTTCACCACCCGCCTCACGGGTTCGTCACTCGGGATTCTTTATGAAGCCATGGTATAAACACGCGCTGCGACTCCTATACAGCGTAATTAATTTATAATTACGCGTGTTACCAGGGAGATAGTGATTGAGGTGAAACGCCCCCTGCTCGCTGCACGTTTCGCTTGCTGTGCTCGGTGGTGCTGCTCTCTGTTGATCCTTTCCATGGTAACCTAGAACAGTGCGCCTGCGTCAGGAGTCTAGGGTGATTCGAGTTGAAAAATAATCGGTTTGGCTTAAAATGATCCTCATGACTTCACCTCGTCTTTTGACATAAGTTTTAGCGGGGGAATTTTTGTACCCCTATATCTCCACCTAGACCATCTGTCAGTGGTTTCTTCAAGGGTGCGTGTTTTTGTTTAAGAGTGTTTTGACCAAAATGAATAATATTTCTCCTCGTTTTTGAGATAGCGGGATTTGCTGCACTATCCAGAGAGTTTCTTGGGCTTGTGTTTTAATGTTGGTATTAAAGCCGGGAGGCGGGGGCAGCGTAAATGCATGTTCACTTTCGTCAGATGAACAATGGTAACAGCCATACGCCCAAATCCGGAATCGTACTACTTATTATTATATATTTTTTGCCAGATAATTTTAGAGCATTGTGCAACATTGCTACCCAATGCTGCTACAAACTGCGCGCGGCCCGAAGTCTGTCATCGTTCGTGTTTTAGATGAACAGCAATTTGATGAGCGAAAACGTAACATGGTCTTTCATATGAAGTAACTATACGGGAATGTATTAAGTGCATTAGTGCTACTACTTAGATAGGGATATTACTGTTAAGATCTCTTTCAGGAATAATTGTGTTTACTTCAACCCACATAGCATAATGAATTAAGGACAGATTGCTATGGTTATTAAAGTAAGTATAGGCTTCACTTGTTGCAATTTAACAATCTCGTCGGTCGCACTTTTGATACTAAGATGCGCGCACGAAAACAGAAGCGAGACGTTATGTTCAGAGGGAGTCACCTGTTATGAGCCGAAACGTGGGGCACAGTGTAACGTGTCTGCAATACGGAGTCACGTAGATCGCAAAAATAAATTAAGAAAGAAAAAGACAATTTGCTCTCGTAGCAACTAGTCCTCGAGGTATATCAAAAGCCACGCCTCAAATGCATGCCAAAGCTGGCTTGCGGCAATGACAAATGGTTTGCTGCTGCATTCATTTACAATAAGCAAGATGAACACGATAAACGAAAAAAATAATAATAAGCAACGAAAGCCATGAGCACGCACCTTGGGCGTCGAGTATCCAGGATGCCAGCGCGCCTACCCCGACCTGGTTGACCGCGGCGCACGAGTAGTTTCCCTGTGTGGCAGTGGTCACGGGTTCGGTGACCAATGTCGCTCCAGGTCACGTTCAGAGGCACGCCCCCGTGTTCCCAGCGGAACGCCACGCTGGGAGGCAATCCCGTGTCGTTGACGTGGCAGCGCATTGTCACTCGCTGCCCTTTCAGCGGGGGCAGCGCCCCGCTCTCAGGAACCAAGCTCGCAGGGCCCGGGGGATCTGATGTGTCAAGTTGAGCGGCCGTGGTCGAGCAGCCGAAGTTGTTGGTGGTGGCGTGGTGAGAGAGGGGAAGAGGAAGAGAATGGCAAAGGCACATTCACTGATTACCCGTAGCAATCTCACCATGCGCATTACTCTAAAACGAGCTGCCATTGCTTCATTGTTAACAGTGCCGTAACTTTCGGTCAGGAGTTATGGTTTGGCTCCGCAAAGCAACGTAGCATGGCGTGAAAGCACATTCGAGTGTTGCAGACAGTGCCACAAGCGGCTAGAATCCCGAGGAATGTAGTACAAGTGCAGTGCTTAAAGCGGTTTGCTATGCTAGTTGGAATTCGTAAATTTGAGAGAGAGAGGAGGCTCTTTATTGGAAAAATACAGACATTTTTGCCGACGTTTGTATAACCGCTGGCATGATACTTTGTTTAGGTACGGGGAAGGGATTAAAGGAGTCCAGAGGAGAGTGGAAAGAAAATATAAAAAGGAAACAAAAATGAATTGGACAGATAAGCCTGATGCGAATATTTACAGGCGAGATTAGCGGTTGAGGATGGGCTTCTGTATACGAAAGGGCCAGTACTTAAGGTTTTCCGTACAGGCCAATTTCGTCAAGCACTTCCGGAGCTTGACGGAATAAAAAAGAAGTGAGGAGCAGGAGAAAGAAAACAGATAGGAGAAACGCTGGCATTCAACTGATTTTTTTTTTTTTGCATGGAAAGGACAAGCATTTATAAACCTGTACACGCACCAGCGCCCTTTTTACGTGCTGTCTTTCTTTTTTTTTCACCTTACTTTTTTTTATTTCTGAAAACGATGGAAATGCATCAGAAGTAGTACAAGCAAACAAAGCGCTGCCGATGCGGATGGTGAGCACAAAGTCTGACTGTCCGAAGCAAAAGCGTACAAGCGCCGAAAAGCCGAATAACTGCGATCCAGTTAGGGGACGATTGCTGTTTTCCGCATCCCTTGTAGGAAGCATTGTTCAGCGTCCCTGGGCGTGGGAAAGGTGAATGAAAGAGTGGAAAGGAGAGGAACACCGTAGAAAAGGCCTCCCGAAATTTTGACCACCTGGTGTTGTAACGTGCACATACATCACACAGTCTACAGGCCTCTAGCATTTTGAAGAATTGCTCACGAGAGAATCAGCTGCGACTAAATAGACCAGCAGAGGTCCTGTGTTCTTTCCTCACATGAGCAAAGTTCCGCTATTTAAGGATTTCGCACTAAAACGGCACGCAAGGGGATTGCTTGATTAAGGGAATTGTGCTAATTACTACAAACATTCATTTCGTCGAAGACGTCCAAATACTGTTCGCTGTTGAACTGAGTAGACGTCAGTTTATGTTCCGATAATCCCAACTCACCACAAAGGTTTCCGAACTGAGGCTAATAAAAACATCGTGCTCTTCAGTTACATCCACGAAATCTTGATAGGAAGTATAGAAGTGCCTCCGCACTAAACAGAAATTTGCTTTCATATGTCGTATGCAACGCGTTTCTGTTTCTGCTTGTGCAGCACAGCCCATTGGCCAGTTCTACTTTGTCGTGCTGCCCAAAATTTCCTGTGGAGCTGAAGGATTGCAGGAAAGCAAAATTCATGGAAATTTCTACCATACGACACAGAAACTGAAATTTTATACTATTCTCATGTCAGTATACTCTAACACTCAGTGGTCGATGCATGCACCTGGACGTCTGAGGATGTCAAGAAAAACACGCAGTAGGAAATGCTGAGCTGTGCAACAACAAGCAGGTATCCCTTATGTGAGCATTACAATTCTCAGAAACAGAGGCACCAACACAGAGCTCGCTCTGCATCCCAACGTAAAAGCGTGTTTCAAGTTTGGTTTTTCAGAACACGAGAAACAACTTGAATCCGGGATCAAACTGTCACGCTTTGTTTTTCTGTCCCGCCCCTCGAAAATCTAATACACGAAACACGGATTCGAGTACTACGAAGAAAACAATATCGGGGCTTTGCTGGCAGGCAAATTGAATGTGGGGCGCGGTAGCAACCTGTGTCAGTGACTGGCTCGGTGTCAATGAAAAGAACAGAGGCAGCGGCTTGCTCGGCATCTAAGGGACTCGCTGAACACAGAGCGTCACGGGGGTCACTTAGATAGCGCGCCTGAGCAAGCGTGTGCTGGACGTGTGGCGTGGCGACAGCATTTGACAGCGAAAGCGACCAAGGGGAACGGCGGGTGAACAAAGTTTGTTGAGGAATGTCCGAAATTCGCCGGTCGACACACGCAAACGAGTGCTCAATTGTCGGTCCAGCGGGGATGCAACTTCCTTTTCCTCCCGATCCTCCCCCTGGACCCCTGCTGCTGATGCAGGAGAGGAGAACGAAAAGGAAGAGTGGCAGCTGGAGACCGAAAGAACGCAGGCGTCAACCAAGCGTGCGAGCTCGCCAGCGAAGCGGTTCAGCTTCGGCTTCGGCGGCTGTGACGGCTGCCGCAGTCGATAAAGCACACATCGATGTCTCCGCTGGCGGACACGGCGCGTTCGCGCTCCGTCGAGCCCCGATCGATGTCCAACGTCCCTCCCCCGCTGTTCACCCTTTCCCCCTTTTACAACCTCACTGCCTCCACCCCTTTTTACATAGCTGCCCATTTCCTGCCTCTAAAAACCACCTCCGACGCTGAACCTTACGAAAATTCCTCTCTTTCCCGGGTCTTCCCATGCTATTCCGCCCTGTTGCTTATTACTTTGTTCGCTGCTTACATTTTCACACACATTGTCACTCAGCCATTACATGCCTTTCTTTTATGTGCGCGTCTATGTTCCTCTCTCTCTATGTTCCTCTTTCCCTTCTGGCTCACTGGTTTTGCGCGAGAAGTAGTAGCTCGCCGGAGCGTGAAGCGTGTGAGTTAAATTTCTTCGCCCGAGTTGTCCGTAGTTTTAGCCGAGCTTCGCATATTTTCTTCTTACCTTCTCACTTATACGCACAAATTTGAAGCGCGGACGCTGACGTTGCAGCCGCTTGCGAGCATGCAAGCGTGTTATAACCCCGGCGCGTGTTTTTGCGTTTTAGTTCGCCTCGAAGTACGTGCAATTGGATCAGCAGAAGACCGGATGGAGTTAGTGCTCCCCTGTTTTAATGTGTACTGGTAGCAAGTCTTTAAGCACAGCTTTTGAGGAACAGCGGCCACGGTGCCGAATCCTTTCACATCGTATTCTGAAATTTTCTGGCGAACATTAAGTAAGCTTATTCGAGAAAATAAAAACAAAAATAGAACGCAGCATGGAAGTAGCACCTCGTCGGTCGTGTTTACGATTATATGCTGCACGGTTGTGTGCTTAGCGCATGTACATACATCAAGTTATATGCATATCGGTATGTCAGCATTTGATATTGTTGTGACGATGGCATTCTCTGTAAGTTTTGTTTCTCTTCTAGAAGCAAACCAACGGTGTGAAAGACGAAAACGTAGGGAAATGGTGTTGCAAAAAGTTAACCAGCGGAGGTACAAATGGTGGAACCGGGTTTCTCGTGCCTAATGTGTGCTCTAGGAAAGTAGTTGGAAGGCGTAACTTTTTTTATTTACGGACTCTACTACCCCCATCTGTATATGCGAAATTATGTTTTCTAGCCTTCTGTATGGGGCGCTGAAAGAAATATTGATCCAATGGGCGTCTTTTGCAGAGGCTGCATATCTGCGACTTATGATGATTACTGACGAATCGCTCTTGTAACGTACGTGACCGTACGTGAACGTACGTGATTTGCAAACACAAGGAAATCTCGTTAATAAAATGCCCTAGGACGCCGAATGTTTGGTACAGCGTTTCATACGAAAATCATATTATCCAAAGCTAGCTCCAAAGAATGTCAAGGTACACGCACAACAACCGGTGACAAATTAAACAGCAAAAGTTCGTGTCTTTGTCGAGCGCTACCGCTTCACTTAAACCCTTATGGGGGGCAGCTTCCCTTGACGCCGTGCAAATAGCATGACAAAACATTTATCAGATGGCAGGTTGGTCAAGATACCCTTCTTTATTGTCAAATAACCTTGCCCATAAGGCATAGTTTATGATGTGTGTGTGTGTGTGTGTGTGTGTGTGTGTGTGTGTGTGTGTGTGTGTGTGTGTGTGTGTTGAAGACACTCACTTCCTTAGCATCGAACCCATTCTGTGGCCGATGCTGTGATATTAGCGCTGACCAAGTGCTGATATACAACATCAGCGTTGGCATACTTCCTTTGATAAGAAACCATGCTGCAGGTCAGTACAAGGGGATACGTTTTAAAAGTACCACTTAAAGGCCATTTCTGTAGTTACGTTACCCGATTGCAGGTAAAAACGCGATCACGTCAACCGTATGAAATAGATCGTTCCTAACCGATGTTGGCCGAGAAAGGGTAAACAAATTCGTATCATCCGGAAGAACACATAAGCCATGGAGAGAGAAGCGCATGAGAACTTGTCGACACTACTCATTTACCAGCAGTGTCTCAGCACTCTGAGAGCAATGTCAGGGGCCATGAGTAGCTGAACAGAGATTCGAATCTGCACGGTCCCTGTAATTGGACTCTCCATCGACAATGAGCATTTTTGCAGTTGCTTGAGGCCCTTTCCAGCTTTCCATAAAAGGTGCTTATAGGTATGATTCTAAAAGAAGCATAACAATAGTGGAACTTGTATTTCATAACCGGATGACTTCAGATTACTCCATGGTGTTCTATTTGGGTAGTACTAGATGTTGTTTTTTTTCCTTACATTGCGGGCCATGTTCAGGGTGCAGCCTTATTCCGTTAAGACTAGAACGATGAGTATGCAGAATATCAGAAGGGCCTGCAGAACTGCGGCAAAGGCGGTTGCTAAGTCGCAGTAAGAGCGCTGCAGCTAAATGGGAGAAATGGAAGCGTTTACACAATTTTCACCATTACTTTATGATCACCTTGCATTGACGCAATGACTAAAATAAGCAGAGAAATAGCTGATCAGTCTTAATTCACAGAAGACAACACTACTGATATGTTTATCAAAAAGTAGCTCAATAGAGGTTAATTATTTGGAAAAGGCGGGGGGGGGGGGGGTGAGGGGATGGTAGACGTTGATGTGTATCTACACTGTTCTTTCTACTGTCTATATAGGGGCTTTCGACAGTCTACGCCCCAGTGATCATTTAGCCGTAGCCCATCGGCAACATTATTCTTTCTTTAATATCACGACCGGTCGATGCGCATAAGAGCGTGCAGGACTTTAAAAGACCGCCCATCGACAAAGGAGAACTGACTACCAATTAGCAAAGTGCTCGCCCATTTTCAAGACGTTGCGTCACCATGGCCGCGCTACTTCAGCGTCGTCCCCTCATTCTTATGGCGTAAAGCTTATCCTGTTAAGTGCCCAGTGAAGCTGGCTCGAGCTTACAACAGCGTTCTCGTATTTGCCTAACAGTTATGCTCATTAACCTTTGCGAAAGATGAAAGCCCGCTCACTTTTCGAAAGCTCGTTACGCCACCTCATAGCGTATTATTTCGACGGCGACAGTGCGCTTTCTCCTGCTCTCTTGCGAAAGCTCCTTTCGGTGATATTTTTTTTGTCCCACTCAGAGTTACAGCGTATATACATGGGAGCACGTATCGAGGCGTGGCAAGGGAGTTGTTTTTGCGTGAACACGTTACGGCCAATAAAACAACGCTCGGCCAGGCGAGCTCGCGGCTTCGGCGCGGTGCGCTGCATAAATGTCACAAACCACTACTCGCGCAGAGTATTTTTACAGCTGCGCACAAAGGCCGACGAAAGAAAAAAAGATAAAACGAGCAAAGTAAAAAACGGGTTGCGGCTCGCAGCAACGACGCAGAACTCTGGACAGAAAGCTGACACTGGAGCCGCCGTTCCGGTGAACGCAATAACATGTAGCTTATCGCAAACGGCACCCACGGCGCGACTTTCGCGGGCCCAATGTGCGGGAACAAGTAGCGGCTTTGACCGCCTGGGAATCGCACACGAAATAAAGCCCCGGCCACCGCCGGCCGTGGGACTCGTTGTCTAGCCGGAGCGTAAACGAAAAGTACTGCTGTGGCGCCACCTCTTTCCCACTGTTAAGCCCGGGGCACGTGGGCGTCCTTAGGCCGCTAACGCGCCCGCCCATGGCGGTAAAGTTTCTCTCTAGCTTGCTCTTGTTTCCAAAATCAAATCATAACACGAGAGAACCAGGACAAGTCCGCGCTTTCCTACAAAAGAAACAAAAGAGAACGGCGGACAGTGTCGTCTGCCGCCGAGTGGGGCAATTTCGAAGAATGAAAGCTACACATATAAATGGGCAGAGTCCGGCTGAGCGCTAAAATGACGAAGCGATGTCGACATCGCCGGTCTGCCTGACGGGTGATGGTCAGCAAGGGCCGTTCTCTGCTTGACGCCGCCGGGCAGAAAAGCACGTCCAGCGGCCAGTCAATGCAGTTTCCTAACGCCAACTGTAATCAATAGCGCGACGCTTTCCATAGATACGTAGTCTCTGTGCCTCGTTTCTGTTGTGCGTTTTTCTTCTTATTTCTACCGCTTGTCTGTATTTTCGTATGTATCGCACATCTCACTACGTTAGATATCGCCTTTATCGAATTGCGAAGCCAGTTTTACTCAAGCGTATTCACCTTTATTTTATCTTAGTGCGCAGCCTGTGAGCTTCGAGAGGAAAAAAAAAACTATTCGCCTTTTCTGTCCCTCTGGCTGATTCTTTTTCTATAGGCAGCCAGTCGCTGGAAGCGCTGTTGCAATCAGTACTATTTGCACGTATTTATATAGGTTGCGCTTCTGCTCGTCCTCGGGATCAATGCAGCTTTGGCTCTAAAGAGAGACAGCCAGGACTGCAAATATAAGGTCTGCATCATTATAGCTATGAATAGGAAGCGAAAATTATGAGGCCGCCTTGCGAATGCTACTCGCAATGACGCCCACGCATTGAGGACGTTTATAATAGCAGTGCTATTGATGTCAATGCAAAGTAGTTGCTGTATTTATCCCCCGAAAGCGGTACTGGTGTTCTTTCTTTCTTCAAGGTGGTGCAGACATGTAGTCATAGTGCAGACATGTAGTCATAGACAAGGTAGTGCAGACATTGATTGACATGTCCCTGCGCGATCCTGGGCGAACGGTAAGCTTGTCTTAGTCGTAACATATGTACGTTAATGCATATCGCACATCGTTTTCTTCTTTGCGTGAAAGTAATTGTTGCGAACGTGTAGTCACGTAAATTAATTCACAATTAAGGAGGCTGACTGACCGAAAATCCATCGATTGAATTGAAGTTTACGGCTGACGTAGCTGCTGTACAAGAACCGTTGCTTCGTTCTCCGCTCATCTAGCTTTTAATCATGTGGACCTCACACAAACTCAGTGCCTGCATGTGCGCCTGCATTGAATTGTGCAGACCTTGCATGGACTCAAAGTACACTAAATAGCACAGCGATATTTCTCCTATCAGTGAGCCACTGTTTCACGATGCCAAAAACAATGCTCTAATGTAAGAATGCGCTTAGTAAGCCAGAAAACGTGAAAAAGAAACAAAAAACGACAGGAAGCGATGCCACCTTGAAGTTCCCACAGCAACTTGCTTTGACGTCATAGATACTGAAGGCGCCTGCCAGGGCTCACATTATTATTCGCTGCTAAAATTAGTTCCATTTTGTTCGTAAGTGATCCGAAATTTAACCTAACATGGATATCCATCAATCCAATGTGGCCGAAATGCTAAAGAAGTCTGAAATTCGCGACGTCATGTTTGCGTTGGTGTACGGAAGTTTTGGCGCAAAATTAAAAAAAGATATGGAGCTTTCACCTTCATTTTCTCTTTTAATATTGAACCAATGATGGCGAAATCAACGCCAGCAGAGTTCTCAAAGCACACTCCAGCAGTATAAACTGGTTTATACATACATACATACATACATACATACATACATACATACATACATACATACATACATACATACATACATACATACATACATACATACATACATACATACATACAAAAGATGCACTGACTTACACATGACTACGAGCGACTTGTGTGCAGACATGGGGCTCCATCCGGCATCGTTCTTTGCCTCACAGCTGTAGTTCCCCGTGGCAGATCGCCGCAGTTCTTCGAGCAGCAGGTCAGGCTCCTTGGTCTCGTTGACCAGCTGCCCGTCGCGGTACCAACGCACCCGTCGCAGCTGCTGCGGGTTGCCTGACTCTGCCTCGCAGCGAAGCAGTACAGGTCCCTCGCCAAGTGCGACTACTGATGGGTTCACCCAGACACTCACCAGGGGGGTGTCTGCAGAATGCAAGGAGGGCGAAAAGGAGCTTGTATCGGTCACACCGAGTAAGATGGAGGCTCCATGTTATTAACACGTTATTGAACGAAAGATCCCTCCGGAGGTGACCTTTCGAAAAAGCCTTGTTGCGGTCTGCCTCAGAGGAAAACGCGACTCTGCCCAGATGAGACCTCCAGAAATATTCCTGCCTTCGTCGTTGGAAATACGCTCGAAAGCAGAACAAAACTACTGGCTCCCAGTCGGAATTAAGTTCTCGGAAATATTCCTGCCAAATTCTGGTCGACTACAAAGTAGTGATTATATTACGTATATTTAATTTTTGCAATTCATCAGTGGCCATGGTGTCCGCCTGCCTTTGTGATCACTGTCCTTGCGCTTCAAGTTATGAGCAATAAGCCTTCAAGGCTGTAAACATTGTAAAGGTTCTGGATGCGCCTCTAAACTGTTTTATAGATTGACCTGACTACGCGGAGTATGTCGTTGAAACCGTTCTTGAAAATATATTTTTCTCGTACTGTGTGTCAAAGTTCTAAAAGTTCTAAATACGAGGGTTGTTGAAAGAGTAAGGCTTCTTTGCACGTAAAGGAAAATATTCGTTTCGTACAAGCCACCTCCACTTTCCTGTGAAATTGTGTCAAGCTCCGAGCGCCCATTATAGCGCTGTGCCGAACTTTATGATGCATATTGTGCAGCAGATAGCCGCCTACGAATTTCCAGTTCACAACGCCAATTTACAGCGAGGTTTTTTTTTTTATTTCATGGGGCTTCGGTGCAGCAGAATGGTGTCAATGCACTGAATTCTGTTTTGCTATCGGCCTTAGCATAGGACATTCATATCTTGGCACCCGCAACAAGTTTTTATAGCAAACCATGTCTGTTTTGTTGACAGCGGTTCGAAAAGGCTCGTTCATGCGATATTGTCTCAGCAGGAGAGCATGTTCCGAACGCACTTCATCACAGCTAGTGCTATCACAACATTTCCCATAAACTTCCGTAAGTAGAGGAGTGCTGCAAAAGGATTAATTTATCTATCCGGATAACACTAATCTCCTATCGTCGAGGGACTCGTAGCTCTTGTCTAACTTCAACAATTTCATCGCTCCGAATAATGGGCCTGCATGTATACAGCACCCTGTTGTTGATCAGATCCACTTGCGCTGCCATTTTTGAAGTTGTACGTAGTTCTCTAGTCTCTCCTTGACACAATACTGCGTGGCTATGAACTGGACGCCACGAATTCCGGCAGCTCATGAGCTTAGTGCGCATATATATCAAATCCCACCGCACACTTCGCGAGTTGCGGAAGTTAGATTGTTACCTGTGTTTTATTTTAAGCAAGTAAATACTGGATCGAAACGGCGACTTCAGTGGCTTTAGGACACATTCATTAGATAGGGTTGCATGTGTTTAGCTTCGTTCTCACTAACCATATTCTAAAAATATAAGCAAACGGCCCTCAATTTTTGAATAAACCATGCAAATGCTGCTCCTTGTGTTCGGTGGCAAGAAAAAAAGATTTCACGATGCTTCTGCACGTCCATGCACATATGCGACATTATTCACGGTGCGTTCGCCTTATCGTTCCTCAGAAGGGTCGACAAGTTGTAACTGTACCCTACTATTTTCCTTCTTCTCATCAAAAAAAGAAAGAAAAAAGCTTCCATCCTTCTTATTTTTCATCCAAAGTGCTCTCTTGTAAAGCGTTCAATTTATATCAAAACCTTACTTCGCTCTCATTTAAAACTACGTAGTCCTTCGGACCTGCCTGCTACGTCTTCGTCAATGGCTGCCATTCACCGTGCGCGTACTCACAGAAGACGTCCAGGTATACGGAGTTCGATGCGTTCCCTCGTCCGAATGCATTCTTCACGTGGCAACTGTATACGCCGGCGTCCTTGCGTGTCGCGTTCCGGATCAGGAGCACGGTCTTAGGCAGAAGCCGGTGTCCCCTGGATCTGGGCGGCAGAAGCTCTCCGTTCTTGTACCACGCCACCTCAGTCGCGTTGGGAGGATTCGCGTCGTAATGGCAAGTAAGGTTGCAAGTGTGCCACTCGGTCACGTTGACGCCCTCTGTCGGCAACACGCGGACAGCAGGTGGATCTGCATAGGTAAAAAACACTCCCTTGCCTCACGGGAAATGCGTTTTGCGCAGTACACCCAGGTAAATGAACTACACTACGATAAGTCATGATTACTATGAAGGTTTAATAGGACACTATTCTTTATGGCACCTTATGCAATCGGAACTCCTCTTGGACAAAGCTTCACTTGAAGCAAGGATTGTCGCTGCACCGTTTCACGGGCTCGTTGAGTGAGTGAGTGAGTGAGTGAGTGAGTGAGTGAGTGAGTGAGTGAGTGAGTGAGTGAGTGAGTGAGTGAGTGAGTGAGTGAGTGAGTGAGTGAGTGAGTGAGTGAGTGAGTGAGTGAGTGAGTGAGTGAGTGAGTGAGTGAGTGAGACAACTTTATTGGTTATCCGGCAAATTGATGGTCTGGTCCTACTAGGCCGAGCATATTGGGCTTTGCCGTGTCATCCTCATTGTCGCCTTCACAAACTCGACCCAAGAGTAGAAATACGGATACCACCCACCATTAACATACGCAATGCAAGTTTGCTCCCCAGGCTGCGGTTAGGTGCGTTCACCCAGCGCTATCTTTACCTTATCGGCAGTGCGGAAAGTCCGAATTGCGAGGAATGCGGTCTCCCGAGATGTTGGAATACATCTTGTGCATTTGCCTGTGATTTGATTCAGTGGTAAAATCGTAGAAAGTAATTTTCTCGGAGCTTGCTCCTCAACCACTGGCTGAGAAGATTCTATTGGCACCTTCACCCGATCCCCTTCGCCAGCCCTGATAGCCTCAAGGCTTATATTTTTTTTCCTCGAAAGCGGACTGGACAAAAGAATTCGAAACGTCTTGGGCAGTGCAAGTGCTTGAACCACCATTTTCATCCTCATAATCCATGTCACCTCTTTCTTTCTACACGTATCTCCTTCCCCCACCTCCGAGTAGTACGTCAGAACATTGATTGAAGCCGAACTTTCAGCTTTTCCTTCATAATAAAGTTCTCTCTCTCTCTCTGCAATGCAGTGTCCCTAAAACTTTTTCGGTCATGCCATGTCGGAAATGCTGCAGTCAGCAAAGCCATGCAGCCCTTGCGGCAGTGTTTTCGCTAACGTAGATTAGCCGTGCCGGGAAACAAACGTAGCATAAGAAAAGCGAACGTGTGAAGCACACGGTCAGAACCGAAGTCTACACCATCCGGGCCACTTCGTCCTCTTCTACAGCTGTCTCAGAGTATTCCTATGGCAGCTATTCCTAATCAACTGTCGTCGAGTGTCGAGCTAACTTGATCAGTCCTTATCCGCCAGTTAGTTAGCCGGTACACGAAGACGTTCATGTGGTTTGTTCCTCTTTTTTCTTTATCTGTGTGCCTCAAGAACATCGCTAACATACTTTCCTCTTACACTTGTATGCGCTTATCCACCTTTTCTGCTTGAAAGAAGCCCGTCACTCGTCTGGTATTAAATGCGCAGAAATAAAAGCTGTAGCAACAGGTGTCAGGCCGAGGATTTTGTGCAAGCGTTCTCTGTCTTCTTACTTGTTTCCGCTGCCTTGCGCAGGAGCTGTCTCATTAGCACTGTCTCTCTTTTTTTTTTCTTTCAGCAGGCGCTTGTTCTTCCACTAAGCTGCTTAATTAACTACTTATAATTTTATGACTCCGCGTTGCGTTGCAGAAAAGATATGCACATATTGCGCTGGAAGGAAACGTTACCCGCGAGAAGGCTGCTTGAGGCCTGTTGAAAAAAAAAAAATATTATTACGTTGCTCTATTCTCGTAAGGCTTACAAGTTCAGGATTATCTCTACTTTTCTTGGTAGCGCCTCTACCCTAATACATCGCTTCTTTTCATGAAAGGGCGCCTTCATTACGCGTCAAGAGGCCGGGCTGAGGGTGATTATGGAAGAGGTACATTTTTTAAATGTTAGAATTATACGTATTACTCTTTATGAATAGAGGGTGTTTGCATACGTCGCAAGCTTGCTCGGTGCCTGCACGTCCGGTAAGCTGTAGACTAATCCCTTGTCGTCTTTTCTGTTCTTTTTTTGTTTAGCTGAAAGAAATAATGAATTGGTGTGTCCGTGTTACTCATGCAGCGGCAGTTTTTTGTGTGGCAGTAAACAATGGGCTAAACCGCACTCAAATTTGTTTAATGTGAAATTGGCTATCCCTTTGTTCACAGTCTGACGCTGCAGCCTGTAGTAGGGGCGATAAGTAAGAAATATTCAGACCACGGAAAGGCCAGTGTTTACAGTTTTACGAGGGTAGACGCTTACCAACTGCCCTGCTAGATAAGATGGACTGTTATATTCTTACGAAAGAGACGAGCGTTCTACATGGACATGTCACGGTATCGCATCGGATGACAGTTAAGCTATAACTGCGCCTCTTCTAGCAACGCTTGTAGCATTTTTTTCTTTTGCTTGTTTAGTTTTCTGTATTACATTACAGCGCGTCGGTTACCGCTCCTTAGTGTAGAGATGCGGGTCATCCTATCTACTTAATCTCCTGGACTTCTTTTCTAAATCTTTTGCTGAAGAAAGGAAAAGGAGCTGTATTGAGAATCGAGGATCACGTGGAAAACAGGGCCCTCTAGTGCGGTCTCTACTGCATCTGATACACTATGTAGTCCGTCGAAAATTGCAGAAGATCCCTCACGACATTCATCGTATGGTCGAAACGAGTAAATGCTCTCAAAATTGACCTACTAGAACAGTTTTAAACAGTCAAGCCGGGATGTAATCGGAGTCACTTTGTACCTTCTGTAGTGTTGTCGATGGGCGGAAGCAGTTCATTTGACTATGCCCAAAGTTCATCACGGAAAGTAGGGCGTACTCTATGGCAGGGGTCTCAAACACGCGGTCCGCATACCTTTTGCTGATGGTCTGGCACGTACGTTACTTCGTTCCATCGGTATCGGCATTCCGGATTGTTGTAATTCTAAGATTGGTATTGGTATGTTACTGAAATTCTGACGCGAAGTCCCCATCAGAAATTACCCTTATAGGGGGTATGGGAACGGTATTCTTTGGGCTGCCTACGTCAACTGACATTTCGTTCATATTACAACCTCCTTTCCGCGAACCCTTTTCATCATCTCAGCAATTGCAGCTTGAAGGTCTAAATTCAGTGATTGCGACCCGCCAGCTCAGGTGAGTTTGAGACCCGTGTTCTGATGCCTGGAAAAGGGCTTTTATGTACCTGAGCTCCAACGACGTCTTTTTTTTTTCGAGAGAGAGAGAGAGAACGGCGGTAATCAGGGATGGAGTTCATCACTGATCGTATTTAGGCAAGAGACGGTACTAAGCAACACCCGGTAACAAGGCCGTGGTATCAGCACTGCTCCGTTTTGGCAGCTAGGTTAATCCCGCTTTCTCCAGTCTCATCAGTGCCACCACCACATAATGCAGGGCAGTAATTATCAACTTACAGAGAACTTCTAGTCGGACGGCCTGAAGGAGGGGCGCCTCGGTCCTATTCTTGAGTACTTGGTTGGTTCCCTTGCAGAAGAACTCGGCTTGGTGGTCGTAAAGGCTAGCCACAAACACAAGGGTGCTTGCAGTGCGGTACGTTCCGTCGCTCATGAGGTCCTCGGCGGCCGGTGGCTGTGGACGCACCAGTTCAGACCGGTTGTACCAAGTGATGTTTGCCGCTGGCCTGGCGCCCTCCACGATGCACGTGAGTGACACCATCTCACCAGCCACAACAGGGTGGTTGGGACCACGTAGCCGCAAGGCGAGTGGCCGTACTGCATTCATTTAACGGGGAGAACCTTTAGGTCTTTTTTCGGAACAAGCACGTCTGCATTCATTTAACGGGGAGAACCTTTAGGTCTTTTTTCGGAACAAGCACGTCTTTCCACCAAACACATTCAGCACAGACAATATCTGTAATGTTCACCTGAACCACAAGCTTGTAGCAATGAACACTATCAGATGAAGAGTGCAGATCTCTTACCAGGTAGAAATTTTCCTGCTACCAAATTTTCGATGGCGCTGTCGGACATTCCAGTAGCAAATAAGGACGTAGTCTATAAGAGTAAACAAAGGAAACCGCTATTTCCATAGGTGCGGCTGGAGCGGCTATGAGTAAACCTTCTTTTTTATTGTGCGTCCAGAAATACTGAATTGATTGGTAAATTATGAACACTGGGTAGGATCGATTCTTCGGGACGCATCCCTCATCAACCTTTAGAAGGCTCGGGCGAAACAACTGCTGGCTAATGTATGCCAGGCTAAAACGACCTGATTCAACACCAGCACCACCGTCACCATGGTCCTAAGTACCATATTACTGGGTTTACTAGCTTACTGGACCTGTGGATCGAAAGATTGAATTAGTGCATTCGACCGTCAGCCACAACTGAGAGTAAATTTTTCTTTCCTTGTTGTGGTTACTTTGGGCATCTTGGTTTAAAGCAGTGTCATAGATGCCGTAGAACGGTAATAAATATTCTAGTGGTAAGCGCTCTTCCATTAGTAAGGAGAATAAAATAAGCGTGATACACTCGGACCGCTTTTATAACCACACGGGTGGTGGTATGTGCTCTAGTCTAATATTTTCGCGTGAGGTTGCAAAGTACTGTCCAGCCTACCATGCACGTCTAGCTGGACCCACTTGACGACGGGCGCGGGTGTGGCCTTGGTGATCACGACGCACTCTAGCCGAGCTCCCAGGTCCCAGCGCGAGAGCACGAAGCGCGCTGTCGACGTGACGTCGTGAATTCCACGTAAGTGCGGCGTCACGGACGTCTTTACGGGCAGCTGGGCGGATGCGTTGCGCCACAGCACTTGCGGTGCTGGTCGACCTCCGGACGAGAAGCAGTCGAGCACCACCGTGGTGCCCTCCAGGTAGGGACCTAGCAGAGAGCCATTGGCCAGGCGGCGACCGTCCATCTTGATTACCGGCTCCTTAGGTGTGACTGCAGAGTAAATAACATAAGGTATGTTTGGTATATGAGTGACAAACTGCGATAAATGCACGTACTGTTTCGGGCGCAATGCCCACAGAAGCGTTCATAAGCTCCTGCGATTGCCTAACTTCTGCCAGTCTATAATCGGCCTTGCTCCGCCGTTACAGGCGTGTTATCTCTAAAGAGGTACATTCCTGTGCGGTTTATCGAAACCAGTAGAGAGATGAAGTGATAAAAGAAAGGTAGAAAGGTTAAGGAGGCTTAGCACGTGACTACGCTACACTCAAGGGGAGGAAACAAAAGGGCAGATATGACGTAGGCTACCGGCTCAGAAAGTCAGAAGGGAAAGGCAGGAAAATTGAGGCTAAGTACGACTAGTTACCTTTCACTGGAGAAAGCGAAATGCGGATCAGAGGCTGGTACGCTGCCATTAGTAATGCAAGCACACAAAGAAGCGTTCAGAGTGCATCCGCCGCGAGCACTAGTACAAGTAAGCGCCGACTAGTGTACAGACACACACGCACTGGAAGGTTCATCGTTAAGCTAATAAAATGCGGTCGTGTGAACGGGTGAGGTGTCAATGAGCCCAGCAATGACATTTTTTTTGCCTTTCCAGATCGGCAGGCCCATAAGCAGACGCACCTGTTTCAGGATCTTTTCTTAAATGCCAGTCTCCTGTAAGTGTCCTACAGTTTATCGAAGTGCAAGTCTCTCATGTTTCGAATGTTACGCACGAGATATTCTGAAACTTTTTTTCCACCTCAGAGAGCAGAAAGCGAGATATACCAATATATGGAAGCTTATTGCTGCATATACGAAGTTTCGTTTGTCATAGGAAAGGAGGAGGGGGGAAAATTGGTAAACTATGGAGACAAAACGAAGGGCAGTGGCAAGGAGATACAATTATCTCTAAACAATATAGTACTGTGTGAACTGGTGAACTAAAGCATATTAACGCAAAGGCGTGAATTCGTAAAGTCGTTTAGCGCAATTCAGTTTTGATACTGCTGTGACGCTCTCAGCTATCGCGAACACAGAAACGTTTCGCAGAAGCGGCATATGATATACGAGCTTTTTATCACACTTTCGCACTAGTTTATGAAAGGCCGTCGCGGAAAAAATATTTCTGGATGTGCATAGCTGCTGGCACGCAAGCGAAGAGTTATGTAAAGTGCCACTTCAGCTTAAAAATAAGTGAGCGGTAAGTGTACATTTAACCCCCTAATTACTGGTCCGGTGCTCTGAGTTGTTACTATACGCGCAATAAAAGTGGATCAGCATCATCACAATCATCGTTATCATTATCATCATCATCAATTGATGCTCGCAGTACAAGCTTTCGCAGGGCCGCACCACAAAGTGGAAATCGGGAGTGTTCGAAATGGACGTCCTTCACGCTCGTTTCTTTGGCTATTACCCGCTAATTAGAATACCATGTAGTAAGAGCCCCATAGAAGGCTGCGTTTCATATAAAGTTTGTCGAAGACCAAAATGGCAAGCTTTCGTAGCGTAAAAGGATCAACACTTGCACTTCAGCACTGAAGCAGTATTCTTGACAAGTGGACTTGCCTTCGTCAGAACGGGAATCTGACAAAGACAAGTCCACTTGCCGAAACGTTGGCTCCAGCGACATTCCTGTTCTCCATCGTTTTTAGCGATCTGTTCATCGATTCAAGTCTCCATCATCCCCTCAGCTTCTGTTCTAAGTGGAATGCGTGTGATGTATGTAAAGAAAAGGTCGCCTGCATCGACGTGCACACTCGCACTGAAAGAAGCTTCAGCATTCTTTAAAATTGATAACGCGTGCATGCGCTTACATGCTAAGGGTATGCTAGAGAAGCATCTTTTTCAATCTCCGGCTTCATGTTGTTCCCAGAAAAGTGGAGCGCTGCAAGCACACGCACAGAGAAAAGGTAAACAAAGAACTGGCGTTACTAAGAACTGTTTACTCCTGCCACACTCACTGGCTTTACTATTTTTGATGTGTTGTTGTTTGTACCTGTTACTTGACGATGGGCATGCTAAACAATGTAAAAAATTGCATGAAAACTCGGTGAGCGTGACATCAATATAGTGGTTAGGAGCACCAGGCTCCTTGTCTACCTTTTCTCCGTGCGTGTTTTCATAGCGCTTCGCTCTTTTTCTGAACATGGAAAGCCAACTAACCAAACAGTCCCGTATTGTTAGAGTTTGGGCTGTTTCTTTTGTTTACAAAGGCACTTGGCCATCAGGAGGCTCAGGAAGAAGTAAGCCTTTTTCACAACTCCTGTTTTCATTGGCCCTACCAGCCATACGTATACGTGCACGCAATTTTCTGCGAGATTCAATTTCTTTTGATTTCACTCTTTCAGCTGTCCTTATTCGGCACAAGAACGCCGAAGTAAAAGTAACATGAGTTAAGACCAACTAAGTATTTTCGAGTGGAAGCCGGGGCCTCGATAGCCTCTCCTTGATTAAACGCAGCCTTGCGTAAACTCTTCAAGTTTTTTTTCTCAAGCGTTTCAGCAATCTTTAACTCAGGAGGCCCCTTGCGCTACTGAGGGCTGTTGGGAGAAAATAACCTTTCCGAGTTTTTTTTTTTTTACCTCCTTTTGATAGTATTTTCCTTCGTCGAGCGTGATTACCAAGAGTCTTCGTGCAGCGTAGCGGAGCACTGCTTAACAAGAGCACGAGAATCTAAAGTTTGCAGACTTTGCACCCATCGCACGTGTCCAATGCTGTTGCAACCATGCGATCGAATTACGGGTATGACATTTCTTCGCAAACGTGTTAAATACGTCTCCTTGCTGCAGCAAAGCCTGCGACGTATTGGGACGCGTGGAAAGTGAATCGAAGCGCCTTCGGATCACATTTGCAATGCATACAGAGCACTGGTACTGCTTCTGCCGAATCGCGTTTGCGTTGCACGCTTAACTGTGCAGCTAACGAAGCATAACGTCTGAATGTTCATGCTTTAACACGTGTCTATTTGCGCCTGCACGCGCTGCACGCATTTGCATGCATTAGTTGAGGGCATGCGATGTGCGTAGCGACCCAGAAATGCCCTGTGGGCTCAACATGAGACACCTTTATGGCTGCAAGAGAACTGCGACACTGAAACGGCAGTCTCTGGGAAATTTGCATCTATCAGCCCGTTTTCAGGGACTGCCGGCCTTATACGCCTGAACGGAGCAAGATGATTCTTTGTGCTCTCCCCAAAGACCGAAGTCTGGCTTAAGCTTGTAGGAGCTTTCAATGTGAAGCTTTAGTGAGATCATTTTATGCTCATAACTGAGCAATAAAGCGACGCGATTTCATTTTTATGATGTACTCGTATCTTGTCCAGCAAATACAATGTTACTGCCTTCTTTAAAAGCAATGTCCGACTCCCAACATAAAATTAAGTGCACGAGAACCTTTTATAGCTTCATATCTGACAGAGAACCATTAAAACACCGCCGCGCTTGTTATTCTCTCAGATATTCAATTCCAATCACTGACCCACACTTCGTGTAGTGTCCTCTGGAAAAGGTACTCTACAGGATTCTCATTAGTGAATATTCTTTCTGTAAAGCACTCCGCAGATAAATATGAACATCAAACAATACATTTACAATAATCTAAGATAGAATATCACATGTCCAACTGATGAAAGGATGATGATACCGCTAGCTTAGTGACTCCATCTTTCTTATGGCCAGACGTAAGTTCATCACTCTAGCAAATTGAAGTTCGCCTGTACATCTAAAAGGCTCACAGAGCTTTTCTTCCAGAGCCTATCCCAGTAATGAAGGCGCTGTTTAGTTTTCTAATACCAGTTCTCAGGCTTTCAGTTAACTACGATCATACTGACTGCTGGGATTTAAACTTAGACACGTGAAGCAGACCTATCTTGATGGTAAGTTGGGCTTCCCTCATTGCGTTTTTTAAAGGAAGGGAATCTTTTTACTGAAATCCGCTTTTGTGAAGTGAACTGAGATACGACTGTTGTAGTCAGCTTAGTGTAGGCTCACGTCGTCTGGTCGTCCTTTGAAGACATGGCTAAAGTTAAGAAATACGCCGGAGCCCAACTAAATAGGTCAGCTTCCAACTTTCTCACTTTTTATGTGACGGCTCATTCTCTCGAAATAAGCGCCTACTTGTAGTAAAGTCCTGTACAATCAAGTATGTTTATATTATAACTGACAGGGGCTTCGACAATAGCAAGGATCTTTATTCATCAACGCCTCTTCAGCCTGCAAAGGTCTGCAACAGTAGATATTATTACACCGCAGTTCAAGCCTCGAGGGCAGGCCATCGAGACTATTAAACGTTGGCATTGAAGGGGAAGAATATTAATGACAATGTCTTCTTGGATCAATGACGGTAATACTAAGAGATTTCACGATTTTCTTTTCTGTGTACGGTTTGGAGACATAAAATGAAGAGAATTAGAGTCTGACCTAATATTCGCTGTTTGTATATAGTTGCTTACTTTAGTAATAGAATTGGCATTTAGTCAGTTTAATACGAGTTGCAGTGGTTATCTCACTTGACGGGCATCGTTAGTTTTTACGTCCGCAGATTAGTTTTGTACTTTCTTCGGTCTGGAACCATTTAAAACGCTTGGAATTAGGCTGCACGACATGTACCTTATTGGTCAAATTCGTTGTAACACAGTTATTATATTCTAATCGACGACGCAAGTTAACCTCAACCTAAATTGCGGCTTAATGAACTAACGCCAAAGGCACAGGATGTCAATAAATGTCATTTTCTCCGCAGGTAAACGTTAGGTCATTATTGCCTCCTCATACTAAAGGTATGCATTGGCCAAGTGGCACAGTTCGACTAAAAAAAAAAGGCAGTGTTTTATCAGCAAACGTTATCTCACCCATAATGCCCTCCTAATTTCGCTCATTTTAGCTGGCAAAACTTTTAGCAGGAAAACTTTAGCAGGCAGTTACATTACGCAAAATTTTCAAGTGTTGTCAGCGTTCTGCCTACTTATAATTACACGGATGTTCAGTTTCCACTCCCTTCAGTTCCGCACCGCGCTGCAAAAATTAACAACTCCTTAAAGGTATCGCTCGCAATAGGACATTGCTATTTATATTCCGCGATATTCCTCGTAAAAAAGGAAGCAAATGTTAGTGAATGTGGTTTGGGCACAACCAGAACCTTGGTGCGCACGTGCGCACGCCCATCTTTTAATAACGCCAACGTTTCCAATGTACGAAAACTGATCCTGACCATCTGAAAGAGCATTGCCTAAATCATTTAGTGTATGTATTTAGGTATATGACGACTGTATTTGTCTCACAAAGAATAAAAGATAAGAAAGATGAATGAGTAAGTACATGTGGCTGTAAGCACACCTTGAAAACTTAAATGTAAGCTACTCGTATCGCGGGCAGAGATCGTAAAGATTAAATTTACTTGGGCAGTAAAACCACATGCGTGGGCTCAGTAGGAAGACTCCTAAAGTTCGTTTTAATCCTTCACGCTGCCGCCGTACTGCGCGAACGCGCTTTTATTTCCCCCAAACTTTTCCCCCGTCACTGGAGTTAGGAAAGGCAGTATGTTTTAAGTACAACCGGTTCAGTTCTTTATTGGGATGAAAAATTTACGACTGTAATAAAAGAGACCGCGGACTCGGCGAAGAATGAGTCATATTAGTAAAGCGCAGAGTAGAAGCGGCAAGAACGTAGAGCCGCCTATACCAGCTTTCATATGTAACGGCTGTTAAACTGCTGTTGGTTATTCCAACGTGGAAATATTTAAGGTGCTAAAACTACATGTTTAGTGCGTATAATCAGGAATACCCGACACGCAAATAGGTATTTCAGTATTCATGCAGTCGCTTTAAGAACTGAACAAACCTAAATGTTCGGTTGTTCAGAAGTCGTAAAAGCTACTTTGGAAAACAAGAGACCGAGTTCACTGGTCCACGATGGCTTTTTGTATCGATCGGCTTCACTGACAGTGTGTCAGACACAAAGACTGGCTGCAACGTTCTCTTGAAAGTCGTGTTCTTTACGAACTAGGAAACGCTTCAGGAGCTTCAAAGCCTGCCGTTGATGTGTTTATTGCGCCAAGACGGGTTGACGGTGAACGGAAAGTACTTGCTTATTTGAAGCACTCCTTCTAATAAACAATTGCTTGCATGTCACGTAAATTTTTCTCTTTTATTTTTAGGGTCTTCTCCTACACATTTGCTAATAACGGGGCGTATGTGACGACCGCTTTTTGCGAAGTGAACTTTCGTTGGGACTCTCACCTCTAGGACACAGCATGATATGTTCATACATGAGCGCATCATGGGCGCTAGTAATACGTCCAGCATTCGAACATACAAATACACTCTTGAATACACTGATAGTGCAGAGACTTTCTTAACAGGGGAGCTGCTAATGCCTCGCTAGGTAGGACGTGTTGAGGCCCGCAGCATCGAGCGAAGTGGACAAAACGTGAAATGGGGGAGGGTGTGCAGATAGAAAAATGGAGAAAGACAGGGAGTGAAAGGAATAAAACACTACTTGGCGTTGCGGGATTCGAACCCGAATACCCGCGCTCCGATGGCGAGCATCACAATCAGTAGGCATCATAACCACCATAACTACCCAGGCTCGCAGAACATGCATTGATGGGCACCACATAATTGCGTTGTGCCGACAATTGTAACATAACCTGCTATGGGCGGAAAGAAAGGGAAACTGAGAGAGCGAGAGACAGAAAATAAGGATACCAACAGAGACAGCGAAAAGCAGAGAGAGAGAGAGAGCGAGAGAGAGAGAGAGAGCGGCTTATAACGTGCAAGAAAGGTCAGGTGTGGCCTGTTAAATAATCGCTTCTGCTTTGCTTAACTTTTCAATGCTTTGCTGGGCCTACACAGCTCCGCTGGTCATCGGTGTTAGCACATCCACGTTTACTTTTTTCTTAATACCCAGCTAGCACACAAGACCAAAAAGACGTCTTATTGAGGGATTAACGTGGTTGACGTCTCAAAAACGTCAACCACGCGAACTAAGTGGGAGCGACATCAAAGGGACGATGAATCCGTCTTGTAAACGTCTACGCGAGACGGAAAGTAGACGTGGAAGAATACCGCCCCCGCCCTCTCCCTCCCCACCAGAGATGAAAACACAGGGCATGGCTCAAAGCGTCGGCGGGCGTCGGCGCAGTGCACGGCGCCGAGATGTCGCCAGCTGCCACTGACCCGGGAGGGAGGCGCCAGAATGTCTGGCTCCTTCTCGCCGGTGGCCGGTTGCCGGGGAAATGAGGCGAGAGGGCGCAGGCTGGCGCAGACGCGCGGAGACGCGAAGCAAGGGCAGCGAAGCCTGTGATGTTCCATGCAGGAAATTTTCCCTTTTTCAGGGAATTTGCGACCGTCACTTTGGACGAAAGCGAAAAAGGGAATCTTCGCAATATTGCAGGGAATTTTGGAGGTGAAGACATATCCTTATAATGTTCGAAACACTTCTGTTACGGGGCACTTTCGGTTCGTACTCGGTTAGCAGTTTTCGGTTTCTCCAATCGTTCCCGGCGCATGTAGCACGAAAAATCAGCCTTTAAGATTCGTTCCTGTTACACGGAGCGTCTTTTTGTTTACTCCGGGCGTTAGGCTCGGAATCCACATATGCGCTATGTAATTACAGCACATGAGCTTCGTGATTGTCGATCGCCATCGTAGCACACTCTAGTGGAAGCCATTATTCTTTCACCAAAAGTTGGCAACTATGTGTGCGACAAGCCAGAAGCTTTCAGTTACAAAAACACTAATAATAGCACACTTTTCATTTTATATAGCTGCCGTGTGTACACAGACGAGTATGTACGGCATTTCTTCCGCATCGCATACACCTTAAAGGAGTACTGACACTATTTTGCGGCAGCGCAAAGTATATATACATTTTTCATTTTCTAGTCATGTATTGTTAACGCCCTCCGCACACGGAAGCCAGGAAACACGTATAGATTATTTTAGTTTGGTTTTAAAGTTTCCGTCAAACAGCACTGCAAGCCAGCCCGAACGCAATAGACACTACGATGACGTATGAGCACAGTATCCTAAAAATCGCTGAAATTGTTGTCAGAGTCGCTGGACGACCGTGAAATTGTCGTTGTTTGCTTGCCCCACGTGTAACTGACCACAGACGACAGAGTTACAGTGACGCTGTCACGAATTACTGTCCCTACGTGGCCTAAACGTACGACCGACGCTGTTGACACCTCACTAGAAAACCGCCCCCTCAAAATCGAAAACGAAATTGGGCTTTTAAGGGAGTCGTATTAAAAATATGTTCATTGCATTGCGACGCACCATGATACTCTTTTTGGGATTCTCCCCGCCAGTGCTTTCACTTACAGCAACAATAGAGAATGTCAAAAATTCGTGTCAGTACTCCTTTAAAGTCCGCTCGAAGGTAGCTTCCGTGTAGCACGAAAAGCCAATCTCGGAGGCAATGCTTTGAGTTGCGCAGGAGTACAAGCGCGAAAAGCGAGAACGATTGCGAGAGCCGGAAACACGTCAAACACGCATATATGTATACATATTTGTGCAGGGAAATATGCGGGGATTTTTAGCGATGCATGCAGGGAAAAATGCCTGAAATCGGGAATTTTCATGCCTCGGAAAGGGAATTCTTCGGCGCAGGACGGAATATCAATCACTGAGCGAAGCTCGTTTGGGTGGTTGGCGGTGGAGTCGGCGTAGTCAAGTTGTTGGCGGCTGGCTCTTCCTTTGTTTCTGGAGAAAATTCCGTTACCGTGCTGCAACTGCTGCGTGTGTTTGTGTGGTGGCATTATGTCCCTTCTACTTTCCTCCTTGCGTTAACCCTGGTTCAATCCCGGCGCTTCTGTGACTGGATCCCGTAACACCAATAACTACGTCTCGCCGAAAATAAATGGAAGTACCACATTTGAATGGCTTAGCAGGATGCCTGTGAGATCACTCATGTGTTCCGCGGATATGGCAAATCGGTCTGTGACAGATACGATGAGCATTAATGCTATGTAAGCTCTAAGATAGTTGACGCATTAAACACAGAGCAACGCAACTGTGGTTTTATTGTTCAGATCACCGTGTATGAATGAATTCTGAAACTTTCTTAGGTCTATGTGCGTGTTTAGCCTGACTAGTGAGTACGGAGTGCATTGGCTTCCTTTTCACCATCCTGTCATTTGGTCGTTACGGGTAGTGAGTGCAGCGCCTTAAAGGGGATTATAAATTTCATACTCGGCGACTACGGAAGCAGGCTTTGAGCCCTATACTGTAAGCAGTGAAACGGAAAAACAAAGGACACTCACCGAGCGTTTGTAGCCTGGTGAAGGACAAGGACGGGCACTTTCCCTGGACGTAAGTGACGTCACACTTGTACGTGCCTTCGTCCTCGACGGTGAGTGGCTGGATGCGCAGGTGGGCGGACGCATTGCCCGGCTGAAATGTCGCGCGGTGCGGCTCACTTAGCGGGCCCATCACGCGGTTCACCGTCTCGGAGAACAGGTACACTCGCTGCCAGTCCTGGGACACGTTCTTTGTCCAGGTGATGAAATACACGCGGCCACAGCTCGCCTCGTCCACCTCGCACGGTAGCACGGCCGAGCCGCCCACGAAGCCGGTCACGTTATGCTCGCGGCCTGCGTATAGAGTGAAAGAAATAGGGTTAACATGGAGATCTTCAGTACGACAAGTAAAGCTGATTCAAGAGCTGGCCACTTGTTGCGGCTCCGCAGCTGAACGCGCTATCAAATTTTGGACAAATACTAGACGGGACGACACAGGAAGAAAAGATGAAACTTGTACGTTTATTCTGTTTGTCATCGTATGCCATCTCTTCTAATACCTTTTTTGACAAACTTTGAAGAACATTCAACATGAAGTTACTGGGGCAAAACAGGACCTAAATCTCACCGAACGACCGTTATTTAGAACACTGAATTGAGCAAGGAGACCAGAGGACGGGAACGGAGTGTAACAAAAATAAGGGCTAACGTGCAACAAGATTGTATTGAAATGAGGTTTAGAACAAAGCATGTGATTTATGTAGGATGGGAATCTTCCAGTGTAAGCAGATGCTTAAAGCCACTACTCAAACTCCCGCACATGCGACACATGATGCTAACATTATACGTGCTCTATGTCCCTAATATAATAGTGGACATTGGTGCAGAAATATTACAATGTTCATGGTACCGAACAAACTCAATGCATTCTCCAGCTACTAGAGTACGCTTGTCATGCGGAAACTGGAAGTGATTTTATGCGCGCTTCGTGAAATGCCTGGGATATGAAAACTCGCCTCATGAAATGTTGAGAGTGATATCCGGTTCACAAACTATCTATTGAGGCACAAGGAAACGATTTCGTCGTCCCCATTAACATGTCAGTCAACAATGAATATTGCGCTAGTAGTACTGCTGCGTAATATTTTACAGTCTCTTTATATTCCCACTATGCGTCACGCCGGAATCCGTAGTGGGATACGATGTTAACTGATAAAGAAAACTGCGTGCATTAACTAAACTGGTTTGTGCAAACTAGCATGGCTTAAAAATTTGGCTATGGGCTCCTGTTTACGTTTTTATAGGGCTTTTGCGATTTGATATATTTAGCTTTAATAAGTTCCATGTAGCTCATGTCCTGAGCAACTTGTAGTGTGTTTAATATTTAGTTAGTTAGCTGGTTAGTTAGTTAGTTAGTTAGTTAGTTAGTTAGTTAGTTAGTTAGTTAGTTAGTTAGTTAGTTAGTTAGTTATAAGTAACCATCAGTAGCCAGACTACTAGTCTTTGTCATGACTGAAATTATTACAATTAATTTAGACAGATTGGTAGCACGGGGATCAATTAGATGAGAATCATCAATCATCTATTATTACATTTCTTGAAGGTTAACTTGAAAAAAGAGCGGTAGGAACTAGTGCTTTAGCTTTCCTTGTAAGCCATAAGTGGCGTCATATATCTAGATACACGAGAAATATGAAATAATACCATCAATAATTCATGCGGCTCACCAATAAAGTTTAATTTCTGGTCGCTCCTGTTTTTTTTTTTTCGAAGATTAAGGGTAGAATTAGAACGTAACAAAAACAAGCGTAAATGCAGAAATTGCGTGGCTTAGTGAAAGCGTAGTATGAGCGGGATAGGGATAAAGTTCTGAAAACTAGAAAATTCTTAAGTACCAAAGTCAAATCGATACAACGAGGCGGAGGTTCAGGCGAAATAAATCTAGTAGCGCAGTCGTAGAAGCTTTTTTTTTTTTGTTCTTACAAATATGAGGATCAGACGGCGCTGTTCTCTATGCACTTGCTATGAATTTTGAGTTAAAAGAAAACAACAAGAATATCAACGACCGCAGGCCTAGTTCCCCTCGAGGGAGCAGATAAGGCCGCAAGCGCCTTCGCCGAATGCTCCATCGCGGGCTTCGCTCAAAATATCTTCCATTGTCGACGCTGATCAATAAATCATAGGTCCATTTCATGTGCCGCCGCGCTAGGAAAAAAAAAAAGACTGTGTCTCAAGAACAAAACTGCCTTCGGTGAAAGAAAGCAAGCGAAAGCACACAGCCCCATATACAGACGTTTCGTCCGCCTTCCTATATCCGGCGCACTCTAATTAGGACGTTCAAAGTTTTGAATAAATCGTGCTTTTAAAGTAAAATGCTTGGCGGCCGCAAACCGACGTGAGTTATATGCAATTCGCCGACCGTCTTTTATTTTCACACTTTGCTCGCGCAGCTACGGTGTTTGTTATGCTTACCTCGACGTTGGAATAGGACGCGAAATTCAAATAGCCTCGCGTTCGAGATTTAGAGTTCTCATTTGTTTTGTTCTTTCATTTTCTTCTTTTATTCCCTTCTTCGTTTGCTCAAATCAATTTAAGTTTCTTCGTCTAGTTCCTGAATACGACAAACAAACGGAAATAGGTATGGTTTCTTGAAAGATTTCACTTTTTGATGTTGCAACGCTGTGTACATCGTGTGGGAAGCTAATTTGGCCAAAAAAAAAGAAATTACTTTTTTTTTCGGCTCCATGGACGCCCTAGAAGCTGGTTCTGACAGCGTAAACATTTTCAAGTGGAAAAAAAAAAAAGAAGACCACGTGCTTTCGCGTCCCGTCTTTTGCAAGTGTGTCACATCCTATTCCATTATTGTTCTCGTACAATATTTCTTCTAATGTTTCGAGTGAACGAAACTTCGCAATATTCCATCACGCTTAGCGATGTTTATACTGCGTAGCAGCACTTCCGGGTAGCCACTCATATGAATAAAATTTGTGTGTGTGTGCTGCCACATTTAACTAGTACTGAAAAACAAGCGCACGAAGACGACAGAATATTCGTGTGTTGACCCTTTTCTTGCTGCGCTACTAAAATGTGAAATAATATACATCAGCTTCGTTGTTGTTGTTAGCGGTGGTGGTAATGTGCGTGCGTGTGTGTGGGGGGGGAGGGGAGGGGGGGAGGGACGGCTGAGACACTACTATAGCGCTCGCGTCACCACAACCGCACCGACAAAGCAAATAAATCGACTTTATTCAATCTGAGTACCCCGCCAACTAACGAAGGTATATGAAGGAGCCCGACTACTCTCTTCTATAACTGTTTCATCCTACTAGGTATTGTCCGTTTGTGAAGCTTTTCTTTGAGGAGTTTGCGATGGTGGTCGTTCGGATTAATATAGGTCAAGCAAGTCGCGCTCACAATACTGTAAAGACACGCTATTATGGGCAATAATTAATTATTACACGGCCTTCACTTTCTTCTGGTGCTTAGTTACAGTTATCTAAATAAACCATAAGCGTGCACAGGGGCACAAGGGGCATCTCATTGGCATTTGCCACGGCACATCCGGGATTTATTCGAGACGAGACATTCTCGTGATGCATATACTTTCCGAAGGCGTTACACTCGTGGTGCGGGGAATCCTATCTAGATCACCTGGCTCCTGCGGAATGAAAAGGAGATCCCCGCCGTATCACGGGCCACTACAAACATACTACACCTCTTCCCCGTTCCCTCTCTGATCTCTTCACACGCACACAGACCCTACGACACGGAGCAGTATCTCCGGCGCCTTACAGCGTTTGCGGGCCGCGAAACCGGCGTCTAATCTCATTATGCGCGCTACGTCTTACGGAGGGGACGCCGCATATATCGTTGAGCCGTCGCTCTGAATTGTACGCCGCCGATTTCCGCTTGTATTAATATTATTTCTTGCTTTTCTCTCCCACACGAGTGTTTATCGAGAGCCCAGGGGGAGGGGGGGGGGTGAAACTTTGCAATAATACCACGGCTCTGGCGGGGGCTGCTGCCGAGACGCGGTCCCTCCCCCACAAGGTTTTGTTTATCCTGGGCCCTCGGGAAGTGAGCGCGCCTCGGCCTTCTTCCTCAGCAGAGAGCCACGAGGGCGCACTCTGCCGTATTTGCTTTCCCGTAGCTCCCGGGACTCGCGGCCGCAATGAGATTATTCGCGATAACGAGTAACGACGAGCAAGATAGATCCGCGCCAGAAATGAATGCTTTTGCGTGTGCGGCTTAGGTATTTCGCGGAGGTGCCGTCTCTTGTATTCGCGAAAAGCCTCGCTAGGAGGGGAGCTCAGATTACGGGTTATTACGCCGTCTCCTGCGTGCGTGTTTCCCTTTTTTGTTTTGTCAGGGTATCTTCGCGGGTATTCTGCTTTCTGCGCGCGCAAATTGGTATGCTCTACTTTGCGCCCGAGTGTTTGCATCCATGCGCGGCCCTCGGTTACGTTCGTTTGTGGAGGCGACGCAAGTGCGAGCCTGTCAGCCCAATTGAGCTTGCTCCAGACATTGCTCTCTCTTATTCGGACTGTTCGGTGGATGCTTCGCGGGTGTTGTTCTTTCCGAGTTGTGCTGCAAGGGTGATTAAGAGACAAAACAAAGACGTCATGTGGACGCAAGCAACGTTCTGTAGGGCGCATCGGGCGCATTTCTTGTTCCTCCAAATAAGCATTGGATCCGCTTAGGTTCTTTTTTTCTTTCTAATTAGTAACAAATATACTACCTTCGCAATCTCCTCTCGTGAACACTTGTTAGCTGTCAATCTCTTCACCAGGCATAGTCTTCACCTCAGCAACTGTTGCTGTAGTCGATCAGGCATCAGGCAGATTTCGCCAAGGTAAATTAAGAACTCGTGTTTCATCGAGTACTCGCCGACAATTATGCATTACGGATTCCTACCTCGTTCCAGGAATGTGGAAACGTTTCTGAAGCAGACTTGAGAGGCGTTGCCATTTCTTATGGATCCTACACTGGTTGGCCCGCCAGCAGTGCCAACCACTTTTCAGTAAACGATGCAGCACTGATCGACGCACAGCACTCTTATCCTAAAATACTGCGACCTCGCTCACTAAGAGCGCATATACCCTGACTTGCAACTGTTCCACCAGTTTGAAAATAAAACGGAGAAAGGCAAGAGCAGGGAAGAGAGCTTTGGCGACTGAATCATCACGCTGAGCAACAGCTTTCGCGCGCGGTGTGCGATATGGGAACGCTGTCAACAACCGGGCACCGCTTTTTCCTGATACTAGCACGATCGCTATGGGCTGTTCTTCCTTTTATACTTTTCCTTTTTTGCCACTTCGGCTTTGCGATCCGAGAAAAGGGATCAGCAGCCGGTGCGCGCGTGTGCCGGCGTCTGACCGACTTTCTTTTCCTTGGGCACCCACCGGAAGCAAACGCCAAGCCGTCCCTTCTGCGCGGGCATCCATTTGTCCAAAACTCGACTGCGTTCCCAAAGACGTCAGGTGGTGTGTATTGCTCAAACGCGTTCGCCGCCACCCCTTGCCTTCCCCGCTTTGACGCCGCATTCGAGGCACGCCTGGCCACCGTGCCGAGGCAACAGCGGCGCCGAGCTGGCAGCACGCGGACGCCCGTAGCACCGTTGTTGCGTTTTCCCGCTTTATGCGATCTCTTTTATTTCTATTTTTTTTCGCTCTTGTGTGCGCTGTTGTTCTTTCTACACCGGGATTTGTTCGTCCAAGCCGGGCTCGCCAACTCGCAGGAGCCGCTGGCCGCTGTCATCCGAGTCAATGGTGATACTGGGTCGTTAATCACGAACTGGCGCGGCGCACATTTCTGAGGCCCCGCTCTCTGTCGCGCATCGCACTGTGGACGCCGGGGGATTACCGAGGCCCACCCGTTCACTGTTTCTCGTTAGGTTGTGAGAACGCATGGCTTATGCTTCGAGCTTATCCCTTCTAACTTTTTTTTTTTTGTTCGTCGTTGTTTGTGGTGCCCGTTCATTGTGTTGTCTGCGCATTATCGCGCTGCCGGAGGCTGAACAGCTTTTCAGTGACGACGGCTTTTCTGGCCGTTGTGCGTGTTCTCGTCATACGCGACTGCTGATGTCATGTTTGTTTAGCGAGACCGATGAATCTTGCCGTGTCGCCTTCTCTTTAACCCATTCGTCTTGCTGTCCTGCTTCCTGTCCTCAAATGCGCTGCCTGCTTTTATTCTTGTTTGTTTGTTTGTTTGTTTGTTTGTTGCTTTTATGATGGCGTCATCATTTGTGACGTGCTCTTTTCCTTTTGGTAGCTAATAGCCTGGTAGCGTGACTAATTGGGTTTCTTGGTCATGCATCATAATCTATGTAAAGCGCAAACGTTATTTAGCAACAAAATGCAAGGTCGAGAGGTCGTCCGGGTGTACATTCTTGTTGATATAATCTGTGTTCAGTGAGTCGTTCGAGCTTTATGCAAGTTTACTGCACGATGCCAAGAGCATTTTCTTTTTCTGTTTTACAGTTTCGTGGTGGGTGGTTGATCTCGCTGCTGCTGCAAACTGCACGCACTCTCACGTGAACATTCTGCGGGGTGCGTTTGTTGCTGAATGCGGACATAGTGCACAACTTAGGAGTCTCATGCATGTATATATAACCCTAGCCGTTGAGCTACATTACTCTGAGAGGTCGTCACTGTTAACACGAGTGATTCGAGTACACTACTAGCAACAATGGCTAATTGATCTTCAATAACACACTTCAGGGCACATGCAGTAATGCACAAATTGTACCCGGTGAGAGCGGAAACCGCTTATGGGGTTTGAACGATTGCTTAGGGTTACACATGTTTCAACGTGCGCGTTCTAGTTAGCTTTTGTGACGCGATGCACTGAACGTTGTTTTGGATCATGTGTAACTAGAGCAACAGATGATCTTTAGCCAAAATTTGATGCATTGCACCTTGACATCTAAGCCATCCTCCGATTTCCTTGCAAGTGAACGTGCTTATCTAGGTCAGAGGTTGCAGTCTATCAGTGCAATGTGTACCGTAAGATCACTAGTTAGCACGTAAAGTTAAGGGGTAAATGCCAGTAAAACACCTGATGATGTATTTTTTACAGCGTTAACTGCCACGAACTCATTACAGTGGCCGATTTTAGTGCTGATGGTATGTGTCGGCGTCGGCGCTGCCTTAGCCGCTGTCGCTGACGCTAACCGATGTCGTTAACCGCTGTCGTTCCCTACGGGAAAAAAGAAGTCATGCTTTGCAGATTTAAACATATCTAAATGAAAGCGCCCACTTCTGACCCACTTCTAACGCTGACCACGTGGTTATCATCACCTTGCGTTGTCAGCCACGGTTTTGACGGTCGCAGTGGTGTTCAATAACAATTGCTGACATTTTACTTGCAAAATTAAGGGTATAATTATGTGACAAGCCGTAATGGAGGGCTTCATAAATTTCAACTACCGAAGGCAAGCATGAGCCTCCAGCATTTCGCCTGCATAGAAATGCGACCACTGCGGCAGGGATCGAAGCAGCGTCTTTCGGGCCAGATGTTGTGGTTTCTGACCCTAAGACGGTTGTGGTTTCATCGATGAAGACTATGAAAACGAAGGAGGAGGAGTAGAAGGAGGGAAAAGAAGAAGAACACGATGATGTTGACGATGAGGAGGAATATGAAGATGTTGACGAGGAAGACGTTGATGAGCAGGAACAAGAACAACAGGAAGGTGTTGAAGGAAAACAAGACGACGACGTAGAAAAAGAAGACGATGGCAGTGACAAAAAAGACGACGATAAAGAAGAGGGAAACGATGGCAGCTTTGAAGAAGACGAAGCATAAAAGAAACAAAATAAGGGAGAGGAAGAAGAAATGTGGAAGAAGAGAGAGCGGAAGGAGATGAAGGAGAGAGCACGCGGCGAAGACCACTTGCACTACGTAGTGTGAGCTGTCCCAAATTCTTTTTTTTAATGTCCACGGCATGCATCAATCGAGCTCTAGAACTACACATATGTTATCTGTCATAGTCGGTCTAAATATTTTGTAAAGGCTAAAGAAAAGCATCCCGTAAGTAGGAATTGGAGTATTTAAATCAATGGATTGACATTTTTCAAATCTTCCTTCCGGTTCGTACTTCGAGAATATCAGTTCTTTTTCAAGTTTCACAACCGTTCTCTTCATTAACATCCACTTACAGCCAGGTTAATGAGGGTCACTGCAACGAGATTGGTTAAAAAAGATCATCGACACCGCGAACATTGTACACCGTCAGAGAACGCGCATGAAAATAGTCCACAAAGACACGTCTTGACCTTCGAGTTGGAGCATTGAGAGAAATACGAGGATGCGAAGGATTTTAGATGTACAGGGATTCGAAGAGCTTGCGCTCGATCTAGCGAAATGTTCTTTTTTTCTCTCTGTCTCTTCGATTTCTCCATTCGGCCGCGCAGGCTCCTTGTTAGTGGAATCATCCTCTTTGTTTTCCTTCCCACCCTACTTTCAGACGTCGACATTGTCTTTTCTTGCTATCGTTTTCTATCGCTTTCTACAATGTAATGCGGGTTAGGCTTGGAGTCAGCTAAACTGAGACCTTTAGACCAGGCTTTAACGGTCATTGCACCTTGCAGTACTTCGCCTCACAGGATTTCTTTACTTGATTCATTCATTTCACCCGATGCACGGCGGGATACGTGTCTGCGCTGTCCATTCGGACCTCCCTATTTCACGCTGCAGGTAACAGGGTGACAGTGTAAATATACGCTAGGTTTGTTTTCACAAACAACGAAAAATAAATCAAACGTAAATGACAGGAAGGAAAGCATCAAAAACTCAACAGAAGACGATGAGAAAGAGCCTAATAGAGTAGTTTAAGGCAGCAACGTAACTCACAGCTACACTCTGCCGTTGTAGCTCGGCACACGCTCGCATAAGCACACAGTTATTTGTGAGTTTTGGTGGTAGGCGAAATGCAAAGCTACCCAATGCAAAGGAAACTCAGGAGTTCAAATTAACTGGGAGTCCCTCGATGCGGTGTGTTTTGACGATAACATCTTGGTTTTGGCTCGTGAAACCCTAGAAATCACTTTCTAAAACGCGCAGAAACATACGCGAAAAATTTTGTATAGACTAAATGTTATGTCCGGTGTTGTCGTCCGCAAGACGTACGCGCGGGGCGCGGTAGTCTCAAAAGGATAGACAGCCCGGCTAGAGTGTACTCTAGCCCGGCACGGTTAAAACGGGTTTATTGCTGGTATGGAGGCGGCAGCCGAACTGCCGGGGGAGACGATCGGTGGCTCGTTTCTCGCGAGCGGCGGGCACGGGGGAGGGGGCCAAGAACCGGTCGTCCGCAGGTGCACTCTGGATGTTCGAGTGCTCGATCGGCACAAAGGAGTGTTTGGGACACAACACTAAACCATCGTTTTCAGGCTTAAAATTCTGTTACGCTCCTTCTTCCTCTCGTTTCGCCTATTTAAATCTGCTTACCCTGAGCAATATGGCGTTCTAAAACTTTCTCATTGAGCTTTTTACCTTTAGTGATTGTTCCTTTTAGGCGAGGGTAAAAGAAGGACAGCAACCAAAGGCACAAACAGGATTTTAAGACATCAAGTCGTTTTGGCTTCCATACGTGGGCCTTCTTCACAGATGTGAACGAATCGCCGTGTTGGAGCCGAAACATCTTGTTTTAAGATATTTGTGCATTTGGTCTGCGTCCTCCTTCAAACCTTGATTGAATTTTTCTTATTGAATCCATTCTTATTGTGAATGAAGCTACAACAAGAACACAATGCATGCGGAAGTCGCTGTCACTGTAAAAGTACTCAAGAAATACCTTTCTTTGTATGAAACGCCTATAATAGTCAACATTTAGGCGCACAATGTAGAGCGCTGCGCCGAAATATGATGCCTCATGTTACGAGCACTCACTGCGGCAGTCGGTAGGATAATAACAAGGACAAAATAAAGAAAAAAACTATGTGATATTGAATATGCGAGTTTTGTGGTAGAAAAAATAAGAGCACGAAAAAAAAATGTTTCTGAATTTTCATGTGGACTAAGGCCAGAAAATTCAATTCAGTTCACTTCAAGCTTTATTTCCATAAATATGGAAGATGGAACGGACAAAAATTCGAATTTTGCACTCGACTGGGATCCAGGCACCATGTGCAAGGGATACAGCGAGTGCAGAACAATAGACACAATAATAGAGGCATGTACAATGGATTTGGTACGTAAGACAAGGCGTACACCGAGTAGAGAGACTGACTGATTTCCGGAAGTTTACGTCCCGAAACGACGATATGATTAAGAGAGACGCCGCAGTGGAGGCCTCCGGTAATTCGAACACCTTGGATTATCTATCGTGCACGAAACTTGCACAGTAGACGGACCTCAACATTTTTCGCCTCCATAAAAATACATCCACCGCAACTGTGGTTTCGTACCCACGACCTTCGGATCTGGAGCCGAGTGCCATGGCCACTAGACCACCGTGGCGGGAGCTAGCAGGGAGATTATAAACATTCGCATATACGTCCATCATATACGCTTTCTATGCAATTCATAGTATATAAGCTATATGCATGTGGTTTCTATACACGACTGTACTGAGTACTATAAAGAGAGAGAGAGAAAAGAAATCGCAAGCATAGATTTTGAAATAGAACAGAAATTAAATGTTATAAAAGCCATGTTGTTGTGTAGGATGGGGCTGTAATGAATCGTTGACTTCATTCTTTCATCACAAAGCAATATTGTGGATCACTCTTTCTGAGGTTGGTAATGCCTAATCGTTGTTTAAATGAATGCGTTTAATAATACAGGAAGTGTGTATCTAAAGCTCTGCTCACCGTATTTGTCCCTAACATGAGACAGCATTTCTGGTCCTTTGCAGAATACCGATTGTGTCGCGATGGAATGATAGCCTGTTCTTGTCCCCAACTTTAAATATTATATTGACTTTTGGAAACCACATCCTTTTTGAGAACGCACCCTTCCCAAAAGCTCAGTTATAAACGTGGGCAAGGGGCAGTGCATTTATGTCCTCTGTGTACGTTATCCAAGTTATTATTTCCAAGTATAAGTTATCCAAGTTATTATTTCCAAGTTATTATTTCCAAGTTATTATTTCCAAGTTATCAATATACCTTGACTTGAACTATGTTTAAATGAACTAAAGACAGTTTGAACCTCGAATGAAGTCGTAAGGTTTAAGCATGGGCTGTTGTTGTTTTTGCAGACAGAGCACGCAGCATCTGAGTGGTGGGAATTGGTATTTATGCTGACGAAGAAATTGCAAAATGCCTCAGCTAAGTCGGTACCGCACTTTTGATTGTTCAATTTGAATTCGATGACATCTTCATTGGCCCTAGAACAATTTAAAGGCTCATTTATTTTCTTCCACACAGTTTCTGGCTTAGAATTATAGTCGATATTAAAGGGACCATGTAAATATTCTTGCTTAACATCGCAAAAAAAAAAATAAATAGCGTGGTTCTATTGCGCCTGTGATCATTGAATCTCCTCCACTCTAAATGTTACGCGCAGTTAAGGACCTTTAAAAAAAATCTCTTTCTTCTTAATTAACTCGAGGCAGTCACTTGTGAACCAAGGTTTCCGGGACCGCTTAGATTTTTTCATTGGTGTGAGGGAAAACACACGTGACATGCTGGTCAATGAAAGAATTGTATGTATCACCACATGTTTTGACACTGTATACTTGATCTCAATTAACATTCTTTAATTTAGCACGCAAACAATCGAGCATTTTACGCTTGGTCACGAGGCATGCTTCTGTTTATTCCTTTGTTATCATAAGTACAACGTAAAGACATTGGCACGCGGTCGCTGAGATGTGATGCTTGGAGCAAAGTTGGTTATACAAAAAGATCTACTGGAGTGCTAGTGTGTTGTATAAACGTAGTTAGTGATGCTTGCATCAAAGTGTCTTCGGTGCAGGCAAATATATTGAGGCCAGAGAACTGTGAGATGTCAGTGCACGTTAAAGAACCTCAGGTGGTCGGCCTTTCCGGAGCCGTCCACAGCGGAGTCTCTCATAATCATACTGTGCGTTTGTGGCGTAAAGCCTCAGTTAATTAATTAATTCATTAATTAATTACTAATTTATTAATGTATCAGTTCGTTCAATATGCCTCAATAATTTACTTTTCTGAATCATTAGAACGGTTGTTTCTTTATCATAAGAGTCTACAGTGAGTTGAGTACAATTTAAATATTACGATAGCTCCTTGAAAGTTTATATATGTCAAGTTCATTTACCTGTGCACAGAATGGTCGTTTCCATCGCACATCGTTTCTTTTTATTTTCTCTAATTATCATTGGTGGCCTATACTTCGAGTGTGTATAACAACACCGATCACATTACCTTTCGTAAAATATATTAATGTTTTTCGTTCTATGGGTTTGTTCAGCTATAAAAGAAGGTATCTTAAGATAAAAGGCGGTAAGATTTTCAACTAGATGGTACCTAATAATTAAATGAAGGTTACGCGTGATGTCACCGACATAAGTTTGGAAGAAAACATGGCATTCGCGTTGCTACCTTTCTCCGCTTGTACTTTTCTGCGCACGTATGTTTCTTTTTCTTTTCTTTTTCTAGACTGAACAACGCGTGTTCCTTGCCGCAGATCTACACACACACTCTTATTCTTGCGCATTCTCAGTTCCCGTCGAGGATGCGATCCGCCGTCTCGGTTCGCGCCAGCGCGCAGCACCAGCGGAGGCAACCCCAACTTGTACGCTCCTTACAACCGCAAGTAAAGACAAAACGAAACCTCCGTACTGCATGTTCCGAGCATCTCAGCGAGGAACTCTGCGCTGCGGGCTCTGTTGACCGTGTCCAGTGGCCACTGCGGCGGAACCCGGGTGTCCAGGCTAATGGCAAGATGGATGATTACGCAAGCAGACCGGCACGTTGAGCAGCTCGAGGGACGTCGTCCACATTGGCTTCCTTCCCGCGAACTCCACTGCACTGCCCCGTTCCTCGCACCCGCAGTAGCCTAGCTTGCTCGCTCCTAAAGAAGAATAGACTGGCCAACCACAACAGGCGAGCCAGAATACATTCCGGTGATGAAGTTCCTCTCGCTCTCGTCTAGCCTCTCTAGAATGGACGACGCTTGCATTTTGTTTTTTCTATTCCCTCGACGATTCCAGCTTCCTTAGGGGCCCCGACCGCATCCAGGGCTCGGCGCGCGAAACCCCTTCGGTGTCCGTCCTGCTGGCTGCGCCATTAATCCTGTTCGCCCGGGGTCTCTCCAACCTGAAGAAGCCAAGCGGCATGCTTTTCGCGGTCCGCGAGCGACGCGAAAGAGTGCCGGGGCAAAAAACTCCGCGCGAGCACCAGCCAGACGGTCGTGGAGTGGAGCGCGGCAAGGTTCGAGTCGAGAACGGGTTCTCCTTCCGCTTCCGGGACTCTGGCACGCTGCCTCAGCGAGCGCCCCTCGGGAGCCACTCTTTCGCACGGGGCAGGCGGCCGACTGATTTCACGAGGCTGATCGTTCGTAAACTGCTTCGTATATTCATAAACATGCTACTTAGAACAATGCCGTAGGGTAACAGATCGCGTACTTTGTAGCTTGTGTGTCGTGAAATCTGACGTAAATAATTTAGCGCACAGCGCCTTTTTGATTACGATCCAGCGCCTGTCCGCGCTGTCTGTGGACCCCCGCGGAACAGCACAAACTGTACAGCGCTGTTCGGAGCAGTGATTCTTCCGGATTTTTAGCCCGTGTTTACCATTCTGAAAAATGGGAGGAGGCATGCTTTGTCAAACATTTGGAGCACCTAATAATAACGGTAGTTTGTTAGTGTGGATATATTTATTACTGAATAGAGACGAAAGAACCGTGACGTAGATGTGGTTGGGGAGAGAGAGGATCGCTATGGGACATCTTGGCTTGCGTTGCAGCGCCTAGGCAAACCAGGAGATGTTGTCACGGGCAAACTAAAAAAGGCAGGAACGGTACTCAAGGTTATGCGTACCCTGCACTAGAAACAGAGAAAACGGGGGAGCTTAAACGAGATAAACAAAATATAAATATAATATTGTCATGCGGTTATGTGACAGGAAAACTGGTAAGGACTGGCTGACAGGGCTCTCTATCGGACGTCCATGTTCCCAACTCACATCTTGCCCAATCAGAGCCAGGCACAGGAAAAATAAACTGTGCATGTCAGTACATGGGCAAGAGAGCGTAAACGCAGCGACAGGAGAACGTTTGGCGACTGGTAAATGGCAAGGCTGTGTTATGTCGACATTTGTCCAGAAGTGCTAGTGTGTGGAGGCCACTCCGTACAGCAACAAGTCTCCCCGAGACTAAAGCATTCCTCGCCGAGTTCCATCTAATGGGTTAACCTTGTCGGCACACCGGCGCAGCTGTGGAAGTTGAAGGCCGAACAATCGATGCTTCATGCACACGCGGGATTTAGCGCAAATGGGCTTTTGAACAGCTAGACCCCCCCCCCTCCCCCCTTCCACCTCTTCCCCCCAAAAAATGAAATTCCTAAATTTCGGTAAGGCTTCCGGGAATCCCATTCCTAGAAATATTGAACACTCCCCCTGCTTGTGATGCAAAAAATAGAGCATGCAGGACTCTTAAGTGCTTCCCGGTGGCCAATTTTCCCGGGGCTGTTGGCGGTGTGGAAGCAAATGCTGACACGTGAACAGTGCATAATGCAGGTCTTCTTTATTCAGCGAACTTGTGCCCCGATTAAAAAGCAGCACTCGAAATGAACGATAGCGACGAGCACAATTTCCGATAGTGCATATACACTACATGAGCTGACCGAATATTGATAATGGTGATGTGCTACAAAAAAAAAAGAAAGAAACAAGAAAGAAAAGGTGGGCACTGACAAAAAGCGAAACAATGTATACCTTGACAAGACTACGACGCATCGTCTCTCCTAACAGTACAACTTAGTGTCTTGTGTGATGCACTCACACTGATACCATATGACTGAACCTATGGCTGCCAATGACAGTATTGTCGCGTCGTCGTGACGAGAAAGGACGTAGGATCGATAGCGCTGAGTCACTTTACTGGGGACGGCTGGCTCCATAAATAAAGTAAAACACGCTGCAAAATGATGGCGGCCAGTACAGTCGTCGATCGTCGATTAAACTGATCAGCGGGAAAGTGCGTCAGTTTTTGTACATGCATCATCGCTGGGCTTCGTGTACAGTTTGGAAGGTACTGAAGCACACGCGTCAGGCGTGTTCACATCATTATCCTCTTTTGTAAGAATCAAGACGAAGCGCCCCACGTGAACAGAGATAAAATATAGCTGCGAGGACAAGATGCAATAAACATACTACCTCTTCATATTTACACCGTTCAATGTGCCTCCCTCCCCCTTGATGGCATTGGTAGCGAGATAGTTTGTGTCCTGTTCAAGCGCAGATAAGTATTTTTTTTCCGCATTCACTCATTTATGCACGTGTTTTCTGTGTTCCTGTTTTTTAATCATGCGTTAGAGTGTTCGTGAGCTACTCTTAAGGCTATCTGCGTTCTACTCACTCCGTTTTATATATATATATATATATATATATATATATATATATATATATATATATATATATATATATATATATATATATATATGTGTGTGTGTGTGTGTGTGTGTGTGTGTGTGTGTAGCAATGTTCTGGAATGCAAGATCTAATAGCCACAGTATGTCTATTCTTCGTCTTCAGATACAATCTCCATTACTTGTTTTTCGTTATATGTCGTTCGTACAGCTCATAATGTACTCTCTGCTTTTGCAAGTTTGTGTTGTAAGGGCTTATATAGCTTGTTCACTAGTAATCTCGTAATTTCCTCTGCTTAAGCACTCATCTGGTGTGGACGTGTGGTGCGTTTATGCAAGATTCCGGGTGCTTTTGCTACGCGGATCATTTCGTTAACAACGCAGAGTTTCACAGAGACGTCGCGTCCCATTTTTAGGTGCTCTATACCACCAATAAGAAATGCCTTCATTCAATGGATTCTGGAACTGATGATTCGCCACAGAGAAAAATAAGCGGCTCTTAATGTATCACACCTCCTAGTACCCAACGGTACTCAGTGTAAACCACTTACAGAACGAAAGCTTCATTGATTGTAATGTTGAAAAGCGGGCGACGAGGACGGAAGGAAGCGGGTAGGCGGAAACAGAAAAGCTTGTTTCGTTTCCCATATCTTCCTATAATGTCCTTTTTAACGTTCGTTCGAATAGCACGCCAGACATTTGGAACAATCTCGACAGTTATTTTTCCCGTTTAATCCCGTTTGCACATTTACAAAGCGTAAATCTCGTTGAAACTACCGACCGAGCCAAAGAACAGAAAGACTCTGAGCTTTCGCAGACAAAAAAGAAAGCTCGCAAGCACTTCGGTCTTACAGACACAGTTTGTTTTGAGGCAAGGAACTTAGAAGCAATCAAGACAAAAGCCTGCGTCAGCGGCTGCGTTCCCCCGTCACATGGATGGCAAAACAAACAAACTTTGGTTGTTTGTTGTTTTTTTTTTTTCATCTTTCCTTTACTTCCGCTCAGACACGGGCCGGCAAACAGCGCTAAGCTCCTTTTCCGGAAAAACGCACTTCCGAATTCCGGAAGAGTTAACGACGCAAGGGCAAGCAAATGGCGACCCGAGGCGAAGTCAAGCGTGCGGCGGACGCGTTTTTGTGGGGTCTCGGCTCGACGTTTTGTTTCTATACGCTTTACTCTGCGGAAGAGGAAAACGAATGGCCACGTGCGCAAGGTGGCTGTCGGCAGAGAGGCGGGGAACTCGCGCCACGAGCCACAGGCCGAATGCTGTTATCGCTAGCCCAGGCAACAGGCCGCGGGCTTGTGCGTGTAGTCCTGCAGAAACCGCGTTGGTGCCCACTCCCGGGGGAGTCGTGAAGCGAAATACCCCCGCGACTGACTCCTCTCCACCCTTGGGCTGGTACGGGCCGGGCTGTACTTCCTTGTTTGTTTCACGTGTGTTTGTTTCTCTTGCTGCGGCCTCTCAACTCCCGTATACACTGTGGGCCATGAGTGTACGCTGTCTCCGTGCGCTCGCGGCACGTCTAGTTCATGCTTGTCGTAAATTTTGCTGTTATTGCGGCCTCCGCCGAGTCTATACGCTCACTGCCGCTCTGCCGATTGCTGCCAATTTCTGAAGCGTGCACTGCTTGGTTCTTGCGTTTTTTATGACCTTTTCTGCATCTCCTGTTTTTTGTGTGCGTTGTAAACAAATGTTGCTTTTGGTTTATATCCTATAGTTCAAAGAAATGCTCGCGTTTTTCTATCGCTGTTTCGCCTGGAGAGTTTTGCGTTTTCTTGCGCGGAATAGACAGGCCACGCCAGTATATGGTACAGTATGTAGGCAGTCCCTTCTGCGCTGGTGTTTTGAACGGAGGAACCGCAGCGTTGGGGTAGGAGTTTCTTGTTTTGGGTCGTTAAAAAGGACTAAGAACAGGCGACAACTCCTTTAAAAAAGCACGTTACTTCCACTGCATAGCGACGGAAAAGAATCATTTCACGGGAAACATTCACAGGGCTTTTGCGCACAGATTCGAACAATGCTTCGTCATAGCGAATTTAGAGACACTTATCTTTAAACGTCTCTTAAGCGGAATTAAATCCGTTGTACGAATTTCTAACACTTTCAGTAGAAGAATTGTACGTTTAAAGAATGACGGCAGCACTGCGTCAATGGAAAACAAGCAAAAATACGAAAAGCGGAATGCCTCGCACTAACAAAATACTTGGTACTTCATGCGGGACCGACTTGTACTCAAGGGTGTAGAGTGCTCTGTGCATTTTGATATGCGTCTTCTTTGCTAACACATCACTGTAGCGCACGCATGGGCTCTCTAGCATATTTGATAAAGTAAAATCTTACTCTTTATTGATAGTTCATATCCTTGCGTTCGTATTTCAATGCAGCCCGGCTGTATAGGAAGCTTTTTGCAACGATAAGAGTTGTGGCGTGATAGTATACTGCTTTCCCTGAGATATGAAATGTATAATTGCGCCTGTTTCTCTTCCGTTTTCCGGTTTGGTGTTTCTCGTCAGATAATTTCGCTTCCGCTTCGTACTTTTTTTTTTACTTTTTACTGCGATTCTGGCGTTCGCACACTGTGAAAGCTCATACTGCTCGGCTAGGCAAACATATTCTACGGTAAAACAAAAATGAGTGGAAGAGTCGTACCCAGAAAACTTTCATATTCATTATACTTAGGTGAAATGCGGATGAATGCGTCTGACTTCAGGACGACAGGCACAAGGAATTTTTAAAAACTTAAAGAGAGAAGAAAAGGGACGAGGGCGCACGGAATGACATCCTGCCTGCATCCGGGACAAAGATGAACACATTATTCTCGCAAAATTCCTGAGCGATAAGGCATCGCCGGAGCTCTAAAGGAGCGGGTCCCTCCGGGAGAAAAACGACTCGGCGAGAGGTTTCTCAAGGTGAAATGAAAAATGGTTGCTGCACGTCGTGGACGTTCCTTCTCTACACCGGATTCCTTGCATTACAGCGCGCGGAACCTTTTTGTCTCCCCCCACCCACGCTCACTTCGTCCTGGAATGAGCACTTGCTCTGCAAAATGTTGTTCCCGAGTTTGTTGAACTTCGCGTGACTTTTTATCATACTTGTTCTTGTTTTTTTCGTCACTTCCTTCTTTAATCACATGCGATGCTGCTCTCTTAAATTCACTTAGATTTGTTGTTGTTTGCCGGCAAGATTGGAAGCTGCGAATGCTTTAGGCCTACAGAATGAAAAAAAAATGCTGCATCACATGTAATTAAGTGTACTACCCGATACGTTGTGGTGTTTCTGCTCTTACTGAAAATAAGTCGTCTTATATTTTTTTTTATTTAAATGTGGCAACATGGGAAGTCATCTTAACCAATTCGTCAAGTAGGGCATGGGCTGCGGGTGCAATCTTGATGAAATCTTCAACAAGATAGAGGTCGATGACAAGTTCTTGCTGAACAACTCAGCCTATTCGGATGCTCCAGCCCAAATGCACATCCACTATATACACTACGCGCTTACCTATACTAACTATAGGAAACTTGACCGGCAATGCACGGGAGCTTTTCGCTGTTATTTTCTCAATAATTGGGAAAACAACAGTGGAATTTTGTACGAATGAAGGAACGTTAGATGTATTTGGAAGATCTAATGAAGGAGTGAACTGAGGAGCTTGGAAGAAGAAGGAGATAGGGACAGAAAAAATTCCCAGCATATCCACGGAGTGAATGATGATGAGTGGGCGAAGCTCCGAAAGTTCATCGTAGATCGTGCCGAGTTCCGGATTAATTTAGTTAACGCGCACGCTACGAATCCTTATGGTTCGACTACGCACAAGTGAAATCTCCCACCGGCACTTCATTGCAAGTCAAGATCCAGTGCATATATATATATATATATATATATATATATATATATATATCATCATCAGCCTATTTAGGTCCACTGCAGGACGAAGGCCTCTCCCATCGATTCCCACTCCACCCTCTCCTGAGCGAGTTGGTTCCACTTTACGCCCGCAAACATTTTAATTTCATCGCTCCATCTAACCCTTTGCCTGCCTCTGTTGTGTTTTCCCTCTCTTGGTATCCATTCCGTCGCTCTTACTGTCCATCTGTTATTTGTTCTCCTCATGACATGTCCTGCCCAGGTCCACTTCTTTCTTTTAATTGATATAATAATATCGGCTACTCCTGTCTGTTCTCTGATCCATTCCGCTCGTTTTTTATCTCTTAGCGTTACCCCTATCATTTTTCTTTCCATTGCACGTTGCGCGCTCCTTAGTTTCATCTCTAGTCTTTTAGTTATCCTCCACGTTTCTGCACCGTACGTTAGTACTGGGAGGATACAGTGATTGAATACTTTGCGCTTTAGTGAGAGCGGTAAGTTTCCAGTCATGATTTCGTAATTCCTTCTTAATATAGATAATATATATATATATATACTATAATATATATAGTAGTGAGAGAGCTTGCGCGCCGGGAGGCACGCGCCGTAGGGCGCGCCTCCCACACGTAGCTTCATTCATTCCTTTGAAGGTAACGCGCTACTAGGAACAACGGACGGACAGGCCCAAACCTTAAGGAGCTTCGCCCCTAAAATAGAGCGACAAGAGGAATAGGACGGCGAGGATGAAGAAGAAGAAAAAGGAGGCAAGAGGTCGGTGACGAATTAGCAGAAGATGACGAAGAAAAAAATCCGAAGCACACGACAATGACGAAGAATAGAGAGAAAAGGAAAACGAATGCATTGGAAAAGGAAGGAAAAGAGAGGGAGGAGAAGCCGAAATCGAGGAAGACAGAAAGTGAAAAAGGAGAGCGCAAGCAGCAGAATCTAACTAACGCTGTCACTGTGCGATGTCATCTTCACATTCCTGGGAGTTCAGGTGTTGTATAGGTAGACTACTAAGGCTAAATGTTCATCAAACTGTGGATAAGAAGCACACTGTGTTAAAAAAAAATCTCAGCCAGTTCAACTGTAGTGAAAGCCGCACGATGTGTGGAGCTCGCCTGCGTTTCCTTTTATGTTTATCGTCGGCGTTACCGAATTATTTTTGCTCGACTTGATCATATTGTGCTAACAATTATCTTTAATGTGTATCTTTTATTATAACAACTCTCTTTATTTTAACCATTATTGATCTCGATTGATTTTAACCGGTTTTGGTCAGCTTTGGTCCTGCTTTCTACTGCTGTTTCCTGAGCGTGAGCGCGATCTGAGGGAATGTCGACAGTACGGGTCCCTATATAACCGCGCGCTTAATCATTTTTACCTTTAGACTCTGCTGTTTATCCTCTTTTTTTATTCTGAATATTTCGTTCAAACTTATTTCTTGTTTTCTGGATAACCACTGGCCTTACTATAGGCGCACAGTTTCAGTCAAGTTCCACTGCTGACGATGCACGCCTGATGCGTATTGCCGCGAAAAAAATTTCTCAGACTGATGTCATTTTGACTGTACTTTCATTACTGCAACTAACGTAACTATGCTTCGTGTCAAACCGTATTGATCAAGCCGATTAGAAAATGTTACTGTGGCGAGAGAGTGCGCACGCTAAGTTGGCAGTTTCATCGCCGCCAAATCAATTTCCTCATCCTCATGCGTGGGGAGCGTTTACAGAGGAGCCATTTAAAGTGCTATAAGGAAAAGCAGCATTTCTTTGATAGCCGACACAGAAGCATCATCGAGAGTTTCCGCGAAATGAAATGAAGACGTCTATCTAGTCTGGAAGTAGGAAAAGCCTATAAGCTACATCAACGCTCGAATACTGCGTGAACGCATCTCGCCTCGATTGGATGCGCATACTTCATTATTACGTTTTTTTACCCCTTGTCGTCTCCTACTTTCCGTTATTACTCGATTAGGAAAGGTTTGGTTCAAATTCCTCGTATTGAGACGAAAGAAGCGAAGAAGACTGCATACCTCGCGATGCGGAAGCGGCATCTCCCAAACTTCCAATTCCGCATTTCACTGCCTCGCAACCTCGCGTCGTTGTTTTTTCTCGGGAACCGTCCGCCAAATTAGACATACGAAAGAAGAAAGGGAAGAACTTAGCCGGAGGTGACGTCTTTGCCGCATAGCTCATCTCGAACCAAGGCTTGGCGGCAGCTTATTTCTCGGCGCCTACCTTGCTTTCTTTTCTGCGTATTTCACTGAGCAGGCTTCTCGCGACTCGAACCCTTTCGCGGAGCTCGCACCGTCGTGGCACGTAAACCGACGATCTGAGATCCCCCCCCCCCCCCTTTTTTTTTATCTTATCTGCTTTATCCGCTTTCTTCGAAAGTATTCGTCGAGCTCGTGAGCGCACGTATGGAGAAGGAAAAGAAGTCATTCCGCATAAGCACACGCCGCACGTGTCAGCGTTCAAGATGAGGGCGGCGGCGTTGGTGGAGGTAAAGTCGGATGCGTGCGCCCGTGGTGTCGCGCATAGGAAATCCCAGGCGTCGTCTATGCGCGAGCTTCGATGCCTCTGCATGCGGGTGACTTTGCAAGTTGCGCGCCATACGGCGACAAACTGAGAAATAAACAGCACACTGGTTGAAGTATAGAGAGAATTCCCGAATCCTAGGATTCAGATGGTGGTAGTATATGAAGAAACGGAATGGCGAATCTGAAAAGTTCTGGAAAAATAATGCAGCGGCAGGGCCTTAGTTGGAGTGATCACATTTGGAGTCCCTCGTTTGTATATGGATTGTGTTATAGCGTTTGTCAAAAAGCGTTTTGTTTATATTGTAGTATTCCTTTCCCTACTTCTAGCACATATCCTAAGAATTTCTGTTCTGTCATGCTATAGTAAGCGTGTTTTTCTAAATTTTTATTCGTATATTTCAGATGTGAGCCTTGAGCTGTCTTCGCGAAGTGAAACTAGAAAAAGGCACGTTTTCATCACAAATGTCGCACGAAGGCTTCCTATCACTTGGTTTAAAGTGTTTGCATCTGTGTTCTTTTCTTTTTCTTTATTTCGCTTTTCTTTATTTCTCTTTATATGGTATTTTTGAGGGCTAGCGGGAAGTGCAAGTTTTGTCTTATCATTCCTCCGGCAAAACTGTTCTCAGTCACTTACTCATTTTTATTTTTATAGGCTCGGAGCTGCCGGAATTTTCTTGGCTTTGATTCCCTCGTCCTCTATATACACCCGGATTACGCATGCGCGAGCACATCGCCAGGGATCCAAACAGAATCACTCCTTCTGCACGAGTACGGGCAAAGCAAAAAGCCGGCACACAGAAGAACCCAGGACTTCCAAACGAAAGGAAAAGTAACGCAAACAATGCAACAGGGGACGCGCACGGGTTTCATAACAAAGCGAGAGCACAAGCTGGGAGGAAATAGCACGAGCTAACAAAAAAAAAGAAAGAAAGAAAAGAAAATCAGGACAGACTACCCGAAGTCGTCTCGCTTCCAGCACCTTCTAGCGAACGCCTGCAACGCCACAGGAAGCGCGCTCCATTAGTATGCGAGTCACCGGTCGCGTTTTAGAATGCACCGGTCCTTTGATTTTTCGACTGCGAGCTGGGACGTTCGGGGTCGTTTTAAACCGAGTCGCCTCCCCCCCTTCTCCCCCTTTTAGGAAAAAAGAAAGAAGGTACACAGGCCGAGGAGACGGTTGAAGAATGAACAAAACGAAAAGAAAGATCAAGTGTGTCTAGTGCGCAAGTAACAAAAGACCCACCGGTGTCGGCATTGCGACACCGAGTGGCCGGAAAAAAAAAAAGAAAAAGGAGAAATGTATGAGGAGGAAAGAGGAAATGAACGACGCCGTTATAGAAGCGCAACACTGTTCTCCCGTAGCAAGCTAGAAATCTGCGAACCAGGCACTACTGACGGCCTCTGGTGCAATTACGGTCGTCAGCTGGTGCCCTTCCTTGGCAGCCATTTCTTGTTCTCTCTCTCTCTCTCTTTCACCGTATAACTGTGGTTGCGCGCGGCCCAGTGACTCTGCGCGATGATTCGCCGGGCGAACATGGAGCGACTTTTTTTTTTTTTTCCCTCGCGGATGCCTTTGAGCGCCGCTGGGGAGCGCGAACCACGAGCACACACCCGTATACGTGACCTAGTTCAAAGCGCAGCGCCGCAACTCGCAACGAGTTTGCACCGCCCGTTACGTTATGAGCCCGCTGAAGTGGTGCGTGGGAATTGCGTGAGTGGCGTCCTTTTGTCTACCCTCTGCAGGCGCCTCAGCGAAGAGGCTTCGCGAATATATAGCGCGCTCATTAACTACAGCAGCTAGAATAATAGTATCCTTAGTGGTTCGGGAGCGCTAAATATGGGAGCTAATTGCCTTTCTCTAAAGCGGAAGGGGAAATTTCATGACGCAGGAAGGATAAAGAATGAGAAAGTGATCGATTCCTAGAGTTTTACGTCAGAAAACAACGATACAATTTGCGAGACGCTGTTGTGGAGGACTCTGCAAATTTCGACCCCCTAACGTGCACTGACGTCGCACAGTACAGGGGACTCAACGCTTCAGCTCCGTCGAGATGTAGCCGCAGCGACTGGGACTCGATTCCGCGACCTTCGGATCAGCAGCCGAGTGCCATAACCACTAGGCCATCACGAAGGGGCAGGGAATGAGAAATGGAAGGTGTGAATGTTCTCAGAACTTTTATTTGCAGTGGGACCGCTTTCGTTATCGTAGCTTCTACAATAATACAACTTGGCAGCTCCCATCAGTAAACTAGATGCTCGAAATACAGCAGGAAAGAAACAAAAAATTTTAAGGAACTGCATCATTCTTGTCCACATTTTTTTTTTCTTGTTTTAAGCCATTACGCTTGGGCTAACAATTTTATTAATATTTTTGGATCCGAAGCTTGTAACTTCGCTTAATCCGAAGCTTGTAACTTCGCCGAAGCTCGTAACTGAGCTTACTATAATTTATTTCAGCTTTCTTTCCCAGTGTAACATTTATAAGCATGCATAACTTGTTTCTATAATTTGGCAGCGTTGTTAGTGAGAAACACGCTGAGAGCACACCATTTCCAAACTATTTCATGTCTATCATATAAAGGGTAGCGCATCATTTCCACCTATTTTATGTCTATCATACAACATATACACGGCTTCTTTAACCGTGACCTCTCTCCTTGTGTGTCGTAAAGAAACACACGCACAAAGGAAAGCGAAAGAGAGAGAGACAAACACACCGTAAAAAAGCGTAGAAGCACTGAGAAACGCAAATACGGAGACAAAGAACGAAAATTATATCAAATGGGAGTAAGACAGCAAGCTCAACTGCAGAAACTCAGGCATAAAGCCTTCATAATCGTCACTGCCAGCAGAAGACCACCGCATGACGAGTAGCCTCAGCAGCTGCTTGTCTGAACCACCAGAGACCCGGCTTCACTATCAAGGTTGCCATTTGCGGCGAGCGGCGCGCAATCTCATACCAACCGAAAAGAACAGAAAACGGCAAGAATGCGCCGCATCCCGACCACGTAGTGAGTAACACGCCTGTCTCTGTACCTCGGGGCACTGTGATGAAAAGGAAGGAAACAGAGCATCCGCCAGGCGCGGCGCGTGACCCGCGCTCGCTTGGCGGGGGTCTCAATTCCGCGCGATCACCACTCATGACTGGTCTCAACACCCGCCCTATATGGCACAGCTCAGCCCGAAGCGACTCTCCCCTTTTCCTTTTTCATGCGATGGACACGAGGGGTGGCAGTATGGAGCGACCGCGGCGGCTTGCCGCCGCTTGCACCCCCGCTGCTTCCACCCCCTCCCCCTCAACCACCATCCTCTCTACTGACATCATATACAGCGGGGTGCTGTCAGCGACTGCCTCATCTCGCGTGCAGGGCACGAACACCTAGCAGGAAATGAAACGAGACAGAAGCACAGGAGCGCAGAACAATAGCCGTGATCCCATAGCTCCGCGTTCTGAATCTCTGTTCCCCCCAACCACATGGCCTCTCGCTTAGCACCTCTAAAAAACTAAGAACTCTGTATTGTTCGGATGGCGAAAGGGGACGGGGAAGAGGGAGGGTTTGTTAGGTGCCTCACTTAGCGGCTTGAAATGCGTTTCGCTGTGCTGCGTGTTATGTGGTGCTTTTTTTTTCTTTTTGCATTTCAAACCGGATTGATGAGGTCATCGTTCACGTTATTAAATGCCACGGGTCGTTAACCGCGAAACATTGCATTCTCTGCCTTTTAAAAAAAGAGTGAGTGACGAAACGAGTTTGGTCATCTGTTGGATGGTTGAACAGTTCAGGTACCGTACGTGGCAAGAGAGTCAAAACAATACTTACACATTTACGAAACTCAGAGAACTATATTTAGAAATGAATCGTCTGCCTCTCTGTCTGTCTGTCAGAGATATTGAATTATGAAGTGCGGCATCACGGGAGAAGGAAACGTTCCTAGAATGCAGTGGACGGTTATATAATTTGCTTCATTTTTCTTTGAGTCGCACGCAGTGCCTCGTCTAAAGTGCATGACGGAAGTTGTACTTGTTTTAGCGCCACATCCTAACTAAAAATTTCTTTATAGTTAGTGTTGTCGGAAACGACAACACCTCAGATATATTACATGTTTAGTGTTTCCTTTTTCTTCCTGAACTTTATTAACCTTTTACTCGATTGTTTTCCCCGAAGGTAGTACAACACAACCAGAAACTATAGGCTCAGCAGCAACGACATACGCACGGGCTTGAGTTAACATACATGGCCACATGAGCCCTTCGTCGTCCTGTCTACCAAGTGTTAAGTACACGTCCTTGAAAACTTTCTCAGCACCTGGAAACTACTCTGGCTTCACTTCTTCGCGGGCACTAGTTATCGTCCTTCGCTGTAAAAGTTATCGCAGCGTTTGTTAAAAGCCGACCATTACTTTGAACAGTTCTCAACCAACCGCAGTTCACCGACAACGTTCGGCTTCCTCTTCGCGATGCCGCACCCCATGTGACGGCGAAGTTGCGTAAGTGAAGAAAGTACCGCCAGGAGCGTCGCTAGTCAGCGAGCGAGTGTAGCGATCAAGAGCGGTGTCGCTGAGCGAAGTTTGATAGCTCCCAGGTGGCGATCGGTGCCTAACGTTAGAGGCATTATCCTTCGCAGCCGCGCGTTTTGCGCCATCATCTTGGTCGCAACTAGCTCCCCGCTTGTCGCTGTCCTCCCGAGATGAAGACAAAAAGATCCGCGAGCAGTTCACGACAGATCGCCTCCCCATCTGCATGCGGGTACGAGGCGCGAACATTCTGAGCTCTCGTTAATTCTAACGCAGAGTGGCATTAATTGCGCGTTAATTTTCTTTTGACAGCGGTGCCTAAGTGGTATTCTGACGGGTGCGAAGATAGCGGCTCCTTTGTGCTTGACTTGTTTTTATTTTGTCGTTTCTCAGTGCCTTCAGAGCAGATGTCTCGGACGTGTCTGGCATTCTTGTTTCTGTCAAGGAATCAAGGCGCGCTGACAGTAAGAGAATTAGGCTAAATTGAAGCCTGTGTAGCCTCCAGCTGAAGCGTTCAGCGTCAATCTTCAAGCTCACCCCCTACTTAACAAGCCGAAAAAGAAGAGAAAGGTCGTGGGCTTCAGAGTTCTTGAGCACGCGGAAGGAGCTTCGCGAATAATTGAAATTTCGCCCCGCGGGTTCGCTTTCGCGTCGCCTTCATGTCGAGTTAGTAACCCTGATATTATCACTTCGTATAGATATTCCCTGACACGACTGCGCTTCGTTTATACTTTCCGCAAGTGGTACTTCGAAGGATGTGTCTTCGGGCTAGTTGGTTTATCTCAAAACGGAAAAGAAGGAGCGCTAAGAACGACGGGCACAGAAAGGAAATTCTGGGGTCTTCGCGCTTCGTTGCCGCACGGCTGTGTCACGAATGTGACTACCCATGCTAGTTGCGTGTATAAATTTTTTTGCTGCTCTAACAAACCTCAGTTGAAAGTGAGCGCTCGTCCTGTCTGTCTCTCGATTCTAGCGCTCCGTTCTTCCGTTTCTGGTAGTTCGTCCCGATATATTTGTATATTCATCATCAAGTCTTGTGAGCTTGTAGGTGCTATGCCACAGGTACAAACCTCCTTGCAGTACGTAGGTTATCCTGGAGCAACTATCCAAACTTCGATTCTTCGCGGTTTATTCGTTTGGCGGCTCATATGTGAACTGAGTAGTTCGACTGATTTTCGCCAGTTAGTTGCATAGAGGGGAGACCAAAAGCGGTTGTCCAAACATTCTTCAATCAACATACACATTTACTGAATCAAGGTTACCTGCAAATGTTTTGAGACTGTCCCTGTTACAACTTTCATGCCGCGTATTGTGGCCAGGAATGCCTCCTTCGTCCAATTCACGACGTCTCGCTCCTCATTTACCCCTTCGATACCGAAAACTGCGCGTGCATCCACGCCATCACGATGTGATACTTAAATAAAAGGTCTGTTTGTGTTTTCACCGACAGAATTTCGCTCGGGCTTCGTATTAATAACGTTATTTCGCTCCTTATCCATCCTGCTTTTTCGGCGCGGTGTTTTCATTTCGATTCGCTGAGCGCCTGGTCGGTGGCGCGGTTTCTGCCAGAAAGAAGCGGGACATTTTTCACGCGGTCAGTGTTTCCCGCCTGCGTCTCTTTATCGCTCCCTTCCGCGCCCTCTCTCCCTTTTTTTTTCTTTTCCTTTCCACGCAGCAGTTCCAACGACGACGCCCGCTTGGTGTGTCGGTGACGAATAGCGCCCCGTTGAGGCACGAGCGATCTTGGTAGGCGGCGTGTGATGAATCGAAAGACGAGGTCCCCTTTCCGTACCCTACAGGCGCCGTACTACTACACCCTGTACCACTTCTCCGCTCTAGGCGTGCCTTTCTCTTTTTTTTTTTTTGAAGATATATTTTCGGAGTCTTTCCCCGCGTCCTTCATTCCCCTTACTCCCCGACCTTTCGGTAATTTTCTGCTTTCTTTTGTATATATATTGAGTTACCCGGAGCAAAATTAAACTGGGTCAGCAGCGACCTGTGCCAGGGGAGGCCATACTTCACGGAACCTTTATCGCTGCCACTGGCTTTCATCGTTCTGCAAGAAGAAAGAAATTTAAAAGAGAGAGGTGTTTAGGGCAGAGAGAAGGAGATCTCCAAAGACCCAGATAAGTGAACTGCCTTTTAAAGGGGGGTAGTGTCAACACCCTGCTTGATCGTGTTCTCGTACTGTTTTAGTGTTGCGTTTAGGCCACTGAGGACCGCGGGTAATGCGGAAGTCGCGACTTCAAAGTGCCCTCTGCGGAGTCATCTATAGGGCGGGCGTAAATTTTATTCTTCGTTCTAGCCAGGTACTCCAATCATGCTTGCATGAGACTAGGCTACAAAGTTCTGAAGCGTGCCAAGGGGCCTTTCTTTTTTTCTTTTCCGTTTTTGTTTAAAGGAAGAAAGAACAAGTGTCATGGCGGCCTAAATGAATCTGCAGCCCGCGCTGTCGGGAATTGCGTTGAGTGTTGTCATTACCTGCGAATAACAAGAATTTTCCGACAAATGAGTGTGCCATCAAGAAAGAGAGAGATGGGGGAGGGCAGAGACGAGTCGTAAGGATGGTCATAAGGAAAGTCATATACACAGATGATGTCTGCCTAATTACAAGAAAATTTTCATCATGCTGGTAGAACTAGGCTAACTTTTAATTTAGTTTCTGTCGTAACCATTGTATTTTAGTTTTTCTTTACTGGACGCCAAAACATCCTTGCACTGCTAATACTGGACGTCGTGGGTCAGATTGCTGCCTCCCTGGACGTATTCGAACAAGACTGAAACTGAAACGCCTGCATTACATCCAGCTACCTATTGACAAGTCGCCTGATGTTACGGTTGTCCCGTGAACCCTTAATTTAGCATACCTTATTGAAGGATAACTGCTTTACGGAAATGCGCCGTACCACAGGCTTCTCTAACTTGGTTGCGTCCACTTCTGTTTGTGTGCAAAGTAAATCTGTAAATGAGTAAAGGTCAGCGGTCCTGCTTACTTTCCTTGTAGCTACGCTTTCTTATTTAGGTGAAACGATTAGTCAGCTTTAGTCTGTCGATGACGGATTGCGTATATAGTCAAGTTAAATTACTAATAAAAATATGACAAGTCTACGCATACACGAACTAAAGGTCTGAGAGCCTTAAAGTCTATACCATTAGCGACGTTGGCAAAAACTCACTTCACTTCTCTGTCGCTTCGTTTCCAGACGTCCAGCAGCCCTCAACTGCGGACCAAACACGAGTCTAGAATCGTACACACATTTTTTTTTTAAAATAAAGTGGCACACTCGCAATCATCCGCGTGACATTCCTTGTTTTGCGCCGGGATTGTACACATGAGCCATCTTTTCTGCAGCGTCATGCAACGTCGCCGCTGGGAAAGAAGGCCATTTTCCTAACGCCTACTCAACAACACGCGAAAGTGTCAAAGTGTTTTTCAAGAAATTTACCAAAAGTCTCAAAAACGAAATACGTTGAGAGATTTATTTTTTCCTCGGAGGCCACCGGTGCTGGCCGAAGGAAGGATGAAAAATGTGTGCTAAAAATATAGAAATAATGCATAGAAGTAACAAGAACGAAACGAGCCAAACCTTTAAAAAAAGAGAGTGCGTAAAAAGACGAGAGAGGGGACGCGAAGGAGCAAACGAGGGAAGAGTGAACGATGGGGAGCTGAAAGGTGAAGTAAGCAGAGAGAAGAAAACAGTGACAGAAAACAAATCAGCGCTCGACTATGGCAGCAGCCCTCGGGATGAAGAAAAAAGAGGCCCGTGCCGCTCGTTTATCTGGCCGCCGAGATGGCCCGAGAAGGCATCAATCTCGGACACCCTCGTGTAGCTCGCGGCGCCTCGGCTCACTCCGTCGTGAGGCCCTTGGTTCGCCCCAGGGTTGAGAGGCGGCGAGTAGATGGGCGAGGAGGCGATGTACACTGTACGGGAGCTAGGGACGGCTCATCCTTGCTCACTGCACTCGGGTCCCGTCCTCTCTCGTTGGTACTCCTCTCTCGGCCCTCCTGTCCCCTATATACGGGAAGCCAGAAATGGGGAAAGCGAGGGTGAACGCTGCATGAAGGCTTGCGTCACGCCAGGAGCCCGCAGTGGATGCATCGCGCGGCACGAGGCAGCGCGGACAGTGATACGCCAACCGCGCGCGGTGTCCCTTCACCGACTGGACGGGCCGTGTACGCATTTTGATTTTATAGGCGCCCAGCGATGCGGCGACCCGTTCGGGAATTTCTTTTTTCTTATTTTTATTTTTTAATTTTTTTTAGGTAGTGGGTCGTTATGCTGCGCTAGTATCACCGCGGTGGCCGGTTCGGAGTACAGACTGGATAGTGTGGCAACTTCTGGAGAAGTAAAGGGCGATAAATATTTATGTAGCGCGATAACTCATCGCAAGCCAAGTAAGCATGAACAACCACGTGGTGAATGTGAGGTGGCAGAAAAATGAACAAAAATGAAGGCGCCTTATATGTGGAAACTTTTTTTCTTTTTGGGTAGTGTGTTGCTTGAAAACGAGTGTGGGCACATGAATGTCCCGGGGCCTGAATAAATATGTTCTTTTTCTCTGAATACGTTCAGTTGCAACACTTGACATTGATATCCACTACGCTTTTCTTTTTTACCGACTGCAGGCGTATGAAGTGAGAGGCGTAAAGATGTGGTAAGGGACATCTCTAGGCATCTCTTGCCTTAGGCTGAAATACAAAGCAAGCGTACGAACCATTTCTAATGAGGGACGTGTTATCGACCCGTTATGGGCGCAGTTTGCGCGTGTTCATTGCTCGGGAGTTTAACGATGATGTGTGGTTGTTATTGGCGCATGGGCCAAGGGTGCAGAAAGAGCGCCGTGACTTTCAGTGCAATCGCCATCTTTTCGCAAATGAACTAATATATCGACAAAAACTTTGTAAAAATTTATATTTACCATGAGGTACACAAGCGCACGTGCTCTTCTTGTGAAAGTGTGGAATTCTGTCCAACCATGTATTGCGACCATTTAAAACAGTATCAAGAAAAAAAATTCCCCATTTTTCTTTGGAACTTGCTTTGTCCACAGGACGCGTGGCTGAGAAACGCCTGGAGTCCCCCGAGCTATGAACGCGGGAGAGACCAAGGCGAAACAATCACCGGCCAGCTACGTGTATCAGGCAAACACTGCCTCCTCCAGCATCACAAACACCACCAACAGCAAATAGTATATGGTAGGTATCGTATTTTAGTGCATGCCCTGCACTTAAGGCTCTATGTTATAAAGTACGCTACCTCCATAACAACGCTTTAAAACGTTGACACTCCTTCGCCACTAGGCGAAGATAGAACACCAGATATGAATTGCTTTCCTAACCGACGCAGATTATATAAACATTTTATGCACGAAAAAGCACGCATCATATCATGTTTCGTGTTCTTGGAAAGTGTGGTGTTAAACGGTTTCATTTCGTCACAACGGGTGCACCCATGTTCTCCAACTTCACAACCGCGTAAAACTGAGTCGCCTTTCTTTACAAAAGACCCTTCGCCTTTTGTAAGAACACGTCTCTCCATACCATCGAATAGTTCCTCTTCGACGCTGTTCACAATGTTCTTGTTTTGTGTAGTATTCTTTTCGCTCCTGACGTTCTGTAGTCCCCGCACATCTGCTGGTCCACTCCGCAAGCAGCTCCCGGCATCCCCGCAATCCCTGTCGCCTCCTCTTCCCCATCCTCGTGCTTCGCTTCTTTCCCGCCTTTTCTTTTTTCCTCCCACACTGCCAGCTCGGGCGCGCTCTCATTGATTGAGATGGAAATGCCGGAGCTGACCAAAGGCGGCGTGCAGGCGTGCACCAAACGCGCTCGCGTTCCCGGGAGCCTAGCCGCGGTCTGGTTTGCGTTGAAAGCCAAGTCAGATCGGCGTCCCTTATGCGATTCGCTCACAGGGCGAAGAAGATGGATGTCTTCCCGTGTAATTCTTGGCAAACAATGGCTCTTTCCTTCCTGCAAGAATGCGCTACCGCGAGGCCATGGTGGTGGACTTTATGTTGACTTTTATTTTTGCGTTTTTTTTTCTTTTTGTGTCTACTTTTTCTTTTTGCTGTATTTCAAAGAAGACAACGTGTTCTTCTCATGTTCATGGTAGGCGTAGACAGCGCTGAGTTTTTCCCCGTAACTTATTTTGTCTATCTTCAAGCTTGGTATGATTGGTTAACTGCGAGGAACCGTGAACAAAGCTACTGAAAGAAACACTGCCAGCTAGCAAGTGTACTAAGTTGATGTGGGTACTTCATTACTTTCCCTGCGCGAAACTGTGACATCGATACTCCGAATCTTGCAGATTTATGCTTTCGCAGTCTTTGATTCCCAATCTGAGAGTGACATTTCTCGTCGTTTCAGAACATCTCTAATGATACGTTTACTAAGCGTATGTGTTGGTGCACGAGCGCAAACTATTATATGTCCCTACTTTCTTTATATTTGCGCAGAACGATAGGGTTACGATTTTTTTTTTAATATCCTGAAAACACTATCACGTGCATCAAAGGGGAGTGTTAATATCATTACGTAGCTGTCCTTATTTTTGTATTGCCCGTCTGTTTGTTTAACGGTAAATGGAGTTCGGAGCGCGTATGAACGCGGAACACAACCATGAAAGGTTGGGTTCCGCTATGAGAGACTGAGAGATAACACTTATTATTAAAATACACCTAACACCATCTACACGCTATTCTGTACTGGGAAGGGCCTGATAAGTAAAATCCTGAGACTATATGAAGAGCAGGAAGCCAAAATGAAAGAGATATACACTATCAATACATTCGAGCTCGAACATTCTGACGCGTGTCGTAACGACACATAAGCGTATTTTAAATTTCACTCGTTAGTTATGCTACTAATATGTTACCTATCAACCAATGTTATTCTCACAAGAGCTTTTGCACGCAGAAGACTATCCTGACAGTGAAACGCAGGTGGTATTCACCTAATTTCATAGCATGAAGTAGGAGTGAGACAATGGACTTTGATTACGTGTGCATGGTATTACGGCTAACCTTCCTTAAATCGCACTAAAGATCCCGGGCCATATTCAAGAGACCAAATAGTGATCTTTGTTTCCCTCCTATAGTGTTGGACGTTTCAGCTTTGTATTAACGCAAATAACGTTCTGAGCAACTAACGTTCCGAGCAACTAACGTTCTGAAAAAAAAAAAAAAGTGATAACGTCTGAAATGTTCAATTCTATACAAGTGGCATTCATATGTTTCTATGTACGTGTAATAAAGGCATAATTCCTCATAAAGGAAGATGTTTATCAAAGGTGATCAGAACTCGTGGTATACTTCCTTTTACTACTGCCTTTCACACAGTCTTAGGGAGAGTACGTTAGCGTGCCAGTAAACAGGCAGATGTTCTTTCGTAATTTTAATTGTTATTGTGTGCGATATGGAATGGATTATCTGAGCCACGTGTTTTCGATAAAAAGGGGAAATCACAAGGCTGCGTGTAATACTCCACGGAGAAAAGCCTGTCATCTTCTCTAAAAGATATGCGCACGCGCTCAGGAAATTCAAATTCCGTCGAGTTCTGTAGAGCATTCCCCCAACTACTTCCGTCATTAGTGCAATAAGTTTCTCTCTCTGTTTTTCAATGCGTGCTAGCTCTGGCATTATAGCCACGTGCCGAGGGAGAAAAAAAAAAAAAGGAAGCGCTGAGTATCACAATTTGCCACGCGCTGACCTAAATGACCTGCATTTATTTTCCCTTTTTTCCTTTTTTTTTGCGCTCACTAATACTGGGGATTTCGAAAAACAAGCGTGCTTTGTGGGAGCCGTTCGTTTCGGTCGCTTCAGAAATGTACTCGGCTGTCGCGTCAGCATTTGTTTCACGCACAGCGCGCTTTCAACTTGGAATGTATTCCACGAAATATCGATGTAGTTAACCTGCATTTTTCTTTGTGACACGACAGAAATAATTATACATTTACGGCACACCACAAACGCACTGAACTGCTTGTTTGTTGTTGTTCTTTTAAAAGATAGAACTGACAGTTTGTATCACTTTCGAAATTGTAGAAATATTATTCTTAACAATGCGTATTGTTTCAGGTCTGGTGCGCTTGTTTAATGCATGAATTAGCATGGCAACTAACCGATTTATCTCGCGAGATGTTTTGTAAAATACACTGTTTTTGGCTCGCCCTCTTCTCCAACAGTGAGGTTGCTTACAAAATGTTGTTCTTTTTTCCTGGATGCTTCACTTACCCTTTATGAACTTCACTCATGCCTCATTCGTATATAGCTTAGTCGTGTAATCTATCTATCTATCTATCTATCTATCTATCTATCTATCTATCTATCTATCTATCTACCTATATCTACATATATATATATATATATATATATATATATATATATATATATATATATATATATATATATATATATATATATATATATATATACCGAAAGCTTAAGCTGAAGGAAAGTATCAGCAACACTGTCAACAGTCACTGAGCAACTAATAAAAAGAGGAGCTAAATATAAGTAAGCCGGCTGGAAAATGTACTATCGTGATAGCACGGTGACCCCGATCCGTAAATACTTCTCTAAGGGAAAGGTCCATTTCGCTTACTCTGCTCCTGTCGATCAAAACAGGGCACTGCGCGCATGCTGCAACTCACTTTGAAGAGATGAGCGACTGGCTGCACGCGCTGTTAAGGAAATGGACGAACACTGATGAACCAGCACAGCGAAAGGTTGCTTTTCCGAACGGAGATGAAGGGCGTCCGATATACCAACTCAGAGGGCTCGCCATCGGGCAGTCGTTTCCGCTACTATGAAGAACGGGCACGCATCTACAAAAGCACCCGATCACATATACGTGAACAGGCAGGACAAGAAGAAGGAGGAAGAGAAGAAGAAGAAGAAAAAGGAAAAGTCTATGTCCTTCGGCCGATGCACGGGAAACGACGTGATGGGTTACAGCAGGGCTTCGAAGAATGCCCGAACGAAGCAATAAAAAGACGTCAAAGTAGGTGTATACATATAATACGCGCACGCTCAAAATAGCGGCTCTAACGACTTTACGGATCATTAGAGGACGGGGTCCTAGATGCGCCCCACGCATGCTAATGCCTGCGGAACGGACTCGCCTCGGCTTCGGCTCCGTCTTCGGACACCGGTTGGAGCACCGTGCTTGGTTTAATCTATCTGCTTAGTTCCTGTGTGTTTCTCTCTTTGCTTCCTTTAACGTGAGGTGGGTATCGTTCATCGAGCTGCCGCACACACGACGACCAAAACGTATCCGCCTGCGTCTCCGTGTTGTTTGTTGTACCGGCCGGTACAGCTAGCTCGTTCCTCGATCGTGAATCTTTCGCGACCACTTCGAATGACGAGATTTTTTGTTTATTTTAAACGTCCACTTCGTATTCTGGATCGAGACATTCAGATAAGGGCCTCATGCACAAAACGTGGCGAGATTAGGCGTGTTTCATGTTTTGAAATCGTGCCCTATTTGTATTGTTCCTCGTCTAGATCGAGAGTTCCAAGGGATATTATTTCAATACGTGATGTTCTGGAAGTAGTGGCGAGATTCGTGTTATTGATTTCGGTAGGATATCTAAGAGGTTCTCTTGTGGGAAGGCTTATACATATTTATGTACTTGACTCAGGAATCCACATGCAGTCCGAATGGGCTTGGTAGCGCCGGTTCCACCGTCTAGAAATTTCGTCTCGATTCTGATCTAAGTGTTTTTTCAATAAGACTCCGTTCCGCTTCTCGTTAGGAATTACAATTCGATGACCCATAATGGCTTGCTGTTTACTATCGGCAGAGTGGTTTTCCAGAAAAAGAACTATCATAAAATTAAGCGAATGCGTGTAAAAAAAATAAGAAATTGCCCTCCTAAAGGACTAGGCAAACGAGTAACAGTAGTTCTAACAATGGCTAATATTACCTTGAATGCACGTATGTGCATTAGTTATTGTGTGATTACGTTTTTGAACACTCCCCATTCGAAATTCAGAATCAGGCTATTAGAATAATAACTTGAAGTTCGTATCGCAGTAGTGCATCATCATTACTCTATAACTTCGATATACTTGGTATTGATACTTTCAGTATCATCTCACCATCACACTATTCAAGACATTGATTCATCTTGTACCAACAAGTGTCCATCAAGTGTATTTTGCCATGATGCTCTTCGCAACTATAATCCAACTAGATTTGCTTCAAATGGAAATTTTTTACTACCTGCTATTTGTACTAATTATGGTCGTCATACTGGGTATTTTTGTTGCTTTATTCATATGGAATTCTTTACCATCCCACATCAAACAGTGTTCTACGATAGGTCTTTTTAAAATATCACTGTGTTCTTATTTGCTTTTTTACTAGACATATTTTTCATGATATTCTTTATTTTACCATTTTTGTTTACCTATAACCGACTTATTGTTGTTCCATCTAATCACACGTTTTCTTGTTATGTTGCTGTCTTTGCTAATTACGTTATTATTTTTTCGTTGCAATTTCGGACAGGAGGTCCCCCTGCCGCCTAGTGCTTTCGGATCTTCTTCTATATATTTGTCTTGCGTGATATTCTATTTTTGTAGGAATATCTGAAACGAACTTCAAACATAAAAAAAAATGGCGCAGTTTTCTTATTGTTCATGTTGAACAATAAGAACCTAATATCACGGGCCCTATCATAAAGCTAAACTTTTCTTTTGTAAGTGCAATTGCCATTGAAAGTTATATACTGTAACTATAAGCCAAGATCAAAACTGCTTTTTTTTTCTTTAGACGTCTCTTGTGAATACGTGCTAACGTTGTTATTTCCATATCATACTTATTACAACCAAGGCGTGCTTAAACTTCAAGGATCGTCCATTCTGCACTAACGCTGATGTATTAGGCGAATGAGGTATTTGAAAACTAAAGGAAGGAAATCCATCTTCACTGACCTTACTGAAATGTATTGGAGCCACATGAAGAGCAAGAACCTCGTGTTAAAAAAATAGAAATTTCGAAGACTGTGTACGCTACTACGAAAATGCAGTAAGCTGTGCCTAACATGAAAACGAAACGCCTTAAGTCTCTCCGGCGGCAACATGGTGTTTAAGGTGTGTTACTGTATGTTAGCGACTGTGTTCTAAATATTGCGTAGAAGCAAACTACTAAATGCACAATTCACACCTTGAGCAAAGTAGAACTTGTGCTCGAGTCGCCTTTCCTGGACGAGGTTTTTTCATGCATTGAAGCAGCCCTGTAGGCCTGTTCACTTTAATGGCGCAACGTACTGTCACCATATACGGCGGGCAAAGAAACCAATAATACTCGTGTCTGCTACACGCTTCACTTCTATCGCACCACTGATAAGAACCAGCGATTCGTCACCTCACAGTAGTATTTCTTATGCTCCTTACTTGCAGTAGCGTCCGCCGCGTTATACGGCTCAAATTTCGTTAAAAGTAGAGGCACCCAGAAGAAGCTATTCGGGGCAACGATGTCCAAGAAGAGCGTTACGGTAGCAAAGAAACCGCATTTCTGTGCCTCCACTTCATCATACCCATCAGGATGACCAAGAGCCACATTGTTCAGCAACAAATTCGAGAGAAGGGGTACCTATATCGCCCCACTCAGGTGGCGCGATAAACACGCATGTTTCGCTTGTTCTCGCTATCACATTTTTCGCAGCCGGTTTTTCTATCAGGGTCGAGCCTCCCTGAACGAAACCGATAAGCCCCGCCGGGTGGAGGGGCCCGTAGATCAAACGCCTTCAGCGCGAAGAGGAACCCGCTCCCGTCATCACCCGGGCGCACGACAATCCCCAACAGCTTGCTAAGAGAGTGAGAAAGGAACCAACCTAGGGAAAAAAAAGGAATAAATAAGAACTTCAGCTCTGTGCGTGCGGCAACGCTTTTTACGGATAGTGGAACGGGCTCTCCCTAACATTGTTCGTTCACCGGCGGCGCCATCCTTGTTGCCTCAACCGATCACGGGTCCCTCACCCTCCAACCATCTCTGCCGCCTCCCAGTTCGGGGCCTGTTCCTTTTTTCTTCCTTTTTTCCCCTTCCTCTGGGTTGGCCCGGAGCACCTTTCCCCGGAGCGCCGACTACAATAATCGAACTCGTCACGCCACGACAACGTAGACCGTTGGGAGGGGAGAAAAGAGCCTCGGCAATAAAGATGCCAAGTTTACGCGGCGCGCTACTATTCTTGTCTTCGCCGCAGACAGCGCGAGTCCACGCGTGTGTCGACGTGGCCTCCGTGATCGATAGTCAGGGATTGTACGTGTTTGTAGCATGCGGCCGTCTAGTGTGAGAGCAACGCTGAGATGTCACAGTGAATACTTGAACAGTGTTAGCGTCGCGTTAGGTGTTGAGATCAAAGCCGCGGGCGTTAAGAGAATTCCCTAGGAGACAGTTCCTCATTCTATCAGTTTCAAAGACGGAACCCCACGAAGGCTATACTTTTTTGCTATATTCTTTTGTGCTAGAGTTCTTTTTTTCCCGGATAACATGGAAAATCGGCCGCAGTAGTGATGCGTGGACGGGCTTGGTGTTTTGAGCACGCTTAAAAGAACCATCGAAGTTTGCTTTTGACGCGGATATAACAAAAGCTGAAATTCCATATACAGTCTAAAACTGCCTGCTGAAGTGTGACGTCTACTGCCGCAGGTTTCAGATTATAAAATTCGTCTGGCACTTTGAGTTACATGCGTGAAGTATGCTACACGGGAATTTATTTATGGCATCATCAGCAGGCAGGTCCGCACCTGTTTGTAATTTGCAAAGCAATCGGTTTTCATCTAGTGAAGTGGGAAGAAATGAGTGAAAAATATTCCGTGCTGCATTCCTTACGGAAGATAATATGACAAAGACTAAATAGAAAACAGCAGAACCTTCAAGTTCGTCCTGAACGTGGTGCTGGCGTGATGCCCCGAAATGTTGACAACATGCGAATATTGCACCCGCACTCAACTTTACTTCACGGTTGCAGACTCTAAAGCTATACAGACCCACTTTTAAGAGCGCCTCATCAGAGCGGGGTCTTTCCCTCGATATTTGTCAAAACGAACAAACAAACAAACAAACATGGACTGGTCAGTGGCTACTTGTGCTTCTGAATATTTTTCATGTCTCGAAGAAATTCATGAGATAATGGCACAAATTCGCAGCCCTCCATGCGGCTAAAATGTGGAGGAAGCTGCTTTAATGGATGCGAAAGATGGATGGTTTGTTTTCCGCGGCCTACCTCTCAGTGCATACCATGGACAAACGGAAAGGCTTAGCTAATCCGCCAGAGTTACAGGCTGGTACTCCTCCAACATCGCTCCATTACGCACAACTCTTATCTCTCTTGCTATCTATCCTTTTCTAAAACGAAGTCTGCCCCCCCCCCCCTCCTATTTCTTTTCTGAAATTTGATATGATGCGTATTCTTCCGTTCACTGCACAGAAGTGAAGAAGCAGGACTGGGCTGTAAACAGACACGGCTGTAGTGTGCCTCCTGTTGCACCAATATGACGTTGTCCAGAAATGGCGTCGTCGCTGTGAAGAACGGTTAACGACACGCGCTCGCCTGCCTAGCGGTTGTGAGCGCCAACGCAGTGGCGAGACTGATCAATCTCGCACAGGACGATGTGCTACACTTTTCGGGGTATCGTGCACTGGGCGGTCGTCCTTTCATCAATGTTGCCTTTCTTGTCAGCTGAATTAGTATTTTTGCCTTCGGAGGTCTCTTTCGAGGGAATGCGCGAGGGGCTTTATGTAAGTACTCGTAGATCGCCTGAATCCACTTGTACTTTTATCCTCTTTTGTTATTAAAGTCGGGACATTTTTTCGAACGGGTGCACGCTTCCGAAATACTCTCATCGCGCAGTCTTTCCGGTTTACTATAATATGAAAACACGCAAATATACATATCAATGCTTGCTTTAGAGATAACGCTGCAATATTATCGCACGGTCACAGCTCCCGTATACCTTTCCATCCCGAAGAGTCTTAGAAAGAGACCTTTTGCTGCTCTTTTTTTGTACCGGAAAAGCGCTAAATCGGCCTGCCGTTCCCGTACAGCGGAGCAAATATTGATTCTACAAGCTGAGACTTGACGAAAAGGCGAACCAAGTAAGAACGTAAAGCCGCAAACAAAAAAAGAAAAATGTAGTAACCTGTAAGACAGTTCCAATACGATAAAGAAAACGAAAAAAAAAAAGTACGTCAGATCCTTTGCGACGAGCGAGGTAGGAGCGGCCCCTTTGGCGCCTCTGTCTCGGGAGCATAAGCAGCGGGATCCGTGTACATATCGATCTCACGCAACGTGGTAAAGGACGGGGGGAAGGACCGCCTAAACGCTTCACATTTAAAGTCGCTCGGCTAGCTGGTTGCCGAAGTTTGCGCTTGCTCTCCCCTACCTTCAGTACCGAGCTCTTTCCCTAGTTCCTTTTTTATTTCTCCTTCCCTAAAACGGGCGCAGATGGTTCAAGTCAATTTATGGAGAGGCGTTCCGGCTCCATGTTTGTTTGCAAGCATGCTTTGTGTGCAAAGCTTTTGTTCAAAGCATCAGCCAGACTCATGGTGATCCCGTCTGCCTCTTTTTTTTTTTTCTGTTCTCTTACCTTCTCGCCCGGCGCCCCGGTCTTTTGTTTAGAGACGAAGTGTATATTGCTGCCGTTCCAGCTATCTGTGTTCAGGACTGAACTCTCGTGCCCATGTGTTACATCATTTTGTTCTCGTTTTCTTCCCCTCTTCTGCTTTATGCTCCTTTGAAGCCTGTTTGTCGATGTCCTGAACGCTTTGTTTACTTCCTTTCGTTCCTCTAGCGCTCCAATCATGTTGCCCTGCGTTGCGCACCTTTTCAATGCAATGGTGGGCATACACAGTTTCTCGTTTCTTCTTTGACGGATGTGTAGCATCCAGGTAAAAACTCGAGCCTATATCTATACCTGTAAATGGGTAGTGCTGTCCTATGCATGCATACGTGCAGCCTTTTGATCCTTCTTGCGGAATACATATCGACATTGTTAAAACTGTCAAATCATGGGCGAAACTATTTTGTGCTAGTTACTGAGATATAACAATGTATAATAAATTGACCTGAACCATCTGCGCCCGTTTTAGGGAAGGAGAAATAAGAAGGGACTAGGGAATTTTCTTAAATAGTAAAGTTTATGCTTACGACAGGTACCTAGAACAAACGTATCAGGGATTTCGCACAAAGTTGATGCTCGTGATTTCGTCTACCTGCCTAGATAACTTGAAATTGAATGCTCTATTCTAAGCCCAGAAATGGAATTTCTCAGTGATGTCGTCAATTTAAATTCTGATAACTTCTCTCTGGGCAAGGAGGGGTAGCAAGGGAAGGGGGGGGGGTGGGGGGGAGCGTGTTATTGACATAAATTTGCTCATCACTTGTGTATGTATTGCAGAAAGTTATTGTATTGTGTCATTCCCTCACATATAAGGAAATCAAGGTTTAGAATACGTAAATGCTTGTTTGCGAATTCGTGAAGGGAATAGCGTGTCTCAGCACTTACATTGCAAACTAAGGGACTACACAAGGCAACGATATTTATTTCAGCAAGACAAAGCGCTTTGAAAGAACACCGTTTGTGTGATACTTACGCTTCGGCCCGTGGAAATGACCATTAAGCAGCAAAATTATAGTAAAGGCAATAAATGTACAACGTGTGGCCCCGTTTTCTCCTATATATGCTCATATGAAGTCGCATTGTTTCAGCTCTCTATTTATATGAATTTGACATTTTTTTCGTCGCTCAACTTCAGATTGTTCCATCACTAATCAGTGTTTCTAACACGACAGCACGCCTGCACTGAGCACAACGTCCTCCGTTTACAGTAAATATTTTATACGAAAATCGAATTTCGGACAATCAATCAGCGTGGCTTTTAGGCTTGATAAGTGTATTTTACACAATAAACAACAAGCGCAACCACAATAATAATAATAATAATAATAATAATAATAATAATAATAATAATAATAATAATAATAATAATAATAATAATTTTATTTCTTGATATAAAGCTCTACGTGTGGCTAGGCTTGCCAAATCCGATTGGTAGCATGAGTGGCACAGCCTGGCAGGCTTTGCCGCTCAATAATAATAAGCCTGCGATCATTTCACTCAATGTAATCACAGTTCTCTTTGTTGTTGTTGCCGTTGTTGTTGTTGTAGTTGCTGCTGCTGTTGTCCTCATTGTTGTGCTCGTTGTTGTTGGTAATCTTGTACCAACGCCCCGCCCGATTCATTCAGGTTCATTCACCCTTTCTCGCTAAATTAGCAAATTGGAGCCTATATATTTCATGCCACCAAAGCGAGAGATGAACAGCCGCTGTGCTATTATGCAAGCATACATTTTCTATCGAACCACCCGAATTTAACGCGACGTTGGCCGCCGTTAGATCTGAACGCGGAGCGGCACAATGGCAGGCATTTTTTTTTTTCTCCTCCTAACGCCGCGCCTTCTTTGCGACGCTGCTCTTCCTCCTCCTCAGTAATTTTGTTCTCCGCCTCTCTTTTATATTTTAACGCGATAGCATTAGAGAGCTCGTTCCGAAGAAATACCGCCGTCGGCGTCGGCGTCTGCACGAGTCTCTTGTGAGCGAAAAATCGGCTGTGAGCGAAAAATAACAGCTCCAAAAATGGACAACTATGTCCATCTAGCGGAAGACATATCAAGCAATGTCTCGACTACCATGGCCTCCGAGACGGCGAGCGCGCCCGCCATCTCGAAGGCCATGCGACTACAGCAGAGCCTATATGCAGTCTCGTCGGATGCTCTGCATGCACTTTTTTAGCATTTCATTCTCACGACACCATTAAAGAAGTGAAGTACTTCAATTGCCATTTCACCGACCATAAGGCGATGCTTGTTGCGGTTGGCCGGAAGAGGTCTCCAGAAGAACAAATCGAACAGCTGCCAGATAGTTAACGCACGAAGAACGACAGAATGTGACCATTTACGAATAAAAGTGTCACGCCTGCGCGCAGTTCATAATACAGGACCATGCGACTACATCACTGTACAAAATTTTCATAAAGTTGATATAAAAGTGTTGTTAAATAGATCGAAAACCTCTATTATTACTATAGATACGTCGCGCGCGCGTGTGTGTGTCTGTGCGTGTGTGTGTGTATGTAACAACACACATTAATAAGTATGCACTGAGTGGTTGAAGTGCACACTTGGGGCCGGATTTGGCTATCGCGTTCAACTCTTAAAGGCGAAGCTTACGGGTCCTCCGATTTTTTTAACACTAAAGTGGTTTATGCCGGGGTCCACCACGACCCCGACTACGTCATTTCCGTAACGGAAGTGATACAGTAAAACGTACACGTAACAACAACGAAACGCACGCAGAAAAAATTCCGTTGATGCTCTGGGAATCGAACTCGCAGAGCCTATCTCCACTCCGAAGAGGTGGCCGATGCCCTACCACCGTTTTCACTGCACCAACGCCGCGGGCAACTTGTGCAAGTTTACAGAGGCGCGGCGCAGCCGCGGTTCGGCGGAAGAAGAAACGCGCGCTGGCTATTGTTAAAGCATGGGGGGGGGAGGGGGGGGGGCAAATATCGACCGCAGGGGACGATGCCCGCAGGCGACGCGCGAACGAGAGCAGAGTTTAAAAATAACGGACCGAATTCTATTCAGAAATGGCAGGGCTATCGGCCCCGCTGAATCAATTTGTCGATGAAAAGGAAGAGCGCTGCTCAGTGGCGGCCGCAACGCATAAATTGCCCTGCGCGCGAAGATAAGCAGTGAAGCGGCGCAGCGAACGGCGATGCGTGCCGGCCATCTTCAACTCCGTGGCGAGCTTGAAAGGCGGCGCTAATGGTTTGCGACGTGTACATATGCGCGGTCGAGACTTTCCTGTGTAGTCACGGGCGTTATGCTTTAAACTAGCACGAGATCAGAGTTAGTATAGTTTACGAACTCGGTTGGGATAAAGTCGCCATAATGAACCTGGTGGACAAGCGAAAAGACGAAAGTGGGGCGACGTGTACTTGCGTTATAATGAAGGCGTCGACGGTTGTATAAGTTCAATTGAGGTTTTTATTAGGGTTTAAAAAAAGCGCTTTTGTTTGACCGACTTTGGTTGTTCCCTTGCTTTGGAAGGGCTCTTAGGAAAAAGGTGCCGCGAACAATCAATGCGAATGAAAGATCGACAAAATGTATGTAGTGGATGTGATTTAGCTTGCGTTTAAAGTAAGTTAGCGTCGCTCTTAATTTTTCTGCTCGTATTGATTTTCGTGCCGAGAAACGGCAGCGCACTGCGAAATAATGGTTAACGTCTAGTTTCCAAAATCAATAAATGTTGGCTGCGACACTGGCTGTGTGATCTGTCAGTAAGGCTTTTTCAAACAGCAATATGAGGCCAATATGACATTACGTCCTCTTTAATATTGTCTGGGGGGGTGGAGGGGAGGGGTAGGGGTGTGTTCTACTGATTAAATCGAGATACTAAGCACAAAATTGCTCATAAGTGCCATCAAGTTATAAGCTGTGAGTTGCCCGCTGCAAAATAGCATGGAGCCTCGTCGCATAGGCACACTACACTTAATCATTAATTAAATCGGGATTCTCTGTTGCCAAATTATTCACGACTGTACGCTACGTTCGTCTTTCAAGAATCGAACGTTGCTGCGCAGCAGAACGTCGCTGCGTTCGGAGATAGAGAACGTCAAACGTGTCCGGTGAGGTCGGTGGTAAAAGCTGTAGCAATTTACCCTATGCTCAAGACGCGCAGAACACAATATAATTTCGAAGGCAAAGAAACAAACTGCACTCAGGAAAGATTTGGTGCATACATATGCTATAGCCACAATGCAAGTTATCCGCAAAGCAGAGTGCAGTGTTCTTCTGTGTGGTGATTCGTATCAGTCGCAGGAGGGGAAAAAAATTTTACATTGTGAGAAGAACCTAGCATACATTCACCTGGTGGATCACAAGGTATAATGGCGTGGAGATTTACACGTGGTGTAAGAAGCCGAGATTTAGGAATCCTCACTTGCTAAGAAAATTATAGTTTATGAATCAGTATGGGTAACCACGCCCCTCATTATAGTCCACACATCGTTGCTGTAGCGGTAACGAAATAATATATCCATGACATATATTTTCTTTCTCAAAGGGTGCTGCCAGTTTCATTACGACAGTACAGGGTTCGCAAGGTGAAGTGCGCATGTCTATAGCAAGGTACATATGAGAGTCACTTGCTTGCATAAGATAACGAATTTTGCTACAAGGTTTCCTCTTTCCTTCGTGCTTATTGCGGACCAGTTATAGCGTTATATGTTCGCAAAGTTGGCGTATTGACGTCATGATTCTGCGCTTTATGAGCCAATACCATTCACTGTATCACATTCATGGCAAAACCTCATGGCACAACCTCATGGCGTACTGGCATAACTGCACGTGCGTCTGGTTAACCTCCTTTTCGTTGTTCCTCTTTCTCTTTCTATCTCGCTATCTCTCTTTACATCGCAAATACATGAGAACATAACGGTCAAAGCTAGGAAGGAAATTTATTGCTAACGCGACGCAATAAATGCACCTTGTTCGCGTGTGCTCGGGAGAGTTGCGAGATGCACCTGAATATGATCGCCGATTGCGCCCACTATAGTTCGCTGCAAATTGTGGTAACGGCGCATTAATCTTCGGTTGTTTCGCTTACACGAGGATCGATTATTTATACACACGTTCCAGCCGAAACCGCGCGCTGTAGAGCAAACAGAGCAGCTGGGACGACAACGAGAGGAGGAGATTGGGAGGTGGGGGAGGATGATATCCCGAGCTGTCCTTACAACACCGCTCCGCTGCGGTGACCATTCCCGCTAAGGACGGGAAAAACAACGATTAATGTCGTTTTGGTGCCTTTCTGCTTTTCGTTCTTGCCTCTTTCAGACTACGAGCCCTCTGCGCACGACGGCCTCCTTGGCCTGAGCCCCGGTCATTAGCCTAATGAAGCTGGAGGCAGCAGTGACCGTCGATGTTTGCCGCGCTGCGCGAGGCTGCCGAAGCAACATTCACGCCATCATTGCTCTCATATATGCGGCTCGGTGCAGTGAGGTTCTGCAGGACCCCTCGGCGTTGTTTACGCAACTGACAATCTGTTTAAGAGAGCTGTGGCTGCTCCGTCGTTTTTGGGGTGTGACCTTGAGCGTGCGATCGGTGTCCGAGACCGCTCAAACAAGCAAGGCGCGGGTCGTTTGATGCTTGACGGTTCAAGTAGCCGGCGCAATTTGCCTTCTGCGCCGGCTGCTTCGCTGCACGCTACCAGCTACGTCTTCTACAAGTGCAGTGACAGACTGCGTCCTTCGAAGGCTTCCTACGGAACTTTTACAATTTTTAGACTGGCGACGGCGTGACACAACGGAAAAAGGTTTTTTTTTTTTTTTTTGTTACCTTCACAATGCCTAGACCGCATACTGCCAAAGCCCAGAGAGAGCAGAAGCAGAGTCAACATAAAGTTCGCTGAAAACTCGGCTTTCAGTGGTCGTATCACCAGCTTATTTAGGGTGACTGTGGTGGAACAAACGACATGCTCGTTCATTTGATCTAAAGGGCGATAAAGAAAGAAAAAATTGAGAGAGCGCCTTCTTCCCTTCACAATCGTCCTTAAAATGGGGGCGTCTTGCTTCGATATTTCAAGTTTCTTTATAGATTGCTTTCCTTTCAGCGCCGTTTTGTTTGGTTTTTCTGCCCCGCCACGGTGGTATAGTGGTTATGGCACTCGGCTGCGGATCTGAAGGTCGCGGGATCGAATCCCGCCCGCGGCGGCTGCAATTCGATGGAGGCGAAATGTTGAGGCCCGTGTGCTGTGCGATGTCAGCGCACGTTAAAGAACCCCAGGTGGTCAAAATTTCCGGAGACCTCCACTACGGCGTCTCTCATAATCAGAGCTGGTTTTGGGATGCTAAACCCCACAAACCAATCAATGCTTGGTTTTTCTTACCAGTTAGCTCATGCGTAGCCAAGGCAAGCGGATTTGTGACAAATGTTTGCGTTCACAATGCTACTCAGCCTCGGTATCACTAGCCGTGCAACAACGCCCTATGTTTAGTGAAATTCTCGCATTTACGATCTAATGCTCTTATGTTCGTCTATACGTGTTCACCTAGTGCGCCACTGAATGTGCTTTTCCGGCATAGCAAGGGTACTACAGGCGTTTCCTTGGCTTGGCTGCGAAATCGCGTGTGCGGAGAATACCGTTAGTTAGAGGGGCGGGGGGGGGGGGGGGAGAAAATTTTAATTCTTAGGATTGCCTCGGCTGTTTTCAAACTTCCACCCCGTACAGTGCGCAACCCACAACTGCCAAAAACAAACAGTAAAACACAGCAAAATAACAGTTCATTCGCTCTGTTGTTCGCGGGCTCAGCGTTTACCGTCTGATCGTCCGTGCTTTGTTTATTTTGCTTCTCTATTTCTTTCGCTCCTCTCCTATAACTTGCCGAGTCGCCATCGGCCGCTTCATTCGTATTGGCGATTTATCCGCCAGGCCACACCAGCGATTTTGCGAAAACGCATGAGCACCTCTTTTTCGTGCCCGCGCTTTCAAGAAGCCATCAATTTCGGGAGCGCGAGAACGGGACCGGGTCGCTAACAGAGCAGAGGGCCTTTCGGGCGAGAAAAGAACAATCGATTTCTTCCCTATTTCTTTCCGGTGCGTCACGCCACTACAACTCCCACCCGTATATTCTGGTTGCTCCTCGATTTGTTGTCCTAAGTGTTTGCTTTGTCGAGTTCTTCTTTTTTTTCTCCCTTTTATTGGCACAAGCATCCAGCACTGGATAGCGGCCCTATAGCACTCCTTCTCGTCGACTCGTTGTGTTGCCCGGTATCTTCGACCGTTAGCACAGTCGATTTGATCCTGCTTTCCAACACATTAGCTTGGCGCCACCTCTTTTGAGAACACTTGCCTTTCCAAAGTCTTCCTGTTGTTTCTGTTTCGGCGAAAATAAATTGAAACACAAAGATGAAAGAAGAATATGGTAGGATGAACCTAAAGAGATGGGCCACTTTTGCCGATTCTCTTGCCAAAGATCGACTTCTTTACGAACATCAAACGTAAGAGTACAGTCCTCACTGAACTGCAACGAAGCAGTACTCGTGTTTGTATAAGCAATGTATGAATCACAATGCGTGCATGCTTGCAAGGCTAAAGGGGTCAGGGCATTGCTGAACTGTGGTTATATTGCACCCCAGGAAGATCATTTTGTAACACTGCTGCGGGATAGTAACCTCAATTAAACTGCCTAAAGTTCTATCAGTTAATGAACTTCCTATAGTGTACCTAATTGTCTCATAGCATTTCTTTCGTTCTTGGTGTACTTCACAATCTTTCTTGAGATATCATGACAAGCTCGTAGTAGTGTCTGACTTCTCTATGTGTCATGAAACTTTCTGATATACTTCTCAACCTTAGCGTTAGTGTAGCCTTTGACCATCAGTACATCTGTATTATGGGTTTTTAGAAAGATCTAGTTTACGTAAATCCGTGCGAAGTATCGACTTGAAAGGCACCCGGCCTTCTGATCAAGAAATTGCTTCAAGTAATTATTACTTGCGTTCGCACGTTCATATACGGGAGCCATGTGTGCTGCTTACGTGCTATTACCTATACCTTTGAAATGACGAAAGAAAATGTTTCTCTGTGTTGCCTCAATTCCATCTTGCAAAAGAATAACTGAAATAATCCGTGGATACGCAGCGGTGGTGCCAGCGTAAGGCATCGAGCCTTGCCATTCGACATTGCGCTTCATGCAGCATGGGGCCTATCGCGAAGGTCGTCAGGTGAAATGGACACCAAATTTCATTACAATTTTTCTCGTATAAGTAGATTACCTTTTCACACTACCAAAAGCGCTGCTGTCGCGAGAAGCCGCTCGGTAAGCTAGAGGATGCGTAAAACTACAGTACAAGTGGCGATGCATGCTCAGAGGTTGCCACACTAACATGCGTGACATCATACAGTTTTGGCGGCGTCTTCTTAGACATACTTAGCTAGTTATTTAAACGAAAAGTTATTTAAACGAGATATACATTGCGTTCTAGGAAAGCGAGAGACTTGACACGGCGTGTTTCGGGCGATATTACTCAGTCAATGTGGCGGCAAAACGCATAATGGGAATGGGGTTCGTGACGTCATTTCCCCAAAGTCCTGGCGCGGGGATAAAAAAGAAGCTAAGATAAAAAAAAATGGCAGATCCCACGTGCAGAGGGAATCAAGGATATGCGAAGCACGCATCAGGAACGTAAAATGGATTTGCATTGTTGTCTCGTTATACCGAGTTTGGTACATATAATGTTAACGAAACGGCCGCAAGAGCACCATGACTGTGGCATGTAAACCATGCCGCTCATACACACATGTCATAATTCCAACGTTATGACCTGTCGTTTACGTTCGTGATACAGTCGTGTTGTGCCATAGCAATTTTGGTATACATCCCGCTAACGAAACGGGTGGCATGTAGATCATGCCGCTCATGACATGCACGTCACGATTCTCATGTTATGACCTGTCATATATCATCGTCATGCAGTCATGTTGTGCCAAACCAATTTTCGTATACATCCCATTACCGAAACGGCAGTATAGCGCCAGGACCATAACATGTAAATCATGCCGGTCATGACATATGACATGAAAATCATGACATGCATTTCATGATTTTCATGTTATGACCTGTCATTTATGACAGTCATGCAGTCGTGTTGTGCCATAGCAATTTTCGTATATATTCCGTTAACGAAACGGCCGCAAGAGCACCAAGGCTGTGGCATGTAAACCATGCTGCTCATGACACGCGTGTCATGATTTTCATGTTATGACCGGTCATTTATGCTCGTCATGTAGTCATGTTGTGGCATACCAATTTTCGTAAACATCCCATAAGCGAAACGGCCAGGAGAGCACAAAATCGTAGGCGGCTAGATAGATAGATAGATAGATAGATAGATAGATAGATAGATAGATAGATAGATAGATAGATAGATAGATAGATAGATAGATAGATAGATAGATAGATAGATACGCTCAAACTCGCTGAAGTTCGCTAAGAAATGCTTCGCATTTAAAATTGATCTTGGTTTTCATTTGTAATATTGAACGTAGAATGGCGAAATTAACAACATTTCAGTTCCCCGATAACAATTCATTAGTCTAAACCACTTTAGTGGTTCACTTTAGTGCCCTGTTAAAGATAAGAATTGTTTAAGAAACGTTACGCTGTGTATGCAAGCAGATCGTTTACTTTGTTGCAGCAGCCTCTTCGTACCTTTGCGTACGTGCCCAGTAGACAAATATTGCAACCAACTTATCCCAAGAACCCTATTTCCTGAGTATTGGGTAAAGAGAAAGCGAGTTTTCGACCATTGCTGTTTAAGTTTGCGGGCCATTGGAGCTCATTACCATAAATTAAAAAAAATGAATGACCTGTTTGAGCCTGTATAGCGCGGTTTTGCGTAACCATGACCAAACCACACGTTAATGAGGTAGAGCCGTATCATGTCTCGAATGTTGCGTTTTTTTTTTTTTTTCCCTTGTGTGTGTTTTTTGCTTGTGTTATTTTTCAGTTCTTCCCGCATACTGTAGCTTATGCCGCCATCCCGTGTTCTTAGTTTTTTTATTCTTCGCAGTTAGTACGCAGTGCTGCTGCACCGAGAAGTATTTACGCTGTTAAACGGCAATATGCTGCGCACCGCAAGCCTCGCATACTTTATTGCCAATCTATTTTATATTAAGGAAAACGTCCAACTATTACCGGACCTCTATTATTAATTACAAGGAAACAAAGAAATAAAGAAACCTTTAGGCGCCTTAGAGATAAGCAGGACATGTTTACATTGCTTCATAATCTTGCACCAAGTGGAACAGGTTCGCGTAATATTCTTATTCATTATGTGTAATCAGCCCTTAACGTTCTGTTATTTATATCACTTAAACACTAGAGAGCGGCTCTAAAATCTTCCTTCTGCTAGCTGATGAGGATTGAAGTTATTCGCTTGTTGCGCAGCCACACAAGGGTATGAGAAGAAATGAGATTCAATTAGTCATAATTTAAACCTGCTTTGTAGCAACGTGAAATATAAATACAGACTAAACAACCTGCTACGCTTCTTGCAGGCGCCGATTTGTTGTAGACTGGATGATATAAAACAGGATCTTTCGTAAATGAACATTAATGGCATATTGCACCAGCTTCCGCCGCAACATGGTCTGGTTTGCGAAGGTAGTACGAAAGAAAAAAGAAAGAATGCTGTGAATTTTACCGCACGAAATTCTGCGCTAGAAGACAATGATAATGCGTTTGCTTCAACCTGGAAGAAGCATGGGAGAAATTGTTCGTGACAGTTGGACAGCTCCAGTGTTGCTCATTCTTTAACATCGACTAGACTGACTGGTTGGCAATGCAACCGAGCATGATAGGCTGTTGCATATGGAGAGTCTGCGAACCTGTTCACTTCTTCAAAGCGGCGTAATGTGTACTGAAAGACGCGGTGACCCAAGTACTAGGACGGCAAACTATTACTTCCTCGATATTGACATTACAACCTGCATTGTTACGGCAGTCGGAAGTTCGATTTGCAAAGGTGCAACAGCCTTGGCCGAAAGGCGAGGTGCTCATAGGGATAGCAAGCACAGTAAACTGCTATATCAAATGAGGATCGTAGTTTCCTAAGCCGTATACACGGCAGTAAACATCACTGCATTAAGGCAACGACCTTGGTGCAATGCGCGCGCACACAAAGCTGTACTTACATCACTCGGTGACGGCGGACATTGGCGGGACAAACAGCGCAAACATAACTAAGCGAGCACGTTGCCTTGCATCTCACACCTTTAAGGTAACAATACCTGCAACATTAGGTACGTGGACGGCGACGAGGATGAAGCGACCGACAACATCGTCTCGTTCAGCTCTTAGAACCATAATTAGAACCACAGCATATAACGTGCCAGAGAAGACGCACGCATCGTCTTTTACGATCCTTGAACGTGAAGGAAATGCCTGGCCGCTGCTATTCTTGCCGACCAGAGGTGGACATGTACGCCTCATCTGCAAAAGCCACGTATCCATTGGCACCCACGCACTCAACTGTCTCTGCCTCACTGATTGAATCCTGACAGTCTCCCTCCTAGGTTTCAATCCGCTCACTCCCTGTTCAGCATTCCTCCCTCCCCGCCTACACTCGCCAAAACGGTGCTCAGTCTCGCGTGCTTTCCGTCCATACCGTTGCACACTGAACGAAACGCGATAGGAGCTTATCACACATGGAGTTAATATACGCTCCGCTACACTAACACCATCGCCAAGGACGAGTTTTCGCTTGCAGTGTTCCTATAACAACTATCGCAATAGAAGCCACTATACGGATAATTCCAGGAAACAAGGAAAGGAGAACACCGATAACAGTGAACGTTCAACGCTTATGACAAAGCTATTTCACCATGTCCCTCGAGTATCACAATGACTACTTTGTTGTACTCACTACTAGCCGGCATTGCAACCGAAACACGCGGAAACCAGAAGCTGAACGCCAAAAAGAGAGAAAAAAAAAATATCCGGAACAAACGAGCGCGGGTTAAAACAAAAATCCGGCTCGCACAATAATTCACTTACGAGCAAAACCGCGAGGCGGGGAAGCCTCAATGTCACAAACACACGAGGCACGTGCCTCGGCAGTTGCTTTCTGTCCCCGGTCATATATCAAGCGGACAATTCGCGTCTGCCACTGTATATATGCACCGCCCAGTGGAAAGACCAGTGATGTCGCAACGCCCCACCACAGTCGACGCTCTTCGGTACGTTGTGTATAGGGAGGCCAAAGAAAAAAAAATGAAGTCTCGCAGAGAACTCAAAATACAGAAAGGTGGTCGCAGAGAGACAAATAGATAGAACAGTGGCGCAAGCAACAATGGGGCTCAGTCGGGACGGAGGCTCCTCAGCAAGACAAATAGCCCCGAGGTGCGTTGGAAACGTGACCGGTGCCTCTTGCGGTCTGCCGGCGGCACGTCGCATTCGGCGCGTGCCGCGCGGGTGATTGCCGCCCGCGCATGGGAGATGGTATATGGAGGCGACCCTGGTGCTATAGTGCTGGCTGCGGAAGCATGTCCGAGCTGCAGAATGGCACGGGTTTTGCCGGTGACCGGGCGTGCCCCGTTGCCCACGTTTTCCAACTTCTCGCTGTAGTATTTTCTATCCCGCCTGCCTCTTCTAACAATATTATAACAACGAAAACACTGAACACGACTGTCACTCTATATCGATTGCTCATGTGAGCCAAAAGCATTTTTTTTTCGGCATAGCGTGTCCATTCCGAGAAGAGTTGACAACGGCGACGATGGGAAATGGTTACGAAATTGCGGTCTGTGCTACATCGTTGGTTGTGCAATGGCGTGCTGAGAGCTTGGGAATGAGAAATGAAACGCATGGATGATACGTGTGGGCGCAGTATGGTAGGTTCTACTAATTTAGGGCAGGCAACTGGGACAGACAATGTAACAAGCACGTAAAGTCTATATGAGATGGCGCTTAAGCGCAACAGTTTTAGTTAGCTGAGCCTTGTGATGACATGACTATTCAGTTGTGAAATAGGTCCCAAGCGTAAAATAAATAAATTTGCTCGTCTAACAGTACGCTCTGACTTAACCATCCCACCATCAGAGACGACCACATTGTCTCGCCATTTTTGCGTAGCCAAACATCAACCAATACCTTCGTCATCGTGGCCTCACTGCTTTGATATTTGACAGTGTAAATACGCATTAGCTGCTGTTTGAGTTTCGGTGTAATTTGAAAATAGTATGACGTAAAATCACGGGGACTTCCAAGCAATAAACATGTGGCATATGTAGTGCATGCAGTTAAGCACCTCGTTAACAAATCACCACTCCGGCTTGAGACGTTTATCACAGGTTCAGTGCAACAAAGTTTATTGACCAGTGAATTCCGTACTAGAGAGTTGCATTTAAACACTTACCGGGTGCCCGCTTGAGCCAAATACTTTCTTATTTGCGATTTCGTTTATACTTACAAGGGTAATGGGTATGTGCCCAAGACAATTGGACACTGGCTAGCGCAGGCTTTCAAATGACTTTGTCAGTAGAAAGCTCGAGTCCGTTTTGCAAGCCTTCTATGCGCTTAAGTCCAAGAATGTTCTCATCGATATTTTCTCCTGTTACTAGCATACGCGACTGATCGCAGGTATTGTATTTTATCCCCCTCTCTGAATAAGCAGCCGCTCTGTCGTTGAGTTTGACGCGTGTGTTAGACACCGTCACATAAGCATACATAACATGATTTAAAGTTCCGGAAAAGGGTTCCTGCTTACGCGCAGTGTCAAGTACACATAACATGATATAGGAAAAAACAAAACTTTTCAACTCTTGTGTACTGCTCCATCGTAAGCGTGTTAGCTTTGAATGCGGAGCACTTTGCGAATTTAAGTCATTCATGGGTGGGCACTCATGCGCTTTGCACAAAGACCTTGATCCTACTCCTAACTCTTGGCTAAGTGCCAGTTTTAGGGGCGAAGCTCCTTAAGCTGTGGGTCGGTTGTCACGTATAATCGTCGTCGTATCGTGTAAGCTACACCACTGTTATGATTTTATGAAGTGCTCACTAGATGGCGTGATGGCGCTGCGGTGCTCGCTTCATTCAGATGTATGGGAACGCGTAGTATGGGAGTCTGTCTGTCTGTCTGTCTGTCTGTCTGTCTGTCTGTCTGTCTGTCTGTCTGTCTGTCTGTCTGTCTGTCTGTCTGTCTGTCCGTCCGTCCGAGCGCTGCGGTGCTGCTTAGCTAGTACGTGAATTGATCAATAGATGGCGCGGAGGCGCTCGCTGCGTGCTCAAGTGTGATAGGAGAGCGCTAGATGGCGACACACAGTGTTTGTCACGTCTTTGATGATGTACTGGGGGCAAGATTCACGGAAGATTCACGGTTTTTACCGATGAACCTCCGGAGCTTCGCCCACTCATCATCATTCACCTCGTGGATATGCCGTGATTTTTTTTTTTTCAGGCAAGTTCCTCGCAGACTGCTTCTCATGACACCTATTAGCACAACGTGTGCGATCTGCTTAACTTTTTGGCGGCGCGTTCAACATAGCCTAACTGAATCGATGTTGCTACGGTGCCGGAGTGGATAAAGAAGTTAAGGAAAAAAACGCCAGTGCCATAAAGTGAAATCTATCGGAAAGCAAAGCTGTGGCCCTTTCTAATAGCTAGAGAAGGACACGCACGCTCTCCAAAAGTCGGTACCCGAACCAAAGAAATATTTGCCTATGCAGCACCAAGGAAACATCAATGCAACACCTTCCTAGCACGGGTGTGTAGTGTATTCGTTAAAAGGAGAACTCCGATTTTTCAGTGTCCACAGATCTCAATGGAATTATCAATATACGTTCTCCTCGGTGTTGCAATAATATGTGCCAAGCACAGTCAGTTGCAATTAGGTCATTTAATTTTCTTGAAATGAATTTAAATTTTTTTTAGTAGACTCCCACGTCGGCCACCCTGTTTTTTTTGACGTCATTACCTTCAGCGCTACCTACTTGAAGAGGCAGGTGTTCAAGAGCGAAACGGCGATGCTTCACCGCTGAAATCTATCCGTCTACCCGCCTCGGTATTGCTTTGAACACATTATTTTTTTTTTTTGCTATCTAATAGTATTGTATGTTTCTGAGGAAACTGGACCACCTTGCCTGCTACACCGCTGTAACTTTCGTGGAAAAACAGCGATATCAGACTATGGTGAAAAAGCCACCGGAGATACCCTTTAAGACACTTAGCCTCAGAGCGTGCAGGGTCCTGATCAGAACCTTAACAAGGGCAGTAAGCTTTGTTTCTTTATCTTTTTTCCTTTATTTGTTTCTTTCTTGATTTCCTTCTTTCTTTGTACATTATATAAGGCATTCACATGGAGTACGAGGTAAATCCGCCACCAGATTAAAAACGCGTGCGCTTACGCCTGGTTGGTCGAACCGAGATCGCGTGACCTGCCGGATCAGCCAACGAACCAGTAACTGTCCTACGGTCTACTACTACAACGGCAACAAGAAACGGGGTTCGATAAGGCATAAGCTGTAAGACAAATCGCCAAGCACGGATACACTTATAGAACGCAGTCAATAGTTCGGACTCCTAAAGGTGCTTACGTCGCTGGCTTGCGTCATGCTCGGTAGAAGCGAACTGCTTCTACCGAGCATGTTTGCTGAAAAATCCTGGAACGCTTCCAAGGAAAGTTTGTAGCCGCTTCTGCAGGCCATATTAATTATGTCGCAGACACAGAAAAAGAACAGTTGTCTGCACTGACCGATTTTAGTGACTGATGCCGCAATTTTCATGAATTGACGTCTTAGGATACTAAGAACTGCTACTACAAATAGGATCTGATTTACCACCCAGGCATTTTTATCATTCGCTGTCTCTCTCTTACAAACTAACCGACTTTTTTTGTGCCAGACAACAAGAAATGGACCACAGCAGCTTGTAAGCTGCAAGAACAAGCACATCATGCCAGACCGATGGCTCTGTAGAATACTAAAGGCCAACAGCACGTCCGGTTTGATTAATGGACTGTACGTACACGAACTGGCTCCTTCCACAAAGCTGTCATGCTTGGCCAGTGTTAAGTTGGTGAGCCTGTCTGTCTCTTCGTGTACATTTTATTGATTCATCTTGCGTTTCTGGTCGCCATGTATATACCATCTAGATGCATGAAAGATTAATATGTAGGTTTTACCATAGTTGTGGTGGATCTGGATGTGACGAAAGACGATTGCGCAAAAGTAATAAACGTGAGTTGCATGGGCTTTTAACCATCGAACTATGCATTGGGTGGTTATAATACTGATCGATGAACTAAAAACGCTACCAAGGCAGACAATGAACCGAGATATTTTTTTTGGAAAACCTTCGCAAGTGTTAGTTGCCAGGGCCCTTCAGTGATTCATAGTTTGTCGATTAAAGGCAGCCGGTCGACGAGGAGATTGATGGAAAGCATTTATAGAAAGGTTTGTAGAATATTAAACGTCACATGTACGCCGCGATTGATCCACCAGGGTAGTCTATGGCTTTTTATACAGTAACCACTCGGTGCTTTTATGAAGAACCGATATGCTGATTAAACAGATAAAAGTTAAATTGTGAGCGATCTTTCGGGGCAGTGCGAAGCTTTGGAGCACGTAAGTTAGAGCTCATGTTATGGAATGAGCCAAAAACTCACTTGGGTTTTAAGCACACTGCCTCTGATATTTATTGCAGGTGTTCACAAGACAACATTTAATGTTCTTGCAAAGAGATGACTTGTTCGTACTTTTAGCTGTTAATAGTGCGCTGCAGTGGAATAATCACAAATGAGCTTCTCATGTTCTTTCGCCTGCCGTTACAACGGCAAACCGCACTTGTTCTATTTCTTTTTGTAAAGTGTTTATTGTAATACGATCGTTTTATTGCGTAATTGTTGCCGGCGATGTTTGACTTTGGTGCTTGCGAATGGGAATATGAGGCAGTCGTGGTGGTGGCCCCATTCATATTGGCCGGTGTAGCCTGGTGAACTAGGTCGGTAGAGGCTTCTCTGTAATGTCTATATCCCAGTGGACTTTCTTCGCATAAGTGTTTGTCCGCTGCGCCGAGTTTTCTCCGTGGTGTATTCGCGGTCCTTCTGAAAAATAAATGCTTTGCACGAAATGAGCCTGTTCTGTCTTCTTCCTTCGTACCTCGTCTATTTGCACGCTACCTGAGAATGGAAGGGGGTTTGCTAGGAAGCTTGCATGTTGTGTGGACAAGTTGGCTTCAGTGCTGAACTAAATTCGCTCCCCACTGCTTTTTTTAGAGCGTTGCTGCCCAATATGGACACACTTGAAACTACCTACAGCTGCATGGCGCATATATGAGCGAGTGTATTCAGATTATACATTATGTTGGAATGCCCGTTTCTTCCCTGTGTCTCGGCGCAAAGCTGGTGTCATGGTGCAAAACATTTCAAATTGCACTACGTCTGGAGTGAATATTCGAACAACACAGGAACATTGTCACTCATATGGTATACAGCTTTCAGTTTATATGTAAGGCAGCCAGGCCGGCACAATTTCCAAAGACGTAGATCCCTACGCATGGGAGTCACAGATCAAACCAAATATGCCCGAGCACTTTTGCGCAAGTTAAAAGACAGGTGACCGTCAGGCACGCAGATGTCGAGGTCAACTTATGAGGAGAGTAGCTCAGATTTACAATACACGAACACACTAAATTATGAGCACACAACGTAGCGCCTGTGTTGCTTCTACATGACTTCGTGTATATTGGTGTTTCGATCATCGCTGCTGTCCTTATATCATCATCATCATCATCATCATCATCATCATCATTCATCATCATGTCTACGCCCACTGCAGAGCAGTGACCTCTCCAATAGATCTCCAATTATCCCTGTCCTGTGCTAACTGGGCCCAATTTATCCCCAAAAACTTCCTGATCTCATCTGCCCACTTATAACTTTCTGCCGCCCCCTGCCACACTTGCCTTCTCTAGGAATCCATCTCTAGGAATCCCAGGTTAAAGTCGATAACAACTAAACCGAATAAAATCTGGGAAGATGTTGCAGGAACCATAGCGCCACTTACAGGAAGGAAGGAAGGAAGGAAGGAAGGTGGAGAGGGAGGGAGGGAAGTGCAGAGAACTGAAGTGAGATAGAAGTAGCGGGTTCCTAAGAAGGGAAAAGTGCCCCGCGCTTTCCCACAGCCCACTAGCCATAACCTTAACCTAGGTCCACCGCTAAATGACATTGACAGTGACTGTTGCATTGCTAGGTCATAGTGATAGTGAAGCAAAAGATAGAAAAAAAGAAAATGAGAAAAAAAGGTACAGGGTCAATTGGAGAGGAGCATAAGATATAGAAAGAGAGAGAAAGAAAGAGATAGCGGAATGAGAATAGGTGATAATTACCTTGGTGTAGACGAAATATATACTTGAGTTGCGTGGAAAATTGTTTTCATGGTTTCTTCGCTTCTGGGTGGCTTACGAAAATCTAGGTGTGGTTTTCCTAAAGATATCGCTTTTCCTTTCCTCAATTTGGCACTGCTTTGCTTAGCGCTCCCACAGCTACGCCGGTCATTGGTGTTTGCGGTGACCATGCTTTTTATTTATTTATTTTTCTTTTTTTTCTGTGCTGCACATACGTATGCCCTCTGAGATTACATCCCGACACCACGCCGATGTGCTCGGAAGCTACGCAACCTTGCCGCCGCCGCCAATCCCGCTACGCTTTCCTGTTGGCAGACGAATAACGAGCCTAGCGAGAAAGCGAGAGGAATCCCCCTACTCAGGAAACACAAGGGCACCCGTAAAAGGGACACACAAAAGAGCCGAACACAGCGTCTTGAGACGAAGGCTGCCGTGCCGACCACGCTCTTCGCGCTTGATTTGTTGAACCTATCAAGATGGAGTGGAAAGGGGCGTCGGGGGAAGGGCGGATGACCAACTTTCCCGTCGACGTATAACCACGCGTCTTGCTCGCGGCTTGTTTTCCCCTTCATTTACCGCCCAAATGATGAACTGCGAGGACAAGCCCTCGTCCTCATTCCAGCGCCCTTCCTCCGCTACCCATCGCTCCAGGATAAGGAGCCCTGCGCTGTTCTTGTTGTTCGTTTTGTCTGGGTGCTTCTTGCTGTGCCGTTGCCTATCGTCTGCCGAGCTGCTTCTCTCAGCTAGTGTTTTTTATCGGCACGTACGGTCGTCGCTCACTCACCACCTCCGCCCGTCTTCCACCCTTCTTCATCGCTGTCTTCCTGTCGACGCTGTTACTCCGGGGTGCCTGATTATTTACAGCCACCCGAACACGTTGCCACTTTGCTCTCTATTTTCTGTGTCCCGTTTGTCGTCTCCTCCTCCCCTCCTTTTCTGTTTCTCTTTGTGCCCGCAGAAACGCTGCGGGCTGTACTAGAACGCTACACGTGAAGATGCAGGCGTACATCGATGCCCACGCGCTCCCTGCCTTCGTTAGCGCGACATATTTCTTGTTTTTATTTCCACTTGTGAAGTTTTCCATCACTTCCTTGTTCGCGGAGATTTCTTGCTGATTCCTTTTTTGGATTCTTTTGGTTTTGTTTTTGTTTTTGAGGTGTATGTGTGTACCCGTCTGTGTGCACTCGGATAGCAAGGGAGGGAGGTGCTATATGCCACACGTTAGGGCAGACGCTATGCTTTTTCTTCTCTTAATTCAATATCACTGTTGTTCCGGTCAGTGAACCTTAAGTAACAGAATCAATCCAACACCTTCGAAGACCTTCGTACTGCACAAAACGAAAACGCCAAGTGCGAATCAAAAGGGAAACTAAAAAGGGTCGTTTCACGCTTCTTTGAATATTGTTTCTGTTCCGCAGATGTCTTGTGTGACACTTGCCAGCCGGTTCCTCCATTATTTATTAATTGTGCTTTGTGTATTTCATTGTAAGACTTGTGTAGCGATAATTGTGGGGCACTGTAACTGACGGCGCACTGACACATTATATTAGCGTAGCGCTGTGCGCGGTGAGCCGTTTCAATCGGGTTATTTCGGGAGAACTTACTATTGGCTTACTCTGCATTGATTCGAAGCAATTTATTATCACCGCCTCTTTTCAACCGAAACACTAACGTCGCTATTGATATACGAAGTTAGAACAGACGTTTCATTAAGACTGCTAGAGGCAAACTTCCGGGCCTTTGGAAAAAACGAAGACACGCTTGGTGCAGTTTAGTTATGCTTGATACGTGCAATTCCAAAGCTTGCATTAGCTTTCATTGTGTATGTAAAACGCAAAAATTGACTGAGAAACAGGCTATCAGTCCTCAGTAGCTGCATGTCACTTTATGTACTATTTAATCTCCCAAAAAGAGGATCGTCGAACGTATTCAAGTACAAGCGAGTGCATTGCTCATTTCAATGTGTCGCCAAGCACCACATTGTAATACGCGAGCTCATAAGCTTTTTAAAGCATTATTTGGGAGGGAGCCTCTCTAGCTAATTTTTGTGGCGGACGTAACAAAAGATATCGCGTGATTTAGGAAGATATCGAAATCTTTTTCACGTCGCGTGTTCAAACGAGCTCCTCGAGTTCTGGCTGTTCTTCTCATAACTACGCTGCGCCACTGCCTTAATTAGGCGTGTTAATCAGAGCGCGAGGGATAAATCAACTTGTACAAATGCCGGTGGCTTTCTCGCCAGCCCTTAATCAGAATGCTAAACAAAAGAGCAGGAGCTATAATTTATTACTATAACGGCGACTTCGTTAACGGCAAGGTGCGCTTCTTCTTTCCTAATTAGCGAACATCCTGCGGGCTGTATTCTTTCGTCCGTCTTAATCAATATACTGTCAGCTTTAATTGCGAACCTTTCTTTGTGAATCGCTGCGCATTTCGAAGAAGCAAAAAAGAAAGCTTATTTGGAGGAGAAAGACATATGTTATCAGGAACGTAAGCCCGAGAGCCAAGCACAGTGCACCTCGAGCCACCCTAGGAAACCTTCGAAATGCCCCGAGGGAAGCGTTCGACAGAAAGAACAGGTTTTGATTAGCACGCACCAGTTCGTGCACGGTCTCTTAAATTAGGTGCGCCGGTCTGATTGCGGCTCGAAATGCTTTGTAAGCAAACGCCTCTGAACGCTGTTCAGTGACAGCGATTCCTTTAGGAAGTGGAAAGATGCTCTTGAGCGCTCAGCATGAAAACGCGTATCAGTCGCCGAGTGTCTTTCCTTACATTCGGTATTTTTCAACATCACTAGTTATTACGTGGACGACGTCTTTTTCTCGAGACCCGCTGATAAAAAGTGCTTGGTAAAAAGAATCCTGTTGCATCTTATATCCAAGTCTCTTTTTACTGCCGAACTTGGAACACACTAAAGAGATTGCCATCTGTATGGCTTTTGTTGTTCAGTTCTTTTTAGGGGCGAAGCTCCTTAAAGCGGCACCCGTTCGTCCCTCGTCGTAATCGTAGTGCGTAACCAGTCTTACGCTTTGACCTCCATGGTGGTGCCGGTGGGAGATTTCTCCTGTGCGTTGTTGAGCAATAAAAAATTCGCAGCGTGCGCGTTAACTAAAAGCCGAATTCTTCTGTCTCTCATTCCCCATTAGCAGCCATTGGCAAGTTCCAGTAGGAAACGTTAGTAGAAGTAGAAGTGTAAGTGTTAGCTAAAAGCCGACTTCTTCTGTCTCTCATTCCCATTAGCAGCCATTGTTTACCTCCAAGGTAGTGCCTGGTGAGATTTATCCTGTGCGTGATTAAACAATAAAAATTTTGTTCAAAACGCCGTTGATTGATGAAATAAACCAACGAAAGACGCCAGATGTTTTCTAAAAGCAAAACGAAAAGACGCCAGATGTTTCTAAAGCAAAACGAAAAGACGCCAGCTGCTTAACGAAAGACGCCAGGTGTTTTCTAAAGCAATGGTTTTATATTCAAAACCATATCGCGATACAGGTTTGTCAATCGTTTCACGTCAATTTTATCGGGCGAATTAACGGAAGAAATTTCACGGTTTAACCGATGATTACTTCCAGGAGCTTCGCCCAATCTCATCATCATTCACCTCGTGGATCTGCCGTCAATGTTTTTCCCCTTGAATGTCATTTAAAAGATGAGTCGCATCGCTTCATAAAGTCAGAATAAAAATCGGAAAAGAACCTTATTTCTATAAATCAAGTCATGACATATTAATATGGAGTAGGGGGTCCCTGAATCGGAGGCTTCATTTGGACCTCTAGATGATGGTAAAGAAAATAAAAGAACTTAACGCCACCAAAGAAACAGGTAAAACAACACGGTGGCAAACGAATCGGGCATCTTAGACTGCGCTATAAACAAAATGTAATAATTACACAGCAGACTGGGTGACATCGTATAATACACATGATATATATATGATACAATACACGGAACAATAACCAAACGTTCGCATAAAGTGGCGCGTGAGGAAATTGCTACATAAGTGTTCCTTTTAGAAAGCTTTCTGAATTCTGGGAATAATGAACTTATCGCCGTTAATTTTAAAACTAATGAAGGTAACCGGCATACGCGAACAATGTCCTGTATTATTCAGTCAACAAGAGAAAATAGATACATTATACTTACAGGTAAGAAACCGCATTAGTGGCATGTAATTAAGGATCAATTTTAAAAAGTTGCTTGAATAGAGATTCGGTGCGGCTAACCAGACTAGTGAAATAATCGAGATGCAAAATTTAAAAAAAAGGACATCTTAGCAAATCTCTTCCGAGTAAAAAATTTCAGGAAAAAGGCGAGATGTTTAAAGTAAAGAAATTTCCTACCAAGCGCGCCGACGAGGACACAGAGAGAGGGCAATGTAGCCACTAGTTGCTGGTCCAGGAGGTGCATCTTTTTAAATGCGAAGCTATTCTTAGCGAACTTCGGCGACTTTGAGCGTATATCTTGCCGCCTACGACTTGGTGCTCTCCTGGCCGTTCCGTTTACGGGATGTGTACGAAAATTGGTATGCAACAACATGATTGCATGACGAACGACAGGTCATGACATGAAAATCATGACATGCATATCATGGGTGGCACGATTTACGTGCCACGGTCTTGGTCTCCTGCCGTTTTCTTTAATGGGATGTAATTGCTATGGCAGAAGAAGACTGCATGACGAACGTAAATGACCGGTCATAACATTAGAATCATGACATGCGCGTATGAGCGGCATGGTTTACATGCCACAGTCATGGTGCTCTTGCGGCCGTTTCGTTAACTTCATATGTACCAAAATCGGCATAGCGAGACAAGTGCAGATCCATTTTACGTTCCTGATGCGTGCTTCGCATTTCCTTGATTCGCACTGCACGTGGGATCTGCCATTTTTTCTCACTTCTTCCTTTTCACTGAGTTTGGCCGTAAACCACCATTGGAACGTACAGCTCACGAACACAGAATAACTGTTCTCAAGGCGAAAGAAAACCGAGGAAAGAAAAAGACAAGTATTGACACCCGCAGCAACACGAATGTGGTTAAATTGAACGCGCGTTACAGTCGTTAACCCTGTCTGTTCAATCCATTTGTAAAGACGGGAGAAAAGAGAAAGCTAAGTGACAATATCCGCAACGACTCTAATCCACTGCGCCTGGCACAGCATAACTCCACCTGTTAAGTGCCGCCACCACCACGCTTACTTTTGTTGGCTGCCCCTCTTCATATAGTTGTCGAGCTGTAAAGCACGCTTTACAGGCGGACTGCCTAAGTGGCCAGCTGGTTGTACTGCGTACCTACTGTCGGCTTTCTTGGGATCCATGGGCCTCGTGCGTTGAAACGAAACACGCCAAGATTATTTCACCGCAGTGGCTTTAGTGTCGCATTAACAAAGCCTTACACGCGCCTCCTAGGCTATATAGTAACACCGGTCTGTGTTGTGGTAGCTCTGGAGTGCCAGGAACACTTGTGCAAGTATTTTGGCGTGTTAAGCGCGCGCATAATGGCGGCAGGTTAGTTCTTCCATCGCATACACTGGTACAACAATGTTGCCTTGGGAATTGGTATTATGTCCTTGGAGTTAAACTGACAGCAGAGCCACGGATGCGGGAGAGGTTATAGCATTCTGGCAAGCAATTATACTAGACGAACGGAATTGGAGTTGCAACAACGTGATGAGCTTGTGTATACGCACCTCCTTATTTGTCATCTTCATGCATCACTTCTTTTCGTTCGCTATCCCCCTTCACTAGTGTAGAGTAGCAAGCCATGGTAACGTGAAGCTTAGGACGACCTTTCTGCCCTTCTCAGAGTAAACTCTTCTCTATAATCGTCTTTACTCACTTTCGCGTGTGTACGTCAACCTTCTTTTAGGACATAGCTTTACATGATGCTTTAACTCCAAAATTAAAAAAAGAGAAGTTGAGGTACGTCAGCAGTAACAGTCTCACAAATCAGGTTCATAATTTCATCACTTCTCCGGGCTCATAAATTTTGTGCGCTATACCTGGAATAGCGATGCCAGTGGATGATAATCGCGACGCACTAGATTTTATCCTTAAAATAAAAATACGCCTCTACAATATCTTCAGGAGTGCGAACAGTGCTTTTTAACAATACATCTTTGTTTTCGTGGCCACTTCGGACAAAAAGGTTACGATGGTGAGTCCAGGTTCACGACAAAACGAAAAAAACATAAAGAATACACTCTCGAAAACCTTTATTGTGCCAACAGCGTTTTGAGTCCCGTATACGGCTACGCATTTAGGCAGCCGTACCGGCCTTCGAGCGAGACGAGCGCAGTACAACCATCACAACAAAATCGTCCAGTGAAATTGAGTACAATCACCACGAATCAAGTGACGTAAACAATCACGCCAGCTCAATTCCATTTATGCGGAGCGGGCAGAAGTTCTATAAGACGGTGATGGAGCAACAGTCTGATATCGACGACGCAAGAATCTAGAAGTAGAAATCAATATACCAGTCAGTGCAGGACATGAAACAAAACACCATAACAAAAGAGAGAGATAACAGCAAGAAAGAAAGGGGGACGAGGGTCGTATTTTTCGCTGGCCCGGCGTCGCCAAGTTTCCCCGAGGGAATTTCGCGAGCCGGCCACGTAAAATTCGATTGCACTCGGATCCACCATCCCTTCCTGTGCGTGGCCTTTGCCGAAGCGAGAAGACTCGCTCCTGGGCGCGCGACGTCCTGGGCTTGGAAAGTGAACGAGGGACAGAACCCAGTGTGCGGCCCGTGGGTCCAGTATAAATACGATGGCGCGCGACGCTTGGTCAAACGGCTGGCGACCCGTTTACCGCTTCTTGCTCCGTCCTTACCGCACACGTGAGACCCACATACAGCGAACTTCACTAGCCTGTTGTCCACGTAACAGGCGAGAACACAGATACAGGAAAGAACGAAACAAACAATATCAAGGGACTAGTAAGTGCTCAGTGGTCCCTCTTTTTTGCGGAAGGGCGAAGATGGCCAGTGCTGCCCCAACGGTGCACAAAGGGAGAGCTCAACAAACGCTGAAGCAGGGGACGCCTCGACCCCGCTTGGAAGCGTTCTTGTGTATATCCTTCCGGAATGGAATACGTGAGGTCCCGGATAATCGCGTGAAAGTAAAAGACTCGCGCGCCGGTGAAGCTGCACAGTTTTGGAAGGACGTGTTGAACCACTCCCAGTGAATGTCTCCGAGAAAGCTATCTTCCTTGCGCTCACTGTATTTGCTTTACTCCTTGCCTTCTTACTAATCGCAGGTTATTTCGTTTTCTCTTTCTTTTTCTTATTGTACTGGTGCTTGTCCGTGTCTTTCTTTGTAACCGTGCAAGAAAAGAAAAAAAAAAGAAACAGAAGGGTAATATGCACCTCCGCCATTCGTTTGGTATCTCTATTTTCTCTATCGCATTTTATTTCTATAAGCAAGACTTGCAACATAGTTCAATATTTGCGATGCTTATTTAATTTTTGCAAAGGTATGTTCAGTGGGCTGTCTGGGTAACGTCACGTAGAAGTGAATGCCAGCTCTTCCCTACAGCTGCATTATACATCATATTACAGCTTCCTTGCTTAACTTTGATTCCTAGTTTCCCAGAAGAATCGGATCGGATCCCAGAATCGGATCCCAGAAGAATCGTTCACTCGGATTTTTAAGGCGTAGTCTACGTCATGCCCCACAAGATATCAGATTACTCGCGTACACATCATTAATCAGGCCCAAAGTTGAATATGCTTCACCAATCTGGGACCCACATCAAAAATACCTTGTCAACGCGCTTGAATCATTTCAAAATCGAGCACCAAGATACATTCATTCATCCTACTCATATGACGTAAGCATATCTGCCCTTAAAGGGACACTGAACGGGTTTTGAATTCGCGAATTTATTGCGAATTCGGTATCCGCGACCTCTTACAACATGCCTACGGAGGTTTTTTTCGCGATGTTCGATTAAACAACGGCGCTATAAGCGAGCAAACTTTGATCGTGGGAACGCCCCCCCGGCGCGCGCGCTCGCAGGGGCGGAGCATGGGAGAGCTAGACACGTGGGTAGGTGACGTCATCGTCAGGGTCGAGCCGGCGGGGCGCCTGCGTCGCTCAGTCAGCTCAGCTTGTTTACTTCGGGGTTGTGCCTTTTTTCTGCTGCGATCTGCCGCCTAGTGAAGCATCAGATCTACCAGTTCGTAGGGGTTTCTTGCCATTGCACCGTTCTCTTCGTCTGATTAGAGATTTTCGCCATCCGACATTCACTAGCTGTGTTTGTGCAAGGTTGAAGTGGACTCGCGATGCCGAGTTACTGCGCAGCATATGGCTGCCGCAGCACTTACGGTCGCGATGAGGTCGCTTTTCACAAGTTCCCTCGTTATCAGAAGATGGCTGCAAAATGGGCCGCTGCAGTTAAAAGAAAAGACTTCAAACCGACGAGATCAAGCGTGCTGTGCTCCAAGCACTTTCGTGACAGCGACTACGTACGAAGCCCGGCTCTCATGCAGTCACTGGGATTCCGCTGGCGTGCCATTCTGCTGCAGGGCCACTTCTAACACGTCCTTGTCGAGGCACACATTTTTAATTTTTTTTGTTGTTGTGATGCACCTCCGTTGTTTCTTGCGGTCGCGAATCTGCCGAATTTCGAGGCAGCAGCAGCAGTCCTCCTCCTCTTTCCCCATTTGCACGCAGTGCGTGCATGAGCACCCATGGTGAGAACACGTGTACACAGATATCAGTACGCAGCATCGAAATCAGCTACTCTACACGACAGTCGCATGCTTTTAACGCAGCTAATATACCGTTTCCATTTTAACACACCATCATTGTAGTACTGGGAAGAATTTAGAAAAAGCGACGGCATTATAAAAAGCACAACTGCAATATATGAGCCAAACTATCCTTGCGCAATTTTTCAGCGCAGTTCAGAGCACATGTCACCATTGCGGCAAGAGCGGCACTCGTCTGGCTTTTTTTTTTTTTTTTGTTGTTGTTGTTGTTGTTCCTCGCGGTAGCATACTGACTCTTCGCGTGCGCCTTGCCCGCTGCGAAGTACGATACTGACTGCGAGCACGAACAGCTGATGTCTCTGCACGATGCCCGCGCGTAGCGCGGACCGTGCCAATACGCGGCTAAAAGCGAGTGCCGATGCTGCTGTTTCTTATCGAATTTGATATCCACGGATGAACGTATCATTTGTAACAGTTTACTAGAGTGCAATTCAGCACTGACATGCATCTTATATGTACCAGTCTATGTTTCCGGCGCGGGTGGAGGTGGCTGGTTGTGACTCTCTTTCCTGTGCCGCTTCAGTCGACGCCCTTACAGTAGCGACCGGCTCGAACATGTAGGGATGTACAGAGAACTCGTTCCGACTTTCACAGTTCGCCATACTAACAGCAACTACACGATTTCAACAGGTAAACACGGCATTGCCTGCCGGCGAGCGCAGTCAGCTGTCGTCACCTTCCTGACGATGACGTCATGGAGCTTCGACCAATCACAGCGGCGGCGAGACTCGCGATGGGGGCCGCGGCGCCTGTTGCTTGTTTTCGGCAAAATAAAGCTATTTGCGTTGGTTTATGCAAATTTTCGACTTGATTTTCGAGTTCGCCGCACGAAATTACGTATCATGACACCATAATCTCGTTTTTTTAAAAAAGTGGTTCAGTGTCCCTTTAAAGATAAATCTAAATTGCACTCACTCGTGCACCGTCGTAAGATTGCAAGCCTCAGTCTTTTTCATAAATTTTTCTACAGTTCACTTAATCGCATGCCGTACATCACCCCCCCTGCACGAATATCGCAACGCACTGGTCATCCGCTACAGGTTTTAAAACCACGTTCACACACAACCACATTCTCTGCTTCATTTTTCTCTCACACAGCGTCTGATTGGAATGCCCTTCCCCACGAAGTTGTATCTACAAACAACCACCATGTGTTCAGCGCTGCTGCATCCTCTACCTTGCCACATTAGTTGTCGTTGTTTGTGCAAGCTGATCGCCTAACACGCTTATTTATTTCTGCAGTAATAATTTTTTTTATTGTTGTATTCATTTGTAGTGTTCCTTTTCTGCAACATTTCGAGTAGTTTTTACTTTCAGCTACCACGTTTTTCTACTGCTGCCATGTTAATGTTTTTTTTTTTGTACTTATTTCTTGAACGCGTGTTCTCGTTTGTACAGAGTTCCAATATTTCTTACATTCGTTTGTATTTTGAATTGTATTATGTACCCCACCCCTTATGTAACACCCCTATAAACGGGGCCTTTAAGGTAAATAAACTGAACTGAACTGAACTGAACTGAATTGTCAAGGGACAACTGCGAACAATACGACGAACACGAGCGCGAAAGTTTGGATTTTGTTATTTTAGGAGTGGGTCTCCAGGCTTCGCTAACTTGACCCGGCTATCCATAACGTGAACGAGTTACTGGAAATAAATTGCCTTTTTTCGCAGTCTTTTGCGTTTCAAGGCATTGTGCCCCGTTCTTTTGCCTGTGCGCGCAAGGTACTTGCCTAATGCAAGGGCCAAACCAAGCCAGAAGTGTTATTGGCTTTCCGTTCTGCTTCTGCTCAAACATTTACCTCCTACTTAAACTGTCGATACTAATAACAAAACATAGAAAACGAAAACAAAGATCGAAGGCGTTGATAGGTGCATTCATTTCGAGATAAATCAATATTCTGAGTAGGGCGCAAGGCAAGGGGAACGGCCGCTCGTACAGAAGGGGATAGTTATTTCATATCAGTTCGATTCATCTTTCCTTTCTCCGCTTAGCTAAGCAGTCATCGTATCCCACAGGTACGAATAAGCGCCAATATAGGTACTTTGTTTTGTTTTTTTTTATATGTGGCAATGCCTTCGAATAATATGAAACATAGAAGTTATAGGTGTGTAACTATGTGGAATCTGGAGAAGAACAATTATGTCCACTTCTCAAAACCGTTCCGAAGAAGAGGAAGAAAGGAGCAAAATGGTGTTCCCCGCATTAAATAGTTCAATCTAAGCGCGAGCTCACTGACATCCCTGGCTCCGTCCTTACCTTACGACTGTATTAACAGTAAATTCCTTAAGAGCACTAGCATCGTTACTTCTATGATTGTAACTAAAATATTTCAGCAATCGCTGGCTTTGTGCGAACTTCCAAAGGAGTGGAAAATAGGGAAGGTGGTTCCTATCTACAAATCCGGATCCAGAAATTCACCTCTTAATTACCGACCCATATCTCTCACAAGCAGTTGTAAATTATCAGAACATGTAATCTTCACGAATCTCGCCAAAATTCTAGAGTCTAACTCATTCTTCACTAGTGCACAGCATGGTTACAGAAAATCATACTCTTGCGAAACTCAACTTGCTTCTTTCACTCATCAACTCCATCAAATCCTGGATCGCTCATCCTGCGCTGACAGTATTTTCTTGGATTTCAGCAGAGCCTTTTATAAGGTATGTCATAAATTACTACTCTTTAAACTAAGTTTACTAAATATCGACCCTAAGCTCATGAAATGGATAGAATATTTCCTCACCAATCGCCTCTAATTTGTAACTGATAATGATCTTAATTCTCCATTCACTGAAGTACAGTTAGGTGTGCCTCAAGGACCCGTGTTGGGTCCTCTATTATTTCTTATCTATATTAATGATCTATCTGATTCAGTAACTTCTAACATACATCTGTTCGCAGATGACTGCGTAATTTATCGGGAAATTACTAATGCTAATGATACTAAGATACTGCAAACTGATCTAAAAAATGTAGCTGACTGGTGCAAGAAGTGGTTAATGGAATTAAATATTAACAAATGTAAAATATTGCATGTATCCAGAACTAATTGCAACCCTAGCACCTATTACCTAAACACCATTTCCCTAGAATCTGTCATTTCATGTAAATATCTCGGTGTACACATTACAAATAACTTAAGTTGGACCACTCACGTAGAGTACGTAATTAAGAATTCTAATCGCATGCTGGGATACTTACGACGTAACTTTTCCAAAGCACAATCCACGTTAAAACTACTACTATATACGACACTTATACGCTCCAAACTTGAATATGCATCCGCCATATGGGACCCTAGTCGTGCTAACCTTTTCACCTCACTTGAACTAGTACAAAATAACTCTGTTCGATTCATCCTAACTATAATCGTACTGCGAGTATAACCTCAATGAAAAATAGCCTAGCACTCATTCCATTGGCTAGCCGACGCAAAATCGCCCGTCTCTCCCTCTTTCATAAACTTTTCCACCATTCATCACTTCATGATGTCTTTATACTGCGACCACAGTACATTTCAAATCGTGTTGTTCATCGCGACAAGGTAGGAACCGCATCATGTCATACTAAGTCCTTCTTTCAGTCGTTGATTGCCCGTACATCTCAAGAGTGGAACCACCTTCCCACAAGCGTCGCAACCATTACTAACCACAAAAATTTTTGCGAAGGATTAGCTAACATTGTATAAATAGGTGAATTGTGCTGTTATTTGCATTCACACTGCATGCGTTTGTTTACTTTAACTTACTTGTTTGTGTTTTTTGGAGAACTATTGTATTTTTTGAATTCCCTGTCCCCGCCGCGGTGGTCTAGTGGTTATGGCACTCGGCTGCAGATCCGAAGGTCGCGGGATCGAATCCCGGCCGCGGCGGCTGCATTTCGATGGAGGCGAAATGTTGAGGCCCGTGTGCTGTGCGATGTCAGTGCACGTTAAAGAACCCCAGGTGGTCGAAATTTCCGGAGACCTCCACTACGGCGTCTCTCATAATCAGAGCTGGTTTTGGGACGTTAAACCCCATAAATCAATCAAATCAATGAATTCCCTGTACTTTTTGTTTATTTATTTTCAACCACTCCCCTCTGTAATGCCTTACGGCCTTGAGGGTATTATAAATAAATAAATAAATAAATAAATAAATAAATTTAGTAACACATGATCAAGTAATTTTAACGAAAGCAATATTTAGCTTCCGGTGAAATGCTGATATGCGCAAAGCCTTTCTCCAATTCAAAGGTGACATATGAACAGAAGATGTGGGTACGATTTTCACTTGCATCCCATTATGTTCTCATCTAATTTGATTCTTCTTTCTATGTTATTACTTCTGCATTTCAACCTAGCGTATCGCGTTTTTTTAGTTTGAGTATGCTTGCACTACCTCCAGTCTCTTCCTTTTTTTTAAAGATCTCTTTGCGCCCGAGAAAAGGAAAGCACAATAAAACACATCATGTTTCTTTGTTCTTGAGAGTCGATGCAAAAAGTGTACATGACATCACTACTAGCACGACGAGAACCTTTCACCCTAGCACAAGTATTTGCTCTTCAATTGCGGTTTTTAAACCTGTATTAAGCTTTGTTCGTAGCTGTGTCAATTTCTCTTTTGCCATGCCATATTTCTATAAATTGACCGAGGTTTGTCGAGAGACTGAAATGCGAAAGGTTTTCTTTCTTTTTTTTTTTCTGTGGCGATGTAGGCAGCGGAGAGATCAACTAGCAAGGACACACACCCACAGGCTGACAGTGAGCCAAGAGCTGTGAATCGTGCAATGCGAAAGGAGCTCGACTGAGCCGCTCACGTACTAGCGGGTCGCCTAATCTTTTAATACCCGGGTTTACGCCATTTCCACGAGGCCTTGCTTTATATAAAGTTTGAGATGTAGCACTTCAATGATATTCCATTTATTGGTCGACGTTTCGGTCAGGGCTTGACGTTTATGAAGGCAGTATTTCTTTTTCTCCTGTTCGTTTATATAGGCATAGGAGAAAGGGTGGTAACTGTTTACTAAATGGTTGGGGAAAGTGAGTGGGGAAAGATGGGAGGGAGCAGAGCGGCGGCAACACGCACGCGCATTCGAAGAAAACGTGTTGGCGCCCCTCTGCTCCCTCCGATCTTTCTCCACTCAGTTTGCCCAACCACTTAGTAAAGAGTTTTCGCCCTTTCTACTATGCCTATAGAAACGAACAGGAGAAAAATAAGTACTTCCTTGATAAAGATCAGGCCCTGACCGAAACTTCGACCAATAAAGAGAATATAATTCAAGTACTACGTTGCATACGCATATATAGATTCATGCTGCTGCCGAAGCTACCTACTTCGCCAAACCTATATATAGATGTATAAAGAACAGCAAGTAGTCGCAAAACTCGTACACAAATGATCAGTTCCCTTAGACACACCTTCAAATGCAGGAAGCAAATTTGTGATTTTCTGCTATTTCGGGCTTTACTTTTTTTTTTTACTAAATATGCTGCTGCAAAACAAGGTGTGATTCTGTAAAAAGTAAGTAAGGCTATAAAAAGAATATCATTGAAGTGCTACGTCGCATACGGATATTTAGATTCATGCTGCTGCCGAAGCTGCCTACTTCGCCAAACCTATATATAGATGTATAAAGAACAGCAAGTAGTCGCAAAACTCGTACACAAATGATCAGTTCCCTTAGACACACCTTCAAATGCAGGAAGCAAATTTGTGACTTTCCGCTATTTCGGGCTTTACTTTTTTTTTTTACTAAATATGCTGCTGCAAAACAAGGTGTGATTCTGTAAAAAGTAAGTAAAGCTCGAAGGCGGGCTGCGTTACAGGACCTGCAGTAGTTGTTGTATGAACCAGCAAAGAAATTCAGGAGCCCAGCTAAACTGTGACGGGCAAAAGAAAAAAAGATTAGTGGGCCCCTTCATGATTCTGCTGTTCTCCGATGGGCTAACTGTGCAATGCATACGCAGTTGTGTTATAGTTATCAAGTACCCTCCACTTCGCCTACACCAGAGATTGCTCTTTTTTTTGTTCTTTGAAAAGTATTTTCGAAAGTTAGAGGAAAGAAATCACGTCTCACAATTCCGTTGTCCACCATTGCAGTCAAGCTTGGAACGGTGTTACTCTCGTTATTCTAAAAGGTATAGTCACGCGTACCAATGTTTACTTATCCAGTTACCTATGCTGGTAGTTATGACAATTAACCGGTGGCGTCTCATCACATAGAATCGATTTATTCTTACGGATATTGTGCACTGTGCAAGAGGAAACATAAGGCGATTTAACGCAGTTAGAGAACAAAAAGAAACAATGGTAATGCGTTTTAAGTCTATTTTCCCATGCTTAATGGGGCAAAGGAGCAGTACATGGATATAATAGATTTACGAGAGCAAGAATGAGGTCCAAAGATGAAAAATGAGCAAGATTTTCATTCCTGTTCAACTGAAGAAACCAATGTTGTCTCTGAATAATGCCGGGAGTTTGCGGCTGTTCAATTGCGAGAACGTCCAGCACCGTTCACACGACCTACATATTGATTCGTACCACATACATTGCAGGCAAGCTTGCAGTCTCTATTGCGTCCACATGGCCTAGCCGGGTAATGAAACGAAAGAAAACGAAACGCCACTTATAGAAGGCCCGATTGAGACCGGACTCACACGCGTCCCGCCCTTTCAGCACCGTCCTTCGATTACACCTAAAATGGAACCAAGTTGGACGGGTTGAGCTACTGGGGCGAAAGGGTCTATGTGTCAGGGCGACACATTCCACTGGCCGCTCGAGTTAACAACCCTTAACCGAGCCGGGGCTCACAGCTGTGCTCGCTTCCCGGACCGTCGGTCGTTGCGCGGCCCGCGGAGCGCGTAATGGAGGCTTACTGCTCCGAGCCAGCTGCTGCCCCAGCGATGGCGGCCGGTGGAGGATACTTCTACCCTCCCTCGTTCTTTCCGCTCGTCTCGCGCTTAAGCCGCCGTAATTTGAGGCTCTCGTCTGTGTCTCTCGCTCGGGCCTATCTCTGCTTAACAATACCGTGCAGTGCCGGTCAGCTAGTGAACCGCGAGGAATTTCGCCAGCCTCGATCGGAACTGGACTTTATGGCGCCAACCACTGCTGCAGATAGAAATGCAACGGGGTGTGTAAGGGTAGCGGGGTGCTTCTTCCGGGGACATTTGCGGGGACAAGGTGTTGCCACTGCGATTACCAGCTACCACCACCTGCGCGCACTCTAAGGAACAGCTGCACCCTTTGGGACGTACTATTGTGACATATCAGTGATCGTCGTCTAACTAGAGTGCCATTTTTTTCGGTATTGTCATACACGTGGTACGTGCTTCTCGTTCACGAGAGGCGCCTGCGCTAAGTCATATAATAATAATCGCCGGGGTTTACGTGCCAAAGCTACGACAGGATTTTGGGGCATGGCCCGTAGTGCATGCCCCGTAGTAGAAGTCTCCGAAAATTTTGACTAACCGGGGGTTCTTAAGCTGCACTGACAACGCAGAGAACGTGGTCCTTCGCTGGTCTTCAGCATTTTTGCCCCCATCGGCGCTAATTTACGTAACATTCTTCACAGAAAAATAGCAAAGGCAGAGTTTTCAGGAAGGGAAGCGGAGGTAGTCTGGATGAAGGTTAATGTAATGTGACGTAAGGATACACCGCATAGGCGACTGTCTTCATAATTAATAGGGTTTGGCTTGCCAAGCTCACGACTGTAAGGCACTCCCCATAGTTAGGGGCTCAAGAGTAACTTCCATAACCTAATGCTCTTTAACACGCGCCTAAATCTAAGTATACCGGTGCTCTTTTTTTTATTTGGTTCATTTAGCCATCGAAGTGCTGCCGCCGTGGCCAGCATTTGATCCCGCGACCTCGATCTTAGCAAACCATAGCTGTAGTCGTAGCCGTAGTCGTCGCCGCTACGCTACCACGGGGCTGGATGACTGTTTTTAGTTCAAAATAGAGGAACAGGGACAAGAGCCTTTTACATATTTAGAACCAGGAATAGACTGTGTCGTCCAGCTGGTTGATGCAGCTTCCTGCTAGAAAGGAGTAAAACAGAATAATCTTCGCTCAAGAATAATGGTTGCGAGAAAACGCTGTTCATTGAACGTCGGTATATTCATTCAACAATATGCTGTTATTTTTATTTGCCGCACTGAATGGCCGTGGGAGCTACAGGCGGCAGGACCATGTACACTGAAGCAAAACAGCATCTCGCTCCTTTTAAATTTTTCGGTGCAATCCGCAGTAATCCAGTTCATTTCTGTACCGCAACCCACGTGGCCGGGAGCTGTTTAAAGCAGCCTACTGCAAAGGGGACGTCGCAATTAACGAACTCAAGAAAAAGCGAACCTTAAACGCCACACTTATCTTTATTTTCCTAGTAGATTGATTTTTGTTACTATTACGTGGAACATCGTCGCGGAAACATTTTATGCACATGTGCCCAGCGGGACCATGACAAATTCAGGCAGCAACGATTCTGTCGGTGAAGAACGTAGTGCAAATAATAATAATAATAATAATAATAATAATAATAATAATAATAATATAGACGAAGCATATAGATAATTTGAATTTTGATCCTTCTGTGAGATGTCAAGTTGTCTTAAACAAAAGCTACCTAAGGCTTCGTTTGTGTGGGGTATTTCCAGTGTCACCTTTAAGGGCTGTCAGTGGCTCGATACGGAAGTCCAGACAACGAAAGCACCGTGTGGGTTACCGCTAAAAAGGGGCCAATTCCATGTGACGCTTGCCCTGAAGTGCTCACTTAACAAACATTTTCGTTCATTCGTTCTTTCTAGAAACCTTGTCATCATCATCATCATCATCATCATCATCACGAATGAGACTCTAAGTTGCCTTGAAAGGCCTGGCATTAGGCTATCGATATGACGTTCATCTAATGGTTTGTCACGTATATATAATTGGCCTGCACCGAACGGACAGCGTTGTACCGAACTAGATGGGCAGAACGGACGTGGCATTGGTGCTCACTGGGAGGCAACGTGGGCTCCAGTTGGCGGGGGCTGCCAGCCGGTTCAATTTTTATAGCGTGCGGAAATTGGGGGATTTGGGAAACGAGCGGTGTGAAATTGGAAGAATCTCTGTATGCCTTCTCCGTGCGTCCATCTGTGTCCAGCGACAACCCTTATTGTTCCTCTCTGTATTTCTGAAGATTTCCCTTCTCGCGTTTTGCGCCTTTTAGATCTAGTAACCTCATTTCTTGCTCTCCTTTTATCTGCCCTTTCTAAACGTCCCCTTTATAACAAAACAATAAGAACACGCATGGTGCTCACTTATTTTTTTTCTTTTGAGTGCGAGCAGGAAGTCATTTCAGCTTCGCAATCCAAGACAAGCCCGTGGAAAATGGCTGTTTTTCCTGCGATCAATAAGCGTTGAGTACTCTTAGAGCGCTTTGTCGTATGTAGTGGCATCTAATGTTATAACGATACGGCTGGTGCAAGCTGGCGGAATATGTCTACGATCACACGTAGAAGAGATTTTGGATAGCAGTTTGGGTAAAGCTTAAATGTTGTATTGGATGACTGAGTGGACGACGCTGATAAAAAGGGGCTACCACCGTCCATGCGTGCCTGCCAACTGTTCAGAACATTACGTACGGTGTACGAAATAGGACCCGTGCTGCGTTCTTTTTCTTGCGCGTTTCGACGCAACTTCTACGAAAAACTGAGGGTATAGTTCCAAAAAGAAAGAACATTGTCAGAATTCCTAATAAAATTGCACTGCACCATTGGCGCAGTACAGCAATGTTATGCAAAAAAGCGTATAACACTGGAAAGGGGCCCCTGACTTTCCCGTGACGATGCATATTTTATACCTTCATTACACACGCATGGATGCTGCGCTATAATTACGGGTACCAACTTAGCTGACTGTTATTCAGAGCGTTGTATGACGTCGCTGCCGCCCTGCGAGACCAAAAGGTGTAGGTGTAAAAAAGGTATAAAAAAGGAGTAGTTTGCACTTGTGATGGACTGAGTGCGGAGCTTGTGGCCGACCTAGCGTCTTCCGGCTGCTGCAAGCTCAACTAAGCCACGTTATTTGTCAAAGGACCAGCTGTTACATGGTTTTGGCGGTAACATGCCACTTGACTAGCTGTCATGTCATGTAACTTAATTTGGGTCACTTGTCTAGGTTTATCGTCATATCTGCGTCAGAATTCTGCCTCCTGGATGGATGCAGGAAGTGTAAGAATTTCGTAAATTATGGTTGAAATCCAAGCTAGAACAGGACGTTAGGGGAAGATGGAGGCTTGTATTGACGAAGAGATCCTTGAAAATGATGAAGAACATAGAATGTCGCTAGAGGTCAACGTTTCTACAAGTCCACTTGTCGAAACGCTGAGCCTAGCGGCATTTACTGTTCTTCGCCGTTTTCAATTAACTTTTCATTAATTCAGGTTGGAATTCGTAAAGCGCTAACCAGAGAGTTCACTGGAAAGATCAACATTTCAAAACCACTTTGGCTCTACGTGATGTCCACACGGCCGTCTGTGAGACAGTATAGTAGACGAAAGTGGGTCGTCATGGAACAAAATTGTCGAAAACTGTGCTTTTCAAAAAATGAGCTCGGGGCTTAGGGAAGCATTGAAAAGCACTAGGTGCGTGTATAGTAGCAGCAGAAAATTTTATTTGTGAATTCTGGTGACACAATATCCCTGAAGGTGGAGCCCTCTGTCCAGAGCCCTATATTCTGCTGCATTTCCGCTTGTGGACTTAGCCTGCAACCCTATCCAGCGCACATGTTTTTGGCGAACACTACGCCGTCACCGACTGCTTGAAAGCGGCAGCACCTAAGTAACGTACCGGCATCATTTTTCTTCCTTCCTCGTCTTTCACTGTGCACGTAAATATTTTCCGTTCTGACAGTCATCAAGTTTTCCAGTGTTATGTGGCCAAAATGTGTCATACTTGACCTCTCTGCCCCAACGTCCAAGAGTACTACTGGCTCCGCAAGCCGGGCATTACTGAGACCGCGCCTCCCATCACTTTTCGTTGTTTCAGCGCGGTATTCGCGGCTCTCCGGAGAGCATCGCCCGATATTTCTGTCCGAACCTTGAAACTTTGGCACGAAACTCCACGACTGCGTGTGCACGATGCCGCGCAATGTCATTTCCTGTCTGTAAAGGCCTTCCACTATTTTCTGTTTGAGCGACTTTTCGAAAGAAACACTTTACGCTCGGCGTTTCTCTTTACATCGCGAAGAACAGGAAGACGTCCGAAACGGAAGGGCGCGCTTTGTGATTGCGGTATCGGAGCTGTGGAGGAAGAAGGCCGAGGATAAATGAGGACAAGGAAAAAGGGAAGAGGAAGCGAGAGAGAGAGAGAGGAGGGGGGGGAAGGACACGGGCCTCTTTTGCGTCCAGTGCGGGTCAGGAAATGTACTTGGCGCTTCCCTTTGCGCTGCCCTGATGAACGGCGTCCCAAATGAGCGATGGGAAGGATCGACCAGAGGCGGAAATGGAAGCGGCGCTGGGCACGCACAAGTTGGGACGCCTTCCAGAGTCGCGACTTCCGGTCGTCGCCACGACCGTCAGCGGCGACGGAGAGTGAGTGAGACAGATAGAGAGAGAAAATGGATTCATAGGAACACATATTTCACGAATGACGTCTCGAAAGTCGTCAAAAGTGACAAATTGTGTTTTCGCGCGCTTAAGAACGAAAGGAAGAGAACCAAATGGCTGTCCTACTTTGTCTCACCACCCAAATACAGTATTGTTTTCACATAGCGCTGCAACATATCACTGCTGTGTTGTCGCCGACAACTTTACTGACAAGGCTGTTTGGTACACCTACGAAGATGCGAAATGTAGTCGAGATCTGTGGCGAAAACAGACTCTGGTAGGTAACTTCGGTTCCTTGCCCGCAACCCCGTCCCCTCACCTGCCCTCCCAAAAAAGAAAACAAAGATCTACGCGTCTTTTATATATTCTCCTAGTGCTTCCAATTGACGACTGCATAAGTTGTGCTTCTGGCTACGGCTACACCTACCAGCTAATATTTGCAGCAGGGAGCCAACATTGATTGATTTGTGGGATTTATCATCCCAAAACCAGCTCTATTATGAGAGACACCGCAGTCGAGGTCTCCAGAAATTTCGACCACCTGGGGTTCTTTAACGTGCACCGACATAGTACAAGCACACGTGCCTCACCATTTCGCCGTCCATCGCAATGCAGCCGCCGCGGGCTGGGATTCGATCCCGCGACCTTCGGATCAGCAGCCGAGTGCCGTAACCACTAGACCACCGTGGCGGTGCAGGCAGCGAGCGAGCATTGCTGTACTGCAAATCCTTGGGACTTGTCTTTACAACCTCTCATACCGTATCGCTCTTGCCGGCTGTCCCACGTCGGACTATTGACTGCCGCTTTTGGGTAAACTCGCAATTTATGTTAAATCATGAGAAAAAAGAAGAAAGGAATTAGAAAGGCAGGGAGGTTAACCAAAAAGGCATCCGGTTGGCTACCTGACGCTGGGGAAACGGGAAAGGGGAATAAAAAGGCGCGAAAGAGAAGGAGGAGAGGAAGAACGAAAGATACGTGTAGGATTGCGCTATCAGTCATAAGCGTTCGCACAAACACCGTCCTCAAGACACACAAGAGTGCTTTCAGGGCCTTGTAGGCTGTTCAGTCATGAACACTGCTTAAGCGGCAAGGGTGATAATGACGGCAGATGAAGCGGTCAAGGTTAACGGAAAACAGTCAACCGGAAATGCCAATAATAGGAGAGCGATTCTTTGGGAAAGTTGGTTACACCACGGCAACGCACGTTAAACTTGCTAAGCGGCGCTGTCCTCATCATTGTATTTTGTGCTATTGGGAAGTTATTCCCGTGTAGTCCCAAGAGAAATGTTTACCGCTAGTTATATATCTGTATTCACTACAGCCCTAAAGGAATTCGCCTCTATGTCTCACTGTATTTTTTGGCAACGCCATAGATAAAATACTGGAACTGTCGCTACTGTCGCAGACAGACAAGAACCGTCAAAGTGTGCCAGGCTGACTAACCATACTAACCATATACAGTTATATGCCACCTCTCCTGGTCACACAACGGTCACCATATGTTGAGTTCGTGTTGACCACACTGAACTTTTTTCCAGTTTACCTTTTCTCTCGCTAACAGTTTTACAACGTCCGTAGCCCACTTGGTACTGCAAGGTGCTTGCTTATTCAACACTTCGTCTAGTCCCGTGGATTGCTGGCGCTTAACGGAAATAAGAAGAAGGAAAGGAATGCGAAGCAACACAGCGGATAGGAAGAACGCTGGTAGACTGCTTTAAATACTGCACTTCGCCTAGCATTTCAACCAGGACTTCGATCCACTCCTCCCGTGTGGATGTGTCTCAGAGTGCCCCTGCTGTTGACGCTATACGGGGTTGCTACGAACAGCAGTCATCACGAACCGTAAAGTGCCCGTACAGGTCGTACAGCGTCCAAGGTGTACAACATAAAACTGCGCTTCGTGGAAAAGGGTGAACAGACGTCTTTGCCGCACATTTTCGAACTTTTACGCGCTGATATAAACACGCGTACAAAGGCACTAAACACGCGCTATCCTTGGGCCAGCTTTTAAAGAAATGAGGAGCCGACGCCTCTGAACGACCGGCGCATAGAGCGCGCTCGAGGAGCCGCCTACAACAGCGGAGCTTAGCACGTTCGTCTCATTCCTTTCCAAAGACGGAGATGCGGAACGCACCACGGCACAATGGCGCCGACCGTCTCCGGGGTCCGCGCGCTGTCCCCTCAAGCGAAGCCCCCCTCCCGGCTCAATCCGCTGCGGGCGCTTCGGGACGTCTTGCGCGCTCTTCGTGCATGGGGACGTAAAAACGAGCGCTGGTGCATTTCCGAGAATAAATGCTGCCAGACACGCGCGCAGGCGTACGCTGCACATTGACAAGCGTGCGAGCCTGTACAGGGCGGGTCGGCGCAAGCAAGCACAAAAGAACTCGCTTTTACGCTCAGATAAAACTGTACAAAGAACGCGGCTCCACATAACGATGGCGTACAAATGTAGAAATCCCGAAGTTTTTTTGTCTGCGAACGCGCTGGATAGAATCAAAACAGTAATAAAAACAAAGCCTTCGATGCGATGACAAGGCTCTAAAGAAATGACAAGAGGCGTAGAAAGAACAAGGCAGAAATGTACTAGGAAGGACACGCTTGAAATGGACCTATAGCTTGGTTGTCGTACCATGCGCGAGCGGTGTGGGGATGCAGGCGAGCACGTCGTTCCTTCTTACTATACCCATGCATGCCTCGGGCACTAGAAGAAGCGATAGCGCCGAGCAGAAAAAAAAAGTGAAGATAAGCGGACCAAGAGACTGGCCGGCTGTTTTTGAGGACGAAGTGAACGACGAGAGGGGCGGGTGCCTGGTGGTGAGACGAGCGCCAGTTTTGCGTCGCCACCTCGGCTCTTTCGATCGGATGACCAATTTCATTGAAGAGTGCAAACCCCCCCCCCCCCCCCAATGCTCGCCTCTCCCCGACTCTTCCTATTCCCTCCACTTTCCACCTCTTTACTCTTGTCACGACTGGCCGCCGCTGTTGCAGCGAGCCGCCCCGGGTTCTGTACGCACTCGCGTGCGAAGGACGGCGCGCGTATATACCGACCGCCCGGGTTCCCCGCGTTCATCCGCGATCACTGAAGAAAGAAAAGAAAAGAACGACAGCCATTGGCGCTGCACAAAGAACCGCCTTCGTTCGTTTTCGTGCCCCAGCGAGCCGCAGGCCGAAACCCGCGAATCTTGCGGAGGGGGACGGAGCTGCAGAAGAAGAAGCAAGGATAAGGAAACGGTTCCAAATCCTGCTGTTTTGTCTATCTGCCCGAGGTCCCCCTTATTTATCTCCCCTTCCATTCTTTTCGGCAGTTTGGCTTCCCGTACGTGCCTGTGAGGTTTCCAGTCCTGTCCTTGCTCTCTTACGTGTCTTTCTTTCCCGTTTATTTGGATTTGATACATTATTCCTGAACCCGCGCGCGGCTGCTGCCCCTTGCTCCCCGCGTATCGCGCCCCTGCCCCGCCGTGTTATCGCGGGACGCTGTTTCTCCGTGCCAACACTGCAATCCTAGACTTCTCCTGTTTCTTTATCATCGTTTTCTCTCTCTTCTTTTTTTTCTTTTTCTTCCTCGCATTCTTGTGAGCAGGCGTGGAATGTCGGCGGCAGGCTCTTCTTTGGCTGTGCCTGTTTGCATTCGCCGTTTGCCAAGCGCACGCGCCGCCGCTCGATTCGCCTCGTTGTTTATGTTGTAGTTGCGTGCGCGGGGCGTCCCCGTCTTGTTTAGGGACGGCTACTCCTTCGCAGAGCGCTAAGAGCCAAGCGGCTGTATTGGGAGCTTGAAGACCCTGACAGCTCGGGAGACGCGGCAAATGGCCTGCTGTCTCTCCCTTACGGGTTCACTCTTGCAGTTCTTCCCCTACCAGGCCCGCCCTTTGTCTCGGACTCTCTTGCTTTATTTTAGTCTCTTCGTCTCGAACCATGTTTTGCGTGGAACGAAAACGTAGGCGAGTGTAACTACAGAAAAACAAGCTGAGTTAGGTGGTAGTTTCGGTCTATGATAACGTAAGAGTTAAATTACAAAAAAAAAAGTAAAGGACAGCGTGACACAGGAGGAGTAAAGAGAACTGGTCTTGCGCTCTTTAGTCCTCCCATGTCGCGCTGTTTTCGTATTTTTCGTAATCGTGTACTAACCAGCCTCTCTGAACACATTGTTCAGCAATGAAGTCTGCGTAAATTCTTAGAACGGTAGATATTATTTATGTGCGAAGGATACCTTCCGAGCCCTATCCGAAGGTCGCGCGATCGAATCCCCGCCTAGCGGCCTCATTTCGATGGAGGCGAAATGCTACAGGCCATCGTACTGTGCAAGGTCAGTGCACGTTAAAGAACCACAGTTGGTCGAAATTTCCGGACCCCTTCACTGCGGCATCTCTCAGAAGGTAATTTTAACGTGTACGGTATTCCGCTATACGCAATGACGTAGCTGCATACTGCATAGCTTATGGCGCTTTTTGTTGCCGTTAAGTGGCGCCAGCTATAGGTGATAAACAGAACAAGCAAACTCGTAATCTATGTCCTCCGATATTCTGGTAGCCACTCGCTAAGCCTACAGCGTCGGTAATTTGAGTGTGACTCTCAGAAACGGTGTCGAAGTACTTTACTGGCGTCGCAGGCACTTTACCGTCGTAGCTTCATGACACAAAGCTGAGAAAAGTATCCCAAATCGTGGCTACGTCTCAAATCGTCGCTTTGGGGCGTAAAACCCCATCAATAATAGTTAACGCTCAATAAACAGACCTTTTATACGGGTGTTATTCTATTTTTATTTACGGCCGTACCGTAGTATTTCTCTTCGGTGGTGTAACTGAAATCCTTCCCCTAGTTTACTAGTATGCGAAGATACTCGCCCGGCAATTGCTTTTCGCACTTTCATATAATATTGGACATGTTCATCGCCGTCTGATAAACGAAAGGGGCAACAAATCAGCAGCTTCATACGAACCCGTGTCGTCCTGCAAACAAGAGACGACAGAGCCCGGGACGACACTACCCAGAACACGCACAAGTACGGACACTCATCCACGCCGCTGCCGACACCGAGAAGTGGGCAACGAGACTGTACTCTACGCTTCGTCCTCCCTGAAAACAATTCTCAGGCGTGCAATTTTCCTCCGTCGGTAGGGGTGGCCTTCTGCGTCTCTTCTACAAATACCGTCTACCCTGCTTTAGACAGCGAGGCGTGGCGCCCAGAAAATGCCGGAACACTATACATCTTCGCCCAGCTATCTTTCCTTCGCAGCTCCTTTACGTAGACCAAGACGAAGATGGACTGGACGCCTCCCCGAGTTAACACTCAGGGACACGAGCACATGCGAGGAGGCAATTTCTCGGAACACTCTTGAAGCCTTGTTTTCCTGTCTCGGACTATCTTCCTCTACTTAACTTCTTTCTTATTCGCTTTATTCGCGTAGAGTAACGTACATTCTAGGAAGACATCTAAACAAAGCGTATTTTGCTCGTTGAGGAGAGTGTTCTCTATCAAAAGCATGGCCTTGCAACTATAGAGCGCCAAACATAACCAGTCCCGTAGATCTGGTATTCTTTTTTTTCGCGAGCTCTTCAAAGCGGGTGGCAAGGCGTCGTCTGTAGTTGGCGCGGTTGACGTACTTTAGCCAGAGCAGAATAAACTGTCATTATTTTAGAAGAAGGAGTAAATAGGCTAGAATGTTTGCGCCAGTAGTCTGACCCTGATTGCGAATACGTTTGCGTACAAGGAGGCTTCCTCTCGTGAGATTTAAAGCGACTTGACGTAATAAAGCCTAAAACGGGCGAATCATATCATCTGCCTGCCAGACTACAGGTCGAGTTTTTTTCTTTAGGCTGGCTTGTTTGAGAAATGAACTGATATATAGCTCACAACATTCTTCACCTATTGAAGTAACTCTCAAAGGAACCGTGAAATTGTTTTGGTTACGTTGTACAAATTATTCTGTTCGTTAGCAGAGCATATCAGCGCTCTGCGTTAAGTGTATAGCTACAAGGTTTCAACTCTGCGCATCGTTAAAGATCGACGCGGCACAACACAAAGAGCTTTTTACCACCCGAAACCATCCGGCATACAATGGGTACTTAACGGGTGATGTGACTGGTCTACCCTGACTGACGTCAATAAGCACCGGAAAAAACATCTGCATTCAGAAACCGGGGCAAGCGGGCCTTAGTAGTGCTAGAGCGCTGCTGAGTCTTCGGCACAGCGGCTGCCGCGATAGGCAGAACTATCCCTAGCGTGCACCCCGCAGCTAAGCGAGTGGAAGAGGAACAGCAGGGGTAAGGAGAAAGGCGACAGAAATAAGCTCCTAGCTACCTTGGTGCAAGGTGCTTAGCTAAATTTGTGGTGTGAGCGATTTGACGATGACGTCGCCTAAGCAGTGACACAATGTCAAAAAACCGTTGCAGGGACCATTTCAAGGATGCAGCCCATAGTGCCTCATGAGGAAAAAGCTCTTTGGAACCAATCTATGAAGGAATAAAAGTACAAATGTTTGGTGTCGGCGAAAAAAAAAGAAAGGAATAGAGAGATCACTGTCAAAGCAGGGTAACGTATCTATTATATTACTTTCGGCGCAGGTCTAAAAAAATATCTTTTTTTGAAACCTTCATGTTCGGTAACGACAAAGCACCCATTGATTCTACTCTGCAACATGAGTAAGGGAACACAGAAGCGGTTTCTATGATCACATCATTTGTAGTAAAATGACGGCATACACGTATGTTTTCAAGAACTTAAACGATTTTACAAATATCTTAAGGTTACTGGAGGTGGGCTTTGCAGGCATTATTATTTTGATTTTTACTCAGCTTACAATATATTATAAACGATAGGACGTAAGGGTGCATAAATAGTGCGCTTTCCAGTGGCTCCGCCACAAAGGTCCTTTGCGAGTATCTTCAGTAGCCATCAAAGGGGATTGCTTAGCTGAAGTTCGCAATTTTTTTTCCAATTACTCGCACTTGCCTAGTGCTGTAGAATGCATAAGTTTTCTGCGAGGAGACATTTCAGGGGCTAATTCGATTTACGCTGATTCAGAGGCTACCTGTGGTTCATACATTTTTTGTCCTTTATCTTAATTTCGCGCTAGAAATCCAGAACGGGAGAACGTGCAACATGACGATTGATGCTAACGTCACGCTGAATCCTTAATTCCAATCCGCTGTAATGCTAAAGCTTTTAATCCCTCAAGCGCACTCACATCAGAAATCTCCTTCAGTTAGCATCGCCCACTTCGCGAGGTAAGGCGCGCGAACCCGCTGTGTGAATGTTTTAATAAATAAATTTCACGTAATTGCGTAGCTGTTTCCGAATGCACGCTAAAAGAAGGCTGTCAAACTCCCGAGTCCTCCAATATTGTGTCTTTCAGAACCTTTATGTTGCTTAGGGCATTGATCAACCAATAAACCAATCAATAAATTTGTCTCTGTATCGGTCCACCCGTATGTATGTATGTATGTATGTATGTATGTATGTATGTATGTATGTATGTATGTATGTATGTATGTATGTATGTATGTATGTATGTATGTATGTATGTATGTATGTAAGACAATATGTCCGCACTTTCCCCTCCTCGTGTTCATTATGGAGCACCATACATATAAACAGCAACGTTGGTATATAAGTGCGATCTCTATCTATCTATCTATCTATCTATCTATCTATCTATCGATCTATCTATCTATCTATCTATCTATCTATCTGACAGATTTCAAACCTGCCCCGAAAGTTTTTCTGCGCTATGTGGACGACTGCTTTCGTATCCTGCACAAAAACGACGTCGACCGGTTGCTACAGAGGCTCAATGCCATACAACCGACCATAAAATTCACTCTGGAGCGAGAAGAAAACCGCAAGCTTCCTTTCCTAGACGTACTCGTACAGCGTTCCGACGGTGGCCTATCCTTCTCCGTTTATCGCAAAATGACCCATACGGGTCGCTACCTCCACTTTGCGTCCTGCCACCCGACTGGACACAAGACCTCTGTCGTATCGTCTTTGGTTCGTAGGGCCACCCGCTTATGCTCCAACGAAAACGAACTGCAGAGAGAACTTATTACGGTACGGCAAGAACTGTCTAACAACGGCTATTCGTCTGCTTTTGTTCGCAGAATTGAAAAACGAAATCAGCAATCCTCAGCCAGCCGAGAAACGAACTCTTCAAAAACGGGCCAGCATTCCCTACGTACCAGGTATCAGCGAAGCACTCTCAAGAATATTTTCAAAATATGATTTACGCGTAGCGCATGTGCCATCAAACAAGCTCCGCGGTGAAGTCGTCAACGTGAAGGACCGCTTAGAAGCAGAAAAGTTCCCGGGTGTAATCTATAAGATCCCGTGCCACGACTGCAATTTCTGCTACATTGGCGAAACACGAAACTTCATTACACGACTAAAAGAGCACAAACGCGATGTTCAAAATCACCGCCATGTGTACAACGCACTAGCGGAGCATGTGCACAAGAGTGATCACTCTATCGCTTGGGAGAATGCTGCTGTCATAGCCAAAGAGAAGAATTTGACAACGAGACTGCTGCTGGAATCTCTGCTGATACAGACGACACCTGATACCGTTAACAGGACAGATGGAAACATGCCTCAAATCTATGCCCGTTCATTACGTCATATACTTCATATTTAACTGGACAACGGCGCTACGTCTGCTGCATTGTGAAAAAGGAACCTGTATAGGCTCCGAAACGTCAAAACAACCTTTTTGACTTGGTCAGTGACCGTTAACTTCATTACCATATCTATCTATCTATCTATCTATCTATCTATCTATCTATCTATCTATCTATCTATCTATCTATCTATCTATCTATCTATCTATCTATCTATCTGAGTTTACTGTGCACTAAACGATCATAGAAAACCAATAAAGGAACGGGTGGAAGGGCGTTGTCCTAATGATCTACTACAAAGCAGCGGCATTGCCTTCCAGAAAATTGGGGCTATGCCTGGTGGACGTGGGCTCAATGTAAATAGAAAATGGAAGGTATGAAGAAACGGTCGATTTGAAGCCATAATAATCGTCACGCTAAGAAGCATTATTGAAACATATAGACAACTTTAATATCTTTCTCGCATTTATTGTTGGCATACGACACGACTGGAACGTATCATTTCGGCGAGTGTCGTTTCTGCTGATATACGATGCGCAAAACATTGCGGGCCTTCCGTTCTTCCATCATTTACGTGAACCCGGATTTTTCGTCTCGCACGTCGCACATTTGTTAACAAAACGCTTCGATCGACGACGCGATAGGGCGGTAATAAAACTTCCCAGCACGCCTGCCTATACGTCAAGGAACTTCGTGGTCGATACGCTAAACACAGCCTGTGGGTAAATCATATACACGCGATGTCCCGTGCTTGCTTGCTGTCCAATATTTCCCATTTAAAAAAGAATGTATTTCCTCACGAAGTACGCCCCACAGCGGTGGTGTTATTAAGACTGAAACTCAAGAGAGAGAATGAAAGGGAGAGAAAGTCTCTCCACAAACCGCCAACCACGCACCACGGCTCGAGGAGAAAGACATTCGTTTATTCGATCGGCGCGAGGCACGCAATGTCTCTCGAGTTTTCCGAGCACCCGTCCGTCCGCACACAAAACAGGCACCGCCGATTGATGAGCACCGCCGGCGACGTTGATACGGCTTCAGCACGTGACCCAGGAGGAAGGCGGTCGCTCAAAGGAAGTCCAATATATGGATAGGGTCCGCACTTTCGCAGCGCCGAAGATTGATTGCAAAACCCCATTCTCGGTCGGGTAAGCGGATGAGGGAGGAGAGACTCGGCGGCGTTTTAAGCGCACGTTGCGCCCGCGCAATATGAGGGAGCGGCTGCGCGCGCGAGCTATGGAGATTAATAACTATACACGGCGCGCGGAATGGGAAATCCTTAGTCACCGTTATATAGCCGCCCGTACGCCACGAACACAGTCGGTTTCCCCGCTGACGTACCGGCGTTGCAGAGCGATGGAATTCCTCTATACCGCCGCCGTCACCGCGGCAGTGCCTACGGTGCGTCAACAATATTGAAGTGATGAGGTTTAGAGAGACTTATTGGCTCTCTGTGCCGCCGGGCGAGGAGAGTGTGGGGAGAGAGCTATGGTGCTTGAGCCATATGTCTCTCGTCTCTCGTGTTTCACGTGGTGGTTAGAGTTTCAGTTGTACGAGTATTGGTTGACCTTCTGTGGTGGGCATTATATAGTGTGCCTCCGTGGGCTGGTAGTAATAATGCGGTTACCGCGGGCTCGACTTACGCGTTCACATGCGGCGTCCACAACACGTTTCGGGTGACAGGAGCGCTGAAGAGCGAATGCGTGGGTAACACGGAATACTTATTAGAGACATAGTTCTTTGGAGATTTTGGTGTAGCGTCTTCACAGCTGGGACCGTATTCTGAGATGTGTCGCCAAAGGCGATAGTATCGCTTTGGTGACGTAAGTGTCGCCCTCGGTGTCTCCTGCGGTGTGGTTGGCTGGTTGAACAAACCGGAAAAGTGACGGCGTGTCTCCGGTCCGTTCGACCAGCCAATCACACCGCAGGAGACACCGAGGGCGACTCCCTGTGCGTCCACTCCCTGTGCATGAGGACAACAATGTAATGAATTACCGCAATTTATATGCAACCATTTCGCTTGTGTTCTATGCTCGTTTGTGTGCTGTAACGCGCTGTAGGAGTTCCAGGTAGAGAAACGATATGTCCACGCTGTTCGATTGGTAATAGCGTAGCGGTTCGCGCAGTGGAGAATGCTGTTATTGTCTTCAAAATGCATGGAAATGTTTGAAGGAAAGATAACATTTAAAATTTCGCGTGCGAAGTGTACTTTGCCTGACGCCAGTGTAGGATCCCCATTTATGTTTGCGAAATTAAGTTGTCGTCAGCCTCTCTGAAGTAGAGAGAGCCCACTATCGACACGAAAACTCCATTATTGGTTGAAATATGTGCAGCATCGTGGCCATCAGCGTCTGCGCTTCTTTTTATATTTTTTTGCGAGAGTAACACACGCAAAACCGACTCCATCTTGTGGCGAATGTCCTTACAGCACCGAATACGTAAAATATGAGCTGGCACCGTGATGTATTTGAGTATTGCACAGTATGGTGTATTATATATGTATAAATGCGAGTGTATACTAACACGTGGTTCAACCAGAAATATACTCCAACCAAGGAACAACGCGTCCGGCATGGTTATGCCGCTTTCTGCGCTGAAGTCCCGTAAAAGTAAACGCGTGTAACGTTTTTGAAAGTCCACCGCAAGACGCAATAGAAAACGGCGAAACAAGATAGCCTCGTCGCTGTGCCAGGCTCCCGGAAGTGCAGCAGCAGCCCGACACTTCCGCTCGTCCCTGCAGCGTCGCGTGTCGTGTTACGTTGTCCCCCCCATCTCTCTACGAGCCGCCGACGGATTGAATGTCCGCGATGCCCGGGGACGGGTCGAACTCGTGCGCACATCTCCGGGAGCGAAGCATTTGCCTCAGAAACGGGACGACGACGCGCTCGCGACGCACGCTACATCGTACGTCGGATTCGGACACGACGCATGGTTGGATGTTAGGAAGGGGAAAAACACGCGAACCGTCGCCTGTTTTTTTTTTTTTCTCTTTATATCTTATTTTCTTTACTGGGCGGAGCGAAATGGCGCCGCACACCACGCTCGCGGGGAATAGATTACATTAGGGGAAGCTGTCAGATTCCTAATGGATTATGTGCCCCCGCACCGGAGCGAGGAGAGGGGGGGGGGGGGGGGTGCTACAACCACCTCCGCACCGCAAGTCCGTCCACTGGAAAGGTCTAAAGCAAAAAAAAAATGCATTGACAGGAATAGAATGGGAATTTCGGCGGTTCCGGCAACGATGAAGAAGAGACGAAAATAAAAACGTATGAGGGAAGGAAGAACGAGGATGTCGGGAGAGATCTGCCCCCTGGAAAATTGAAATGGCGGACGAGTGGGGAGAAACCCTCACCCCTCCCTCCCCCTTTTCCCTGCGGCCTCATGCAAGCTGCGCTTAAGCGCGAAGTGATGAGCGCTCTCAATGTATACGTCCGTCTTAGACGGCCGGGGCATCATACAGATTGGCGAAACGCGATGGTAGAGGAGTTAACGGAATCTACAGAAGTGCGTCAGTAAGAAGTGTTAAGAGATGTGGAGGCGAAGAGTGTAACAAATCGAAATAACTTGTGTTTCTTATTTTTTTTCGTTCCGTATATAACTTTGAAGTCCCAATTTTGCTGGTTCAGGTGTTTGCGTTTTCTCTGCTTCCCTTGATAAGGAGCTTAGTGTGGTCTTGCTTGTTTTTCTTCTGTTGTGGTCCTTTGTAGGAGAGAAGACGATATTGCATTCGTTGGGACAGAAACGAGAGTTATGCCCGATGTTTTCGCTCTTTTTCTGCAGTGGTATTTTTGTTTACTTTCACTAATTCCCTGTCTCCGCACTCAGATTTTCATCTTTGTAATGCCCTCGCGGCTATCTCAGTGTCATTCGATGCTCCCCCAGGAAGTCCTTGCTTCATTCGACACCGTCAGCTCAGGACAGGAAAGGAGTAACAAAACAGGCTTTAGACTTCCTTTGCTTCTCTTACCGCTTCTTTGAAGATACTGTGTCAAGCTCCGTACTTCTCTGCTTACTTCATGCGTTCTTGAAATTACTTTTTCTTCTCTCCTTTTTTTTTTAATTCCCGGAACAGTCTCTGAAGATGAGTTTCGAAGACTCTCTCTCGCCAACGAGATCTTACAAAAGCATCTCCAAAAAGAAAAATATGGGAACTTCTTTATTTAGTGATTATTTTCGTTTGACCCGAAAAAAGAAAATGTTCCGAGATGCGTCTTCTTTGAAGCCTCCCAAGACTCGCACAGGGGACGGAGATAAGCTTTTGAGTGATACGCTTCTCAGGCAAAGGCTTACGATGTTACTGGCGGAACGCAATCCTTTCGGAAGAAGACATGCATCAACTTCAATCTTCCTCCGCAGTTCGCCTCCGTCTCTTTCATCTTTCTCCGAGGACCCCCAGCTTTCCACGTTCTCGTTTGGTTTCGGTATTCTGAGCCACGTATTTCGTTTACTTTCCGTTTCGCGGCTCGCTGCCGTAAGTAGCCCGGGCCCCGTACTTTCGCAATCACTAAAATACTTCGTCATGAGAGCTTTCTACTCCGTTTGCATGCTCCACGCGGGGGCTAAGTTTGGCATGCACTCCCGAGAATGGTTAGGAGCCCTTCGGAGGCATCTCTGAAATCTCGAAGAGTGATTACTGAGAATGCTCTCTTTTTTCTCTCTCTTCTCTATTTTGTGCCTGGTTTTGGGTCATTTTTGTATTTCGATATAATATATCTCCGTGTCACCCTATTCTTTCAAAGAGGAAAAAAAAAGAGGGAAGTCGGCTTTTAGATGTATTGAACGGTTATAGTTTAGTCAGATACCACTTATACAGCACAGAGACAAACGAATGTAGAGCTCAGTCTTGAAGATTGCAGTTTTACTTGGGTAGATATAGAAGATTAGTCTTACGCCACAATGAATTCTTTTTTCTAATTTTAGTGACGTACGGGTAATAATATGCGCTTTTTCTCATCGGTGATAGTTTACCAGCATCGCTTCTTGACTACATGACGTTTAAAAAATCCGATATTAATCCGACGATATTAATCGAGATTTCTGTGCTACAATGTGGCTCTAAATCATACCTTGGTGAGGGTGGAGATTTGATAATGGCATAAAAAACGAGCAAATTTTGTTGCATAGTTCAAATGTTCCAACCTCTACAGGAATGAGGGCAGTTAACACGTGGAATTATGACAGTTCCTCAATATGTTTGCTTGCGTCTCGTGAACACGGAGTCTCTACGAACGTCAATCTTTCCGAGGAGACGGCAATGACGAAGGAGTCTCGTTTGCTATACGTGACAGTTTAACAGTATCCGGTCTTAGAAGGCGATTACCTTATATGCCTAACTGACGTCGTCAAAGTCGCAGCGTGATGAAGTGCGCAATAAAAAGGGGAGGGTGGTGGTGAGGTGTCGAGCTGGTCGCAAATTGTCACCGCTTGTGGGAAATCTGCGACTCTGTTTTTCCCGTCGTGGTGTGTAGACGTACGATCAAGCGAGCAGTATATGTCATTCCTTAACGCTTGACACGTGCCTCGCGATCACACGCACCGCTGTGTCATAGAAGAACCTAATCTGAAAAAGCAACGACTAGTTAGTACTCAGGGCTGTGACAAACATGCCGGAAGGCGGGACGATGCATGCACCCGCAAAAATGCACAAGCATAACGTCAGGAACGCGTATACGCACGCTGAGACCTGTAGGGGGAGGGAGGGGGAGAGAAGACACACACACACACACGCTGCGTGAAAGAGAGCGTGAGAGAGAGAGGAACATACGATCGTGCCTGTGTCTCTTCGCACGCACGAAGAGACACAGGCGCAACTACACAAGTGCCAACGTCGACAGGAACGGGCTCATCGCAAACGCTAGCCACCCGTCCCCCCGCTTTTGGCAGTTGCGATGGAAAACACGTAGGCTCCGCGGTGCTAGGAAGCGAACACGGCGAGCGGTGACGGCATTGGCTGGTGTGCGATGGACTGCGCGGTCGGTGTTGGTGTTCGCGTCTCTTGACACCCAATGTTGGACGGACGGGACGGCGCTGTGCGGGAAGCCAGCTCGGCGCTACATGGGGGGGGGGGGGGGGGGGGGGGGGAGGGAGGCGGCCTAATAAAACGGCTCGCTGCATGCATATTTGACGACTCGGCAGGGCGCGTGACGTCTCCTTCCGGCCTTCCCTGCCTTACCTCCTCCCCTCGGCTGCCGCGCCCCTCCCAACGCGCCTTGTGCCACAGGGGTGCATTTACTTCTTTCTTTCCCCACTTTCCTTGCTTTGCACGTTGGGTTTTCCCCCGTTTTGTCCCTTACTTTTCCATGTACTTCCTTTTTGCTTATGGCTTCCGAATCCGTGCGGTCTTTCGTATAAAATGGGCAAATGGAGCACTTAATCTACGACAAAAGCTTTTTTTTTATGTATCACTGTAAGCTTTTGCCTTCTTTTCTCAATGGATTCAGCAACGAAGGCAAAAATGGCACATAGTAGAGAAAATGTGTTACAACTAGCCCTTTCTGAGCGAGACGAGCAGTGAAACGCTTTACGCACTCTGCCGGTATAAAAGTGACTGGGGTTTCCTCTGTGCGGTTTGTATTTTATACATGACGCTGGAAAGGGCTCACGTTCCTTCTCTGAGGAACGATTCGTTATCCATGCGGCCTTATGAACTACAAAATATAAAGAAATCGGCTTTTGTTACACCTGTGTGATACCTTAAAGCAAACCCTGCCGCACAACTAGTAACTGATTACGTTAAAGTCCGGCAGCGTACATTTTTGGGCAAGGCGCCTGTAAACCTTAATACGAAGAATTACGCATCGTTTTCAGTGCGGCGGGCTTTCCCTCCATGTAAAATTACGCGCATGCCCACACATCCAGGGCTGGGGTACGTGGGTATGCAGCATACGTTATTGTCAAGGTCACCGCTACCTACGGTTGTATGCCACACCTGATTGGACATACGGACGTTGACAGGATTTAAATGTGAAGCCTTTCTTGCGAACAGCAGCCACACTTTGACCGTACTATCTATCTATCTATCTATCTATCTATCTATCTATCTATCTATCTATCTATCTATCTATCTATCTATCTATCTATCTATCTATCTATCTATCTATCTATCTATCTAATTGATATGATGCCATATATTGCCATAAAAGGCATGTGCAATAGGTTATTCTTTTACTTTGTCTACGCTGTAAATTGAACGGTGTATTGAAATTCCTCGCTTATAAGATGGCTCCACGTTTTCCTTTCTCCCCTGCTGAGTTTGCGTACACAAAACAACTTCACGCGCTGCACTTGGTTCGCTAGGCCCGGATCGCCTACTCCTTATATGGTCGTGTGCTGTTTCTTGCTTTCGCTAATGAGCTTACATTTAGGCGTCGCGCCTACCTTGTTAAGTATGCTTTACTCGTTATTTTACTATCTTCTAGGTTTACATAGCTAGTTCCGGCTCAGTGAAACTGCGCCGGGTAAATAACACCTACAGGGCTCACGAAAAAGCTGTAGCATTTACTTCCAGTGCTACCTATGACTATTTTACATGACGTTCCTTCACGCAAGTCAAATTGCTGCAATGTAGAAATCTGCGTATGGCGCCGTCTGCAGTTCCATTATGTGAATCCCAAAGGAGGCATATACAGCGACTCCATCGGTGAAATCATCCCAGTGTCACCTTCATCACCTATAATGGCGTTACGTTGTAGTGCCAATGTGCTTTCTCGTATTTAAACTATTTTATGTATTAAATAAAAATACATCTGGCGTAATAAAGCTGAAAGGAAAAAGTGAGAAAGGGACAGAAATGCTAACCTGATGGACACCATGTTGGCAATACTTGACGAAGGAAGCAACTGAGTAGTTAAAGCAAAACAGGAGGCGAAATAAGGAAGGGGTCACTGTAACTGTAGCGGATCCACATTTACAAGTCTTTCGATATTAGAGAAATTACATGCGCACACTTTTCATTGTGGGTGTATGATAAACCGAGGAATTGTGCCTGCTCAAGGTATCGTGTGCAGTGGGCGAAGAGAGATGTGGAAGTCCTTACGATGGTAGTTCAAAGGCGGGCTGCGGCCGGCGAAGTGCTCGGAAGACGCTCAAAATACAGAACTCAAGTGCTTCGTTCCTAACATAAAGCAGTACTAGCTAATTAGCAGCTCTCTCAAATCGTCACCTTGCACCGGCAGGCAGGAGTGACGCGTCTGCTCCTATCGGTGTGAGGAGTACGTACGCAGAATGTTTCATCAGATTAGCCATTTCTTTTGGATGCTCCCCATGGACAATACTGAGGGAGTCGCCTTTCACCTTTTCGTCACGACCGTCAATTTTCGTGCGTCATTGTTCCCGTGCCATGATTACTCTTTTATTTCTCGGAACACAAGGAGACAAGGCTGGCAGTATTAGATTTAGAGACTGCGTCTTCAACGTCACTCTAATTGGAAACCGGTGCTCGGGCTGGAACGTGTGACTTTATTACGGCCACAGGTTGTCGTACGCCACAATCAGTGATCTCCACATCCCGCGTAGATACAATGAAGACAGTGCTGAAGTTCCTAAAAACACCGCACTGGAACGAGCGATCGTAACGGCAAGTGTAACAACAGCGCAAGAAAGGAGGACGAACGAAAAACACGTTCACAACTTTGTTGGCACTTCTTCGTTCGTCCTTGTTCCTTGCGGCGTTGTTAAATTTGATATGATCTACAAACAAGCCCACAACTACGCCCTTCACGACTGTAACACGGATGTCGCACACCATACAGGAGTGACTGGCTCTGGTATTGTGCTTCCTCACACACACACACACACACACACACACACACACACACACACACACACACACACACACACACACACACGCACACCCACACACGCACGCACGCACGCACGCACGCACGCACACTTTTCTCTCCACCTTTCAGTTTCTCCCATCTCTTTCGCCTCCCTGCCTTTATCTCTCTACCATTTCCTTCTTTCCTTAATAAAAGAAACTTCAAAACGTAATTTATTACAGCTATAGGTTCAGATTAGGACCCAAGTTTCTATCGCTTGTCCCTTTTTTTATATATCAGGTTTAAGGTTTCTACCAAACACATTCCATCACTGCCTTCTTCTTTCCTCTTCTGATGGCGGGTTGAATAATAACGAGAGGAGAAAAGCGAGAATAAGCGCTGGCAAATGGCGAACGAAAGCCGGAACAAGGAAGTGAGATAGGGAGCGGTCGGCGCTCCGCAAGAGACGCGCCCTTTTTCCCGTAGAAAAAAACGCTACGAGAAAGCGCGCTCGCGGCGTTAGGGCACAACCGTCTCCATCGTCGTTTCCCAAATTACGGCGCGTGGTCCCGAGCCACCCTCCTCCTTTTTTTTCTTTTTTTCCTCCAACCGTCCTCGGTCGGGTGCGCTAGCAATCCACCCCGTTTGCAAGCCGGAGCCAACGTCTTGGAGGCCTCAGATCGATGTACGAGGCGGCGGCCTCCGCAGCCCCGAGGCGTTTCCCCTCTTCACCCTGTTGCCAGTTGTCGCGCCGCTCGGCCCATCAAATATTAAAACCTCCGGGGCAGAGCTCAGCTACGCCTATCCGCCGCTGACCCCTGGGTGTTTAAACTGAGAGACCCTTTCTTGCCTGTTTCCTTCCTTTTTTTCCCCTCTTCTTGTTACTTTTTCGCTCACACGATGGAGCTTGAGTTCCGTCACGCTCCTGCCACCCGCTCTGTTGCTGTCCTAGGGCGATGTTGCGCAGTTTTATTTTATTTAAATAAGGAAACATAAAAGGAAGTACCAGTGGGAGGCTTAGTCACCATGCATGCAGCAGCGATGGCTGCGGCATTCTTTCTTGTTTTCGTTCCTAAGGGAGTTCATAAAGGCAATATAGAAAGGACACGTTATATGAAAAATGATATTGTGGAGCCCAACATCTTCCAGAAATGCATGACCGAGGCTATATCGCAGGGCTCAGAATTAATTTCTGACGGCAAGCGTCCCTTCGACGCACGCATATGAAGCATGAGCGTCGTTGAATTCGAGTTTTTCAAATATCGACACGGTTCGACATGCTGTGAGCCTCGTATAGCGAGCGATATAATATGTTCTTCACATCGTCAAGAAAACGTTATTCTTAGGCGCGCTTTTGCGGGATTCCGCGATCTGCACACTTGGTGCTACAACATTACACCCTGTTTTATCGTTGCGAGAAATCACCCGCTTTATGTCGAGCGTTGAGAAAAACATTATATATAGCATTATAGCTTCGGCTACCGCATGCATGTAAGTATGAGACGTAGCGCTTCAATATTACATTTATTGGTCGATGTTTCGGTCAGACCCTGAGCGCAACGTCTGCTATATATATATATATATATATATATATATATATATATATATATATATATATATATATATATATATATATACAAACGCATATCAAAGCCCAGAGGCGAGATTTCCGATCCACACGGGCGCGACCGAATATGTCTGATATTTTTTCCTCGCTTTTCGCATGGCGCCATATTAGTTAATATTTCTGTCGTCTTGTCTACTTTAAAAAAACGGCGATTTTTAATCGAAATTAACTATGTTTATGCTTCATTGAAAACCTCTGGTTCAAACAAGAATTTGCTGTATAACAATGGGTAGTATTTTCTATTCAGTAAATACAGGGATGCTTGCAGTTCACCCTACGTATCGGTTTGATAATTCAATATTGCACTTTTTGAAATATTTATTTATTGCGGCTTATGTTTTGTAAACGTGACTGCAGTTTCATTCTAGGAAAATTATAAGTTAGCCTCAGTTAGTCGCATTAGTAAGAAAACGTACTTTCCGAAAAGCACAAATCATAATAAATTCGTGGATTTATTCAGCTTTATGATCTAAAACTAGACAGTGTCCATTAAACACGTTGAACCGAGTTTCCGTAGAAATAATTTTTGCTGCAGCTTTCTTTCTTCTTTTAATGTGACCGATTGATTACAGGAAATGAGAGATACTATAGTGCTCTTGCAGCGAACCCGAAAATACAATTCAAGCAGGAGCGGTTGAGGCTACGGCGCGTGTGGAAGTGGCGCGTTACTATTTGCCAATAGTAAGCGAATACTAGCCAACCATATCAACCGTTCGGCGCACTTGGCTTTAATTAACAACTCAGCTGATATTCTTACTGATCAGCAGCATTTACCTAACACTAACTAGTGTTCGGCAACATCACCCATCATTTTGGCAACACTAGACAATGCTAGCCGACATTACTGATTATTTAGCCTAGGGTAGCTAGTGCTGACCAGTGTATATAGGTGCAATGAGAGCAAATGCACTTGTCCCCGTAGGTGCGCTGAATGCGGAACCATTGTGCCTCTGTTCACGAAGACCACATCCATATTCCATGGCATCGCGACGTCCATGTCACGTGACGCTATCACGTGGCGTCGTGTGAAACGTCCTCATGATGTCAAGTCACTTCATCAAATGTCGTAATGTGCTGTCGTCATCGTTGCGTCACCACTTGCTTACGTGCGCGACTTTCGGTACCATCCATCATGGACAACGCTCGTTCCTCCGTACGGCATAGCACATAATGCTTTGGCATTAAAATGCATGACAACATAACTGTCGTCGTGGTGTACTCGTTCCGAATTTCAAGACATGTGAGAGGGAAGCGGATGGGCTCTGCATTGCTCGCGTGCTTACGGAAAGCACTTTTCGTTCACATGTCCTCGCTGCCGTTCTCTCGCTTCATCACTTCCGACCGCCTTTTTTTCGAAATTCGTCATGCAGCGCACATTAGGAGAAAATTGATGCCTAGGCTAGAGAAAATTGCGAAAGATATGTTTCTGTGCGCCCGTTTTCGTTTCGTTATTTTATTTTTATATGGGCGTGGAATTGTTAGACACCTGCGTGGAAAGTAATCACCTAGATAATGATCCATTCAATAGCTGAGGGTGTCGTGCTCCATATTTTATATCGCCAAAAAAGAGAGCGAGCGGTTTCGTAAAAACGGAAGACATTATAACTGAGTGCTGAAAGAAAAAAAATGCTAAATGTGCTTAACGGCTAACCCATGCGGCACTTTACGTCTAGTATGTCCCTACCGCTGAAGCTCAAGCTCGAGCTCGAACCCCACTCCGTTACTCTGCAAAACGCTATTTGCTCTCTCTCTCTCTCTTTCTCAACCTCTATCGTCGCGCCGTGGTGTGATCGAGAACCTTTATTTTTTGGTCAGCTCTTTAAAGAGAACCCACGGTGAACGACCTTTTATATCAAAAGAAAAAGAAAAGAAAAACATTGTAAGACGATTTCCTTGGAGGTCGTTAGTGTGTCAGAGGCTGAGTTCACAAAGCCATTACACCTGTAAAGCTTTTCCGCCGTTGACCAGTCGCCTTCACTTTTGATGTGTTTAGCATCGGCCGTGGCTACAATTCGCGCTTAGGAGAAATTCTAACTTATGAAATTTATGATAACACTAGCTGAGACGGCACTTTGTTTCATTAAGATGGCCTAACAGCGTCAATGAAGTGCAGTACAACTGCAGTGGTAAAAATACAAGTATTTTAACGCTACGCAGGCAAAAGTCTGTACCATCTGCCATTCAGCGGTGGTCTGTTATTAAATTTCAATGGTGGTGATTACGATGCCTCCAAATCTGTCTAGCGCCCAGGCTGACTGTTAGGATAGATAGAATTCCAGTGATAGTAACCGATGTATATGTGGGAGCTTCGTTGAATATTAAGTAAAGTTAACTTGAAATGACATACCACATCCATCCGCTATGGTGTGTCCTGCTATAGACGCTTTCTGAGATAAAGTACGCGTTTGTGTGCGCACATGAGGATACTTGTTATGCTGCAGGTAAAGTTGCCCCCCCCCCCCCACCCTCTTTTCTAAGTACGTCAGAATGCATATCTTCGTTGTTCTTGTCCAAGAATACTTACAGGCTATAACTTTCGAGACTCTGTTCTCATGGCCTGCATTAACAAAAACAAACAAACAAACAAACAAACAAACAAACAAAGCTCCTTTGTTAGGCTAGAATTAGTCCTACGAGCATACACCGCGAAACGGGACCTTTTATGCTGAACTGGTAGAGGCGATCAATCAATACCATTCTGAACAGAATCTGTGATAAACCGGCTTCTAGGAAACCTCCATCAATCCTTGATGCCCCATAAAGCTGTGCTTATGAATCCTTTGCTGCATTTGTCTGGACCATATTCTCGCCGGGAACAGTAACATACCAATGACCGCTTAAACAAGAAAGCTAAATCCACCAAAATTCACACAGCGACAAACTGTAGGCAAGACAGTAATCTTTTATGCGAACAATAATAAATAAAGAAAACGATGGCGTAAGAGTAATACTAGTGGTTGGGCTTCGAGTAAAAATTAATGGCCTCCCTTGTTCATGCTCCTTCTCTCGACAAAGTTATATGCTGCAGAATAGTATATAGGCACTGCTTGAATTATCGCACAGGATTTGTTTCTCTGTTTCACAAGTCAAGGTGGTTAATATATGCATACCCCTATGGCAGATTGGCTAAGGGTCATTCTCCCGTAGTGACGCATATGGGGTTGAAATCATCTGTGTTCCATTTTTCAAAGAATCTCAGTAATAATAAAGAAAAGAAAATCCAGTACAAGAAGTTGTTTGGAAGCTATTATTAATTTTATTATCCGATGAGCGAACATCTTTGTTAGAGTGACCAAGTTGGGGGCCTCGTCGAAAGAGAAGGTAAAAAAGAGAGAAACAGTCTAGTCCGCCTAAGGAGCATTAGCTTTGGTATATATCTTGCACATGAGAACGACAGCGAGAGAATAAGAAGAAATTACCTACCGGCGCATAATGGACACCGCGGAGAGGGCATAAGGAGAGCCCTGTCTTGATAAAAATAAAAGTTTAGAGTAGCTATGTGAAACCATAAATTTTGGAAAGTTATTTCAGTTTCTTCAGTTTTTCATCACCAACGCAATAAGAACAGAATGCACTGCAAGATTAGTTCTACATGGGTTCAGAAGGGCTTTCAAGTAGCAGAGACGTCCCCAAAGTCGTCTTCATCATCCATCTCGTGCTAGCTCAATTGCAGATTTCGTTCGGGTACAGGCGACCTCTCTTGAGACGTGTCGTCGAGAATGAGCCGCAAATCTGTCATCGGTGGCGAACGCGCGTTTCACATCTCGTTGCGTACAGTAAAGAAATGTGCGTAGTTGCGCAAGCGATTGCTCCCCCCGCCCCCCGTTTTTTTTTTTTTTTTCTTGACGGCGTTATCACTTCATACACATGAGCGTAACGCGTCGGCGATGCGAAAAGAGGTAGTTCGAGGACTGAGCTGTGGCAAATTTCCGTTCTTTTATGTTGGCAGCATATCAGCCCGTCAGTATAGTATAAGCTGACAGGTTTTCTGGGTTTAAGTAAAATCGGAGCCGCGTGCACTTCTGACAGCTTTTGCTATACTGTAGCAGCTTTTGTTGGCTATTTTCTATTGTTTTATCTATGTTGTTCTTGATTTACCCTCAAATATCATGATTGGCTACGATTACAGGTGATGAAACCGGATGTTTCACAGCGCCTACATCATAAACAGTACATTTTTGACACGTTGATGGCCTCATAGTATACCGGAGATAGATTCCCGTCAATCACCCTTTCTTTCCTTTCTTCATTCTACCGCTCTCTCTTTCTCACGTTGCTCACTAGGATACGAAATTTACTATCCCGCTTCAAAATGTAATACAAACACACGAGACGAAGTCGAAGTGATGATAGAAAACTGCGGGGTAATCTTTTCTGTTGTTCCTTTGTTTAGGGGCGAAGCTCCTCTTAGTCTAACCTTGTCCCATGTCAGGCGTAAGCCGCGCGCCCTCGCCCTCGCCCTCGGCGCGTGCTGTCTTGTGAGAGAGAGAGAGAGAGAACGAAAGGCGCGCATTGTCTATGGAAACGCTCTTTCTTAGATGAACGCTCTACCAGCTCGCAAAGAAGGAGAACGCGCCCTCACCCGCGAGAGACAACGTTGGCGCAGGCAGCGTCTCCTAGCGAGTTTCTTGACTGAGAAATGCCGACTGCTCGCGTTGGAGAACCGTTCACCGGCCACCCGCATATATATATATATATATATATATATATATATATATATATATATATATATATATATATATATATATATATATATATATATAGGCACTGGATCTTGACTTGCAATGAAGTGCCGGTGGGAGATTTCACTTGTGCATAGTTGAACCATGAGGATTCGTTGCGTGCGCGTTAACTAAATTAATCCGGAACTCGGCACGATCTACGATGGACCTCCCGAGCTTCGCCCACTCATCATCATTCACTCCGTGGATATGCTGTAATTTTTTTTTCTTTTGCTGTTGTTGCTGAAACACGCTTTCAGCATAAGGGTAAGCGAAAAAAAATTATTCTAACAGAAGCAAAAGCACGTAGACGAAAAAAAGAAAGTTATGCGTGTAAAAGTAAGCCATTTCTGATGAGCGATGATTTATACCATGTCGTAAGACGGTAGTAATGTATCTGTTGAATTAGGCTTTTTATAACCTCTTTTTGTGCGCGACCTACTTGACTGGCATTTGAAAAGAGTTTGGAAATATTTTTACTTTGTATAATAGGTACTGAGGGGGACATGAGCAGCTGTTGCGCGCTCAATGAAAACAACAGGGACCGTCTCTGACACCGGCAGCATTTGACATTTATTCATAAAGTCATTTATGTATTTATGAAAACATTTACATTGACTATGGGTCGTGATAATAAAACAGCAGGATTTGTGGAAGAAAGTGGATTCGTTTTGCGATAAATCCGCGCTATTCCAGAGGCCGTATGCACAAGACTTCTCATATTTAATTAGGCTTCTTCCTATTGCTCCCATCGCTTCGCTAATCATATGTCCAGGCTCGGAATTGGCTGAAATATTCCCTTAGAAAAATGTTAAGCGTAAGATTTTCTTTTTCGAATACAGGCCCTGCTTGCGGATCTACTGGTATCACTTTTTTACATAGTGCTGTCTGGTTTTTGTCAACCGTTTTGTTTGATACCTGCGATTTATTGACGCTTCCCGTAGAACAAGAGCACAAATTGAAAATTTGAACCTGCTCATGTCCAACACCTTTAAAGGAGTAAGAAATGGCATAAAACTCCCAGCCACTAATCTCAGCGGGTCCACTAAACATGAAGTTAATGTAAGGTGCCTGCTTCGGAAACCTTTAATTTTAGTTCGCAGCACGAGAAACTTATGTTAGCTGTTTTATCAAGCACCTATAAATTTCTTTAAAAAACAATCTTTCCTGATCTTTAAAATCCTCCCTTATAGACATCATCAATAAAGTTTTTCCATCCATCCATCCATAGACATCATTCCAGAACACCATTCGCGTTACGCTATACTGTTCTTAACTGGTATCGGTAAGCGAGAGGCCCCTCTTCTGTTCCGACTTACCATTTATTTCCGTTACGTTGTACCTGCAGGGAAGGGCAACGAACTTGCTTCGATGTTATTAACTTTTCCGGTAAGGCCCAGTGTTTTCGCCAGACACCTAACCTTGACTTCAGCCTTTTAAGACATAAAACAAAAGATCATTTAGCCTCTCTACAGGCTGCGAGATTATCCACGAAGAACTCCAGCAGACCTGAACAACAGAAACGCTTCCACAGAACGCCTTCTTCTCGGAAGCACCGGTGCGGACCGTAATCGATTGCGCTGATTCAGGAATTTCGCAATCGTTATTCCTGCCTGCCCAGTGGAGAGGTTCTAGTTTCTTTTTTTTTCTTTTTTTTTTTGCCGTCTTCGTGTCGTGCCGGCCAACAGAAGGCGCGGAGCACATTTACGTTCATGCAAAGGTATTTCCCCACTGAGCACAAACATAGGGACAGAAAATGCGGAGGGGGACGCGGGAAGAGAGAAAACTGAACGGATTGATTTTCGGTTGCGGCGAGCCGCAACCGAAACGGTGCTCTTACTGGGTCGGAGACGAAACCATTTCGTTCGCGCCTAGTAAACAGGAGACACACCCTTCTTGCGTTGCGAGGGTGTTGCAACGCTTGCTGCGTATCGACTGGCTATACATCCAGCCTTCGGGTACATCTTCCTCGATGCCGTGCCTCCGGCAGTATTTTCATCTCGATTGATGCGCCGGTTTTTCGTCTCCTGCCGGCACCTTAGTAATGATGTCCTTTTTTTTTCTCTATGTTTGTTCTCTATTTTGCTTTAATCTTTTGCTCCGTGCAGTGTTTCCATTTGGCGTCGTCTCATTGATCTGGGGACACCAATACCCGCAGTGTGACAACACGAAACCAACCTGCCGTAGCCGTGTCTCGTAACACGGTTCATTTTTCCTTGACAGCAAAGAAAGCAATTACTTATTGGCCTTTGTTTGTGCCGAACTTATAGACGCTCTTCTTATGCATTTCAGGGGAAGAAAATTTTTGTACATATAACAACGACAGATGACACCTCGCCTGCAGGGTTTCGATTCTGCGGTTATTTGTCTTTCTCTTTGGGCATTGTTGAAACCTAATTCAAAGTTGCTTGTAGCCACTCAGGCCGTCGATGACGTGACCGTTGCTTCTACGTATACTTGTGCACTCAAGCATTTCTTTCTCTCTAAAGATAACAATGAACGTTCGAAATTTTGTACTCGTGATATCCTGATATATATAAAAAGAAATAAAACAGGCTAGCGACGTCATTGATCCTCAAAGCACCTAACACGCAGGTAAACATGAAATCGATGGCGCAGTCACCATTTTCCAACGAGGCTCATCGACTCGAGTACCGCCAGAGGGGGCGCTCAACCTAACCCACAAGACGAAAACGTTGGCCCCTCTCTTTTTTTTATGTGTGTGTGTGCAGTAGCGTGCGTAGCTGCTGACGTCTACTAATATAGAAATGCGTCTGGGTTCACCCCAGAGACGTTACGTTCTCGTATGAACGCGTGCTGCTGCCATAGCGTCTTTTATATCTCATATGCCGGAGAGCCACGTACATGTTCTTTATGCCTTCACGTTTCTGCATGAATGTGACCATCCGGTTCGCGCTCAATAAGTGAAAAGACAATGCCGCTAGGGGCTCAATTAAGAGATCCACGCGGGGACATGCCCGCGCGAGCTCGTAAAATAACCGTGCCGGCCAGCACCAAGTTTTGCGAGCCCCGTGCGCTCGAGTACTTGCTACAGCTACGCCAGCAGGCAACCACCAGCGACACCTCCCCTCCAGCCTCCAACAAAACCCTGCTCATACGTCGCTCTCTCCCACCTATTTCCGTTGCTCGTAACTCAGAGCTGACACGCCCACCACGAAGCACACGCCCTGCGAGCTCGCTCTGTAATGCTCTAGAGAGGCTACAGCGGGAATACGTCCACGTGGAGAGGCGACAATGGAAAACGCTTCAATTAAGCGAGATTCGCACCGACTTCGCGGCGTCCGTACGCCGTTCGCTACGGTTCAACAGGGTCTATGTGAAACACTCATTGTTTCGTCGCGTGCTCAAAAGCATTTGGCGAGGCACCCTCATCTGAGATCACCCCTGATGACTTCGAGTTTGCACGGAACGAGCAAAACGAACTGCCGCCCCTTCTTATGAAGGCAAATGGAAACGAAAACGAGAAACGAAGCCCGAAAGCTCCTAACGTGCTTGTTCCGCGTGCATTATACAGCGATCCTAACGTCAACTGGACGGTTAGCATAAGAGTGTTTTACAACTTACGGGAGCACGTTTACCTCGCACTTATTCGCTTCGTACACGGCATATACGTTTATCAAGCATGTGTACTGTCCCTAAGTAGGAGACTCCGAGCACAGATGAGGAACGAGATATAGTACGAGCATAATGTGTGTTTGCTTTCAGATCTGGGACACGGCGCCTCATTTGCATGAGGTGGTCCGTCTTGCTGACCTTTCTTGGCCATGTACACGCAACCTGAGCCAGAGCCAAAACGCTCTGTTTAGATAGGCGCTTCCGAGCTGCTGCTGCTAACAACGCGAGAGAACTCGCGTGTAGATGTTGCCGGTGATAGGCACAAGCAAGAGGTTGGCACTGTTGAGGGCATGTTATGGAATTGTCGTTCCGGTGATGTACTTGCAATGATATTATGATACTTGTAGGGCTTGTAGAACTCATACTTGTGGGTCTCTTTTTTCTTTTCACTGCAGGCATGTCCATTGTGTTCTACTTCTACTCTTCCTTGTGCATATCGGCAAGTCTAAACAGCCATGCTAGCGTTTGCCGACCACGGTGCTAAACAAACCGTAGCACACGACTGTTTTGTCTCCTCATATGCCCTGCGGTTGTCCTCAAACCTCAACTTCAAAACAACGACTGGCCGTTCTAATACAGGAAAAGTGATTTACAGGGGAGCTTTATGTAGATATCGCTATACGTTTTTCTTTTTCGTCATCAGCAGTGTGCACCAGCAGTGTGCACCGATCTTCGTGCACCATGCTACTCGCCATGGTAATCATGATTCCTACGCCTAAGAAAGTGCTACTATTGAACCGCCAGTGTCATGAGCGGTGCTCGCACAGTGGTACCACTACTCTGCTACTAAGAACGAGGTTGCATATTTGGTTCGCACCGACGACAGCCACATTCACTGGTGGCATTTATTCGTAAACATTCGTGTTTAGCATTCGGTTGCATCCTTAGAAAACACCAGGTAGTAACAAGTGAAGTGCTACCAGCAATTACGTTTTCTTATACAGTCTGTGGTGTATGTGGTGAAGTTTGGGCACACCAAACCAAATAATCTGACGCGGTTTCATTGTTTCGTTCGAATGAAGTGCTGTATATGGAATTTGCTTCTTCTTTTTGGTCCCCCGTGATGATGACTCCTCGAACCATGTGTGTTACCATCCATTATACTAGGAAACTGGTATAATTACGTTTCAATCATCTCGGCTATTGAAAAGCGAATTTCTGAGAACATACACAACCAAATACTTCAGCACGTAAGACAAAGGCTAATATACTATTCTTTATTAATTTTTTTCTGCAGGAAGAAATACTTCAAGTAGATGTTTCCTTTGAACATAAAGAAAAGCGTAGATTTGCATATCAACGAGACGAGGTCATCAGATTAACAAGAACTTCTCGCTTAGGCACCATTTCAAATTTTCCTATAGATGCATGCCAACTTTATACAATATTACGCGACGAAGATAAACGATCTCAGGAAATGGAATCTGGTGGTCTGTGTGAAATTCACGTAGTTAACCGACAAATTCAAGTTCTGAAGTTGAGAAGCGTGCGAACTTGAGCTTGTTGGTACTCCTTCATAGTATACAAACAGCGCGAAAACAACGAGGACGACAGAAGAAACAGGACTAGCGCTGACTACCAACAACTGCGTTTATTTTTGCAATGCAAAGATATATACGCTTCTGGAAGAGGAAAAACAACAGAGAGGGGAGGGAGAGGATCCTACCAGCACATGCGTACATGCCGTGCGTGGTCAAGGAGCGTGGAACGCTTTACCGCGAAGATAGCTATTCTCTTTGTCAGATAGTGTGATAGATGGGGAGCTGATACATGACGGACGTGCAACCTGAATGGCGAAGGCTTCATATATTTCGCGAGCGCGGGAATCGCGATACTAGCGCGCAATGCGCGTCTGGTGGAAGAATGGGGTGCAACCACACACGGCACAATGTATTGCCCCTAAAACTCGGCTCGCTGTGCAGGAAAGTCAACTCAAGTCCTGCAAGTCAGCAGTGCAAGAAGAAGCATGACACCTACTTCGTCCCGTGCAAGGTGGGCGTCATCTACGAAGTGCCCACATCCTGCGGCAGCACCTACATTGGACAGACTAGTCGGTGTGTGAACGACCGTTCGCGTGAACATTCGAACAACATTAGAAACAAAACAGGGAGCAATCTGGCAATACATTGTGCCGTGTGTGGTTGCACCCCATTCTTCCACCAGACGCGCATTGCGCGCAGGTATCGCGATTCCCGCGCTCGCGAAATATATGAAGCCTTCGCCATTCAGGTTGCACGTCCGTCATGTATCAGCTCCCCATCTATCACACTATCTGACAAAGAGAATAGCTATCTTCGCGGTAAAGCGTTCCACGCTCCTTGACCACGCACGGCATGTACGCATGTGCTGGTAGGATCCTCTCCCTCCCCTCTGTTGTTTTTCCTCTTCCAGAAGCGTATATATATTTGCATTGCAAAAATAAACACAGTTGTTGGTAGTCAGCGCTAGCCCTGCTTCTTCTGTCGTCCTCGTTGTTTTCGCGCTGTTTGTATACTATGAAGTTCTGAAGAACACAGCAAGTCAACTGGTTATGGTAATCTTCAATAAAAAGGCTGAATTATGAATCGTTATGCCCCTAGTGTCCTATACTTTTTGACAACTGGGAGCATACGTTACGAACATCCCAGAAGGAACTCTGTGAATTTGTGAATTGCCTTCGTAAAATTAAAGGAGTGTGTGCGTGAGTTTAATGAAATGCCATTCTCAAAATACTGGCCTAATACGTATCGCCGCATGCAATACAACTTCAGAATTATCTCTTAGAGACGTTGTCTACGAAAAGTGCGGTTACTGCAGTTATTATAAGCACATCAGTGTCATACATGTGTAAGCCTTGTCCTTGAATCTCTTTTGCCGTTGTTCCGTTATTTAAAAAAAAATGTCGGTCGTTAAATATGTACTTCAGCAATACATCTACTGCAACTCCAACAAACGAATTCAAGCAACACGTCCTCAATTCTTCCGCAAGAGACTACATAACTACTTTGAGCTACACGCGCTGTTCGCCAGCGACATTATAGACTAAGTGTAGCGTCGCGGGCTCGTTAACCATTGTCGGCACTTCACGCCTCGTCCATAGTTTACTACGCTGCGGCTGCGGAGCGAAACTGCGGTGCCTTCACTATAACATCCCATCTCTTCCTCCTCTTCCGTGTGCCTCGTCTGCCAAACTTTGTTTCCTCGGTTTGTTTGCTCGCATTTTCCCGGAAGGCGCGCCCGGAGCACTGGCTTAAGCGGTATCTCCACGCTTCCGCGTAATGAAGAATTTTTCTTTATTACTCCATGTTTTACTTCCTCTTCGGCGCCGAGCTCGTAAACTTACAGACAGCTCCCGGTATGTGGCGCTTTCCTCCAGCGCCGCGCGGTCGCTGCTTTCTCGGAAGAATGAAATTTAACTATGGCGAACCTTCGTATCCTCAGGGCGAGTGGGGCCAGCGTTAATCCACTTGTTTGTTTTTCCGTGCCTCCGTTCTCCTGGGAGACCCAAGAAAGCAGGGTTTATTAACTTTCGCCGCCGAGGTAGTGGCCTCTGATGCCTCGTTTTCGCCCGCGCCTTTGGCGCGTCTTTGATGCTCTCCCCTCGCCTTGCTCCTCCCCCCCCCCTTTTTTTTTCTTTTTTGCGGGACTGGAAGCCAGCACGACAGCGTAGAAGGTCGTGGATGGCGAAGTAGAGAAAAAAAAAAGAATGAAGCGCTTGTAATGTAGTCAAATAATGACTGTGAATGACCAGTTTAATCTACATAGCAATAACCATCTCGTTAGCGCGTGCTGTCAGCTGGAGGAGTCGTGCATTATCTCCTTGAAGTTCCGAGTAGTTTTGCAAATGACGGTGCACTTGTTAACACGCGGAAAAGGCTTCAACAGGGGCGGCCTTTCCGAACAATCGGAATGAATAATCTTGTGGAGTGGTGTGTAAATATAGCCCTGCATTTGGAGTTGAGTTCTCTTAACTGACCTGCACTCTTCATGGTGTAGGATAGTCAGTACGTCGATATGGAAGAGATGACGTGTGATGTAGTGAGCTGTGGGTTTCCTTTCTTATGCGATATCAATGTTCGTGTAAGACATTAATTGGGGCAAACAAAGCTCAATAGACGATGACGTGAAACAGCGGGACAACAAAATAAAAGAGACACACATCTACGTTATCTTCTAACCAAATGTCGTCGCGATGTGCCGTGTTCAGTCCCGGCACTATCATTCATGACCTCTGGGAAGACAAACGTCACACTACCAGGTGGTCCCTGCAAACACGTGATAAATACTGTTAATGTGTCACAGATAGTGTTTTCGTCGTTGCTGATAATTATTTAACGGACACCATGCATGCTCGCCAGCCGTAAGTGAATTACTCAATCGTCGGGTAAGCTAATCGCGCTCATTTGCGGTGCTAACTTTAGTGGCTCATTCATCCTGATCGCAAGCGGTAAATGCGGTAAACAGGACCATTGGCACGTAACTTTTACGCTGCGCGGGGGTAATTTAATTAGCCATTTCGCTTAAAATTAAGCAGAAAAACGCTACCACTGCGACGTTATGCAGCACTCTTTCTGCTCTTTCCGATTAGTGAGCGCCCGACTAAGATGACATCAGTTTTTGTCTACCATCTCAGCCAAACATCCAAAAAGACGCGTCGCATTAAAAAAAGAAAAAAAAACCTTCCGCTCGTTTCACTCCCGCTGCTCTAATAAATGAAGCAAAATAAAAACACCGAAGAAAAAATGAAGAAACCTAGATCCAGCACTCCGCATATTCAAGTCAGCTCGCACAGCAATTTGCTAATGGAGGCCGTGCAATACTCTTTGCGGCTTAGCGGAAGCAAAGTAAATGGGGGCAGAAACAACTCTAGCGGATCGTAGGAAAACCGAGAGGGGGGAACAGAGAGGGTGGCCGCACTGGGAGTGTAGGCGGCGGATTTTCTAAAACATGACCACCCGAGCTCTAGAGACGAAGGGGGAAGAAGGGATGGGGGAGGGAGCAAGCCAAAAAGAAAAGAACGAAATGGCACAGCGTTGTAAACCGCAAAGAGAGATAAAAGAGTGGATTATCATGAGCTCTAGAGCTCCGCCACCATTTGTCTCGAGCATGCGTGTGGAACGCCCGCTTTAGCATCGAGGCCTTTGCGACCACAGGCTCGGTCAGCACGCCCTTGTGGTTATGGTGCAGAGCTCGAGTGCTGCGCCGCGTGTCCGAGCTCCAGCTCGTGAGCCGGTTTCGATGCGGCAGTGGAAAGCTGGCAAACGCGAAACCATCGCCGAGGTTTAAATTTTTTAGCTTCTCTGTGAAGGCTACAAAGAGCGGCCAATGTTTCACCGAAAGAGTGTATACGGCTCTATTGGAATCTGCATACGTGGCTCAACCTTACTGTAGCTTGCTGCAGTACCGGAATAGTGATGATAATGTGCACAGCGTAAATGCGGAGACGTGTTTCTAATAAACAAATTCTGCAAGCACTGACTACAAACTAAACTAATGTGTCATTACATATATATGCGCGCCTATATAACCACCAACGCTAGTAACGTACCAGTGTCCTAAAACTAAACTCTATAGTCGAAAGGTCAGGGTTTGTCTGAGTTGTAAAGCGTCAAGCTCCGCAGTATTCCACGTTGTCTTGTGAATGATGTTTAAGTGGTTGTTGCTTTAACGGAAGTGTTAGCACTTCCTGCAGATCCACCCAAACTTGTCGAGAACCCCGAATTTGTCCAAATCCATAAATCTGAAACTCAAATTTGCGGTCGAGCTCAGCAGCAAGGCGGTTCGGGGAGGGGTCCTACGTACAACCGCTTCAAAGGCAGTCGTCGTAAGCCGATATCCTCTTACGCAAAGCCGCGTGGGTAGGATCTTCGATACGAGGCGACGTGCGCGGAGCGAGAAGGCTCGGACATGTTGACTGATGCGTGTTCTCAGCTCTTATAAGGTAACGTGAGTCGTAGCTTGGCAATCTCGACCATCGGAATAGTCTCCCTTGTTGACCCATTCGATGGTACAAAGAAAAGACCTGAGCGCTCTACCTCCAAAACGTTTGTTTGTGGAGATACTATTTCCGCAGGTGTCGTACCGTGAAGCTGTGCTTTGAACACCCGAGATAAGCCGTCCTTCATAGACGACAAATTACATGTACTGAGGTGCCCCAGGTTCTTCATTTAGAATGTAAGTTTGAATATACCCTTAAAATTACCCGTATCTGTAATTTGATTTGCGTCGTGAACAGTCCGGCTGCGCGTGCGTGCGTGCGTGCGTGCGGGAATGCACAGAGAGCAAGCGATTGTTTAGCACTGTCATGATTGCGGGTGAACGCACTGCCGGAATCGCGTTACTATACCCTCCTGTAAAAGTGGCTTTTCCGCTGTTAAAGTAGCCTAAAGAAAAAGCCCATCCTACAAACGTTTTTATTTCGGGGGATTCGAAGGTATGATATTGCATTGAATTCACTTTGAATGATCGTAAAACAGAATGCACAATACACGCGCAAAGTTGTCTTGGAGTTCTTTTTGGTAAGGATCCAAATCGAACATTTCCGGCTTGCGTCGACATGCATGTTTTTTTTTTTAATTCCCTTTTACATTGTATTCCTTTTCCTTGTTTGTGGCCCGTAAATTTTCATGATCAGCAGCTTTATTGTGATCTTGTTATTCGCTTATGCATGAAAAATGTATGATGCAAAATTCCGGTTCTCACGAGTTAATATTTATTGCTTTCTTACTCATACCGGCTCACTTAGAGGATATATTCTGACGCAACGATTAACACAATATTTATTATTCCCTCGAAGACACCCAGGACAAACCGAACAGTAAAATCACATTTGAGTCCCAAATATCGACGGTAAATAAGAACGCTATGTGCTTATTATAACGGACAGATAACGAAGAATTGCCCGCAAAGTTGACGTATTAGTGATTTAAAATATTAGGGGTCGCAAGATATTTCTAGAAATCATATCATGCCTCGCGCTTTACGAAAAATGTTCAAGTGATGAAAAAAGATGCATGCAGCGTTAATGGTGACTATTTTAGATGGAACCCCAGGTCCTACAGCATTATAAACTGCTACTCTGCGCAAGCATATTTTAACTAATCAGCAGGTAACGGGGAGAAAGCCTGTATTTTAAGGAAGCATCGTTTTCAAATAACGCATGACTAACACGCCCATGTGCTTCTTTAAACAGCTGCACAGAGCATGGACTTCTGACTGAAATTATGTTACGCAAAAAAAAAGAAGGAAACATTGAAAGGCTTGCGGTACGGGTCTGCGTTTGTTTTCCTCTATACTGGCGAATATTTGCTCAGCTGCAAGTAGTCGCCGTCTTTCTGATTTCGGGTTGCAATTCTATTTTTTTGCATAAACACCTTAGCAAATGGTGAAAGATAGGTAGGGTCGTTGCAGCGAACTTTCGGACCAGTCTTCGTCAGGCGAAGGTATTCAAAAATGCTTTTTCGTGATTTCGAGAGTCCGACACCCCCTGGAAGTTTCGCTCTTGCAGGGAAATCTTCGTCTGGGCAAATTTCACGTTCCTCCAAATGAACTCGTCCAATCTCCTTTCTGCCTCTAATGCCTATTCACGCTGGCTCATGTATGAAAACCTTTATCTGGCTTTCGAGGCTTTCTGACCGGTATCCAAACCACCTACCACTGCGAAAAGTAATAATGATAACAGTCACCTACACTGCGTGACGACACTACTACTAACATGTTCAGAGCGCAGTCCTTTCTTCCACTGTCCTATTATATTCAACGCGCTGGCAAACTCACGCGTACGCAATGTGCTGTCCTCATTACAAAGAGCCATTGACGATGCCGACCGCCACGTGTGCTCAGGTAACTCGCTTGCTGACGGGGACATAGAAAGGGTTGGTAGAACAGGGGGCGGTGATGGCACTGATAGCACCGAGCTAGACCTATTGTTCTACGTGCGTTCTCGCAGTCACGCTCTCCATTGTTCGCCACTTCGGCGCCTTTCGCGCTTCCCGAGTTTTCTAAGGGTCGGCTGCTTCGATAAGGTGCGAAGGAGCTGTCGAGGACAGTGCTCCTGTCTCCTTGCGCCTAACCTTAACCTTATACCAGTTCCCCTTTGCTGATTACGTTGTTGAAGCGCGGGCAAATCTGTTCGCTTGTCGGAGACCCCTAAGCGGCATTGTGGAAGCACGTTGGGCGCCTTGAAGGTGCGAAGTTTTTGTTTACGCCCCTCTTACTCCGAGTTAAGTTCGTCGCCTGCCTTGCTTACATAATGCCTGCACGGGAAAGTTATGCTTTCTCAGGCTTTAAAAGCAGCCTGAATAGAATAAAGGGCTTTTAGCACACTTAATAGTTCTCAGTGCCAAATTTGCTGAAGTGGCAAAGAGCGATACGACGGGAGCACTGGCTGTCGTTTATTTAATAAAGCGTCGAAAAGAGCAATCGCTATGTTAAGCCTGAAAAACAATGACGGGTTTTCTAGTACACCCTACTTTTTAGTTAACACGGTTGCTAGGGTATTGAACGATCAGCTTTCCGTAGTGTATTTAAGTTTGCTGTTGCCGTGTGCCAAGGAGTTTTACGTAACGGATGTTTCTTGTTAGTCGTAGGTTTGTCTCTGAAGGGGTGATAAAGGTTGATCGCCGCTTCATGTAGCAATAAAATTTGCCAACTTTCGTATTGCGTCTTCACGCACGCACTTCGGCAAAGCGCACTTTCCGACAGTCAGAAATGACGGGGTTACGCAGGCATCTCCGACTCTCGAGTGAATAATACCTGTAACCTTGCTCTCCATGGCTCGTTCTCTCTCGAAAAATGAAGTAAATAAGTTTCCAATAATGTAGAAAGGTAGGCAAGTTGTCAATGATTCATACTTGTAAAATCAGCGCGAAAACAGCGATGACACTTTCTAACAAATGAAATAAGGTTGTCGTTGCTAGACAGCGCTCATTCTGTATTCCTCGTTTTCATGTCTCCATTGTTTTCGCGCTGGCCTTAGAAATACGAACTTTCCAGTCCAAATTCAAGCACAAACTCGCTCCTATATACCCTGTTTGACGTGAACGATTATGCCTGCTATTCAAATACAAGAGACGTCACTTAAGTTCGTTCGTACATGCACAGCAAGAATTCGCACCGAAATACTTGGGTGCGCAGCCTCTGAAAGCTCTACGGCTACGGAGTTACGACCTGCTCAATAAGCGCGCAACGCACCGTTCACTGTCTTTTCTCCTTTCCGTAAGTGATAAAAAACGCGGTCTTTCCGCGCCTCTCTCTCTCTCTCTCTCTCTTTCGTCGAAGAAGAGAGTCCATCAGCCCGGGGATCAGCAAAGAAGGCAGCACGGGGGATAGCACGGGTGGCATACTAGGCGCAAATGAAGGCTCCGTTGGATCGCGGCCCAGCAGGCCTTCGGGTCCATCGCCCAAAGAGGTGCGGGAGGGGGGGTCGTCTTCAAAAGCAGCCGATCAGTTGATGAGCGCCTTGCTCTGTTTTCTCTCTCTTATTTATTTCTTTTCTCCCACTGGCGAGACGTAGACGGCAGTGACGACGACGATGCGGGGGGAGACCGAAGCCTCTTTCTACGCGTGCCCGCGTGCATTAGCGCGGCCAATCGATCTATTGAAGCGGACTCGCCTCTCTTATACGCCACTCTCCTCGTTCCTGGTTTCTTCCCGCCTTGCCACACATTCTTTCATCGGACCAGGCAGTGGCGGGCCATCGTCGTGCGTCGCGATAGCCTCTTCCCAGCGTCCTCCCTTCCATCTGCAGCACGACATCTCCGTCGTGGTCCTCTCATTCTCGTGAGCACGTACGATGGTCCTATTTATGCCCCCCCTTCCTCCCCCCACCACCCCCACCTCCCTACCACTTGCCCCTTCCTTCAAAGGACCGCGAAAGTGGGATGCCGTGAGGAGAGGTGGCGTATCGTGGACTACGGAAAAGCGAAAGTGGAAAGGAAAGCCTCCACTCGTCCTAACAGCGTCTCTATACACCAGACTACGACCGTATAGTGCGCCACAGCCGGCGGGAGAACGGCGCTGGACACGGCCGGCGTGGAGACGGCAGTGCCGGTCGCCTCAATGGCTTGTCGGTTTGCAGTTCCCATCTTGTTTTTCTTTTCTGTCATTCTACGGCGTGCGGACGCAAATACAGAAACTTCCTCGATAAGCCTTGTTTTTGTCGTGAGCTTGGTTGCATAGTAGAATGCGTTCCTTGCGTGCTGAGGCTTAACACTGTTATTTTTCGTCTGTGTGCGCGATAAACATCAATTTTCAACGCCGGCTATCACTCTCCTTGAAACAACATACGTCTACGCAACAAACGCACCCTGTATACAAGGAAGATTGCCAATGAGATTTCGATCGAGGAGACAACTTTTGCTCTTCTTGAGATATTTTTTTCGTATGTACTCATTTTTGAATATATTAATATGCAATCTTGTCCGGTCCATAATGCCATAGAAACACTTCTTGTTCCATTCCTCTCAGCGCCAATTTTTAGGCGCAATACTCAAGCGTATCATCTGCGAAGACTTGTGTTCGATAAGAAGAGTTGACCTTTACGTCATAGGTGCTTCGTTCTTTGAGATCATGAGCGTCAGGGTGTAGCTAAATTGAAATACATGTTCTTTGCCACTTGAATGCGACACGTACGCACATCAACTCGAAATAACATATGAGCTCACTCTGTTCCATTTACTTATCTTACTACCAAATTAATCTTACTACCAATGTACCATTTCACTTTTGTAACAAGTGAAAACTCTAAACCTTACAACGATTGTGGCATGTTCACGCCTAAATATAAGTGAAAAGTTCGTTTGAATATTCTCAATTCTAGCTAAGTATCTTCCGCCAAATGATGTCGAACTATATCAGATGCTACTCAAACACCGCCCTCATCGCTCGTCGGCCCACAAGGTACTAAAAGCACTTTTGCGCTTTTAGAAGATGACTGCTCTGCGCGAACGCCTTTGACAGTTGGACTTGTCCTACAACGTCTTTTTCATTATTCCCCTTCCTTCCTTCCTTCGGTCAAGGAGGTAACAGAGCAAGCAGCATCTTACAAATATTGAGCACGAGTTAGCAGTGTAATAATAATAATAATAATAATAATAATAATAATAATAATAATAATAATAATAATAATAATAATAATAATAATAATAATAATAATAATAATAATAATAATAATAATAATAATCCGGAAACTCGTCTTTTATCGCCATCAAGGTCTATTTTGTGCAGATATTCGTAGTATTAAAGGAGGAGTATTTGGAGAACCACAAGTGGGAGAGCAGCAGTGGCACGCTTTCAAAATTTCCAATCCACTTCGCTCTATTAGAATTATCACGACACACAGGAAAAAAAAAAGGGGGGGGGGGGGGGCTTCAGAGTGAAACGCGACAAGGAATGTATTCGAATCAATGCAACGGCTCCGTACCTGCAGGCGTCGCATACGTGTCACTGTTATTGTTCCTACCGAACGCACTCTTAGCAAAGAATTTATCATATGTAGCCTGTTCATACGATGGCAGAAGCAGCAGCAGCAGCAGCAGCAAGGAGGGCTCTGTCGATGCTGTTAAAAAAATACGGACGTAAAAGAACAGGAATTGGCAGAACCTGTTTCCCTTAAAGAAAGGCCGCCTATGCGCCGGGTATTTCTGCGCACAATAGAAGCTATTACCCTTCCTTCTTTTCCGGGCTGTCAAACGTGTCAAGACCAGCACTCTAGCAGGATCCTGTATTTTTAGTTTTTCTTCTTTCTTCTGTCAGTCGCCTCCTTCGTTTAATATATTTCTAGGTCTGCCCCATGTTTCTTGCCATTGTGTTAGACCCTTTACCACCAGTGCCTCTCTGTCTGAAGAGGCGTTCGTTTCTCGCTGGGAGAATATTGAATTTTAGACGGGTACGGCGCACGTGTGTTTGTCCGATGCTCTCCTGTCTGCGTGCTTTCTTTGTTTTTCCCTCACTAACACAGTGAAGTAAATATCGGCACTGCAGGTCGTCTGAAGATAGATGGACAACGCTGAGCCGGAGATGTGTACCCAACGTATCGCACCGAACGGCGATGCCCTCGAGAAGCTTTTAAAATGAGCCGGCGTCTTCGAGAGCTGAGCACACACGCTTGCGCGCCTTAAAACCCTGGTGCGAACTTGCTCGGTCGTGCGTATACAGCTAAGCACTAGTAAATGCTATTTTACGGTACCCTCGTTCACGACGCGCCACAAACTCGGGCATCTTTCATGGAGTCGCTGCAGAAATGCGGTGGTGTTGCATTCGATTCTGTGCCGCTGGTATATGTTGAGAACGACACTGTATGCCAAATGCAGTGGTGTTCTAGTATTCCACCTCAGCCAACACGACATCTTTATTTGCTAAGCCGACATGCTCCCGCCGTTGGCATGTAAACACCAGTGAAAATGCATTAGAAGTATGCGCGTTAGATCGAACACGGTGTTCTACACCTTCATAGTTGTTGACTGAGTGATTTGATTGCTTTATGGAATTTTCTGTCTCCAAACCACGATTTGAATATGAGAGGCGCCGTAGTGGAGGGCTCTGGAAATTTCGACCACCTAGGATTCGTTAATGTGTCACTGCGTGTTAAAACACTGCACCGTACATCTTTGCAGTTGTCTTTTGTACACGTTTGTTGCTCTACACTTCGTTCTGCAGTTCCATGCTTCCGTCGCACAAAGTGCACGTCTCTGCATTATTCAGGGTGTTCCAGCTAACTTGTGCTGCTCTAAAAAAAAAAAATCCACTTAACGAACTTAGTGTGATTCACTGTACTTTTCACCACGTCTCGGTATTTATTTATTTATTTATTTATTTATTTATTTATTTATTTATTTATTTATTTATTTATTATACATTACAGGGCCCAATAGGTCATTGACTAAGGGAGACAAGTACAAAGTAAATAAAGGACTAACATCAATAAATACAGAGAACTAAATAATACAAATACAAGGAATAAAGCAAATCGAAAAGAAGGTGAAATTGCACGCAAGATACTTCATTATTTTAATTTATTAGCCAACCTTAAAACGGTTGATTAAAACGTATTATGTTCCATGACGAAGTTGTAAAGCTTGTTGTTCATTGTCTAAATAACGTATTTTCTTCCTAATAACTGCAAAGGTTATAATTATTTCGGGATTCTAAGGAAGTGCGCGTGATTAGTAGCACGTGACTCACCGTTTGCGCGCAGTGACATTAGAACCTTGAAACGAGCTAAGAACGAACCATCGACGGTGAACGCAGACAGACCGCGCTGAACAGGTCAAAAAAGAAATCTATAGGGGGTGGTCACATTTTTCACCATTTAGATCTGTCTATGCGGTCTATATGCATCATCGATGCATCGTTCTTAGCAAATTTAATGGTGTTAATGGCTGTATGCGCAAGCGCTAGTCACCTGATGCTTTTTTACACCTCGCGCGCTTTCTTACAAGCTAGGAAAAATTAAAGTCATTGCACTTATTATCATGGAAACACATTATTTACACACCATGCATATATAGTAGTCGCTCAATCAGAATGAATGTGGTCTTCGATACGTTCTTTTCGTTTCACTGACATTAAGTCCATACACGGCATGTAACAACTTGACATTTACCTTCTACATTCGAAAGGCATAAACAAATGCATGTGTAGGTACCAATAAATATGTGCAACAGAGGTACCACATTTTTTTTATTCTATAGGGCACGGCACCCGATTGATGGCACATTGCTGAACATAATGATTGGATATTACAAACACCGAACATTGCCAGGTCGTTTAAGCAAGGCTCACACGCGATTGAAGAAATCTATCAGTATACATGAATGTTCCTGCACCACGGCGTACTCAACTTCACAATATACAAATAGCGCCAAAATAGTGAGCGCATGATCCGTGTGGGAGACTGAGTACATGCCTGGCGAGGGCATCATAGACACGAGCAAGGAAGAACGTAAAGCTCACAGGTGGCGGTTACTATAACGTCAGGTTATTCAACTACGGGAGGCGAGTTGTGGGGAGGCGAGCACCTCCGCCCCTCCCCCCCTTCCCCTTAATTTTGTTGTTTTCGTTTCTGCCTGCACTAAGAAAATTGCCCAGCCTGGCAGCACTGATGGAAAAAACAGTGTTTCAACCCCGAAGCGAGACTGCTCCGAGTACCAGGCAAACGACTCAGAGAAGAACAAGACGGGCTCAATAATAGCCCAATGTTCACATTTGGGGCGCCCACGTCATCGGTAACACACGCACACCGTGCAAGACAAGAGACGTGTGCCACACGCGTGAAGACGGAAGGGAAGGCGCCTTGCCGCGGGCAGAACAATGCCTCTCTCTAAACGAAAATTACGTACAGCTATTTCTTGCTGCTCCGCTCTAGTCGTATTAAATCGGCCTTTTCCCGCTTCCTGCGAATTTCTTTGCAGTGGTTCTGCTTTCGTGAAATTTTGCTTTTTTCTTTTCTTTAAAAAAAAGGAACGAACGCGGTTCTTTAAAAAAGGAGTATAGGGCTCTTCCAAGAAACAACATGACGCAAAAGAACAGGATGGGAATGGATCAAAATGATGGAATGCGTTGCTTCAGCTAAAACAAAACAAATTCACCGAGAAAGAAACCAGATATTAAAGAAAAGCCTACCGAAATGAGGATAGTGGCAGAACGCCGAATTCGATGTCTGCTGCGTCCTCTCCCTCTCTATTCCTTCGGGCTAAAGCCATTTTCTCCCCTGCCTGATGAAACTACAGCAGCCACTCGTCTCCTGTCTCTTTCTCTCTCTCTCACTCTTTCTCTCCTTTTGCACTTCGCATCCTTTTCGCATCGCGGCACGGTTTGTGCCGGCTGCTTCACTTCGACTGCTGTTCGCCTTATCTCCTTTCTTTGCCTTTCCTTCGTAACTCGTATAAAGCAAAATGTAATGAACGTAACCGACAGCTACGCCGTGCAGCGAGAATCCGGGCATCCAAGACGAAGTGGCCCACTGTTATGCGGCCCCCCGAAAGATTGCCGCGGGCGAGTCCTGATGGAAGGGCCGGCCTCGCGGTAGCTATTTCTTGCTTCTTTTTGCTTTTTTTTCTTTAACATCCCGTACGCGTCGGGTTGTGTTTGCACCGCGGAGAGACGCGGCGCCGTTGGCGTTCTACGTTCTACTTGGTGGTCGTACGAGCGGAGTGATAAAATTTTACCAGCTATTCGCCTGTACGCAACGTCAGTTAGGGATGTCGTTCTTTCTGGAGCGCTACAAGGTGGTGGATTCGCTGCTATTTGTTAACAAGACGAGCGTGATAAGCGAAATAGTAATGAATAAAGAAATGTGGAAGAGAACTAGACGCGGTGAGAAGGCAAGCGCGAGAACTCTAGTGAGAAGAGCAAACAAGCACCTGTGCCGAAATTGTGACTCAAGATGCTTCGTAAACTCGAGAAGATTATGTAATACGACAGGCTGTCTTGTGTCATGATTTATTACCGTGAGGTAACAGTATAACGCGATGACGCACCCTACTGAAGAAGTTCATGGTGCGGTTAATGGAAGACGTTATTCGTATTTATGGCTTAGAAAGAAAGCAAACTCAGTGGTACAAAGGCAAGGAGATGAGAATACGGCCTAAGCCTAGCTTCGCCCCATTCGCGTTACTTCAAGAGAAATGTGAAGCGGATTTCGCGTCATCGGCTAGACGCCTGCTCTTGTTCTAATAAAGCTCCTAATGCGAAGGTCGATTACCAAGACCTGTTATTAGGGATAATTCTAGCATAAGAAATCCTACAAAGTGGTCCTGTTCTTTACGGACTGCTTGTGTGGACTGTAGCTGCTTCAGTCTTCGTCGACCATGTCCACAACTTATAGGAAGACATAGCGCGACAGGAAATTAACTCAGCATCAAGGTGACTAATAAGATGAAGAAGAAATCAACAAGCACTAGGTCTCTTTGTTTAAGCCCAGGGTTGTTGGGGGCTTTTAGCTTCATCAAGTTACCTCTATGAAGATGTAATCATCTCTCTTTAACACTGCTTTCGGTGCAGCTCTGTCATTCATTATGCGTCGTTGCATTGCATAACGATACGTTTCCGTAAACCTAAGAATGCGAGTTAACATTAAAGGATCAGTGCATCTTACTTTAACGCAACGACATTTCCTTCTTTTTGTTTTTCTTTGTCTCCTCTGCTTTATGGAAGTAATAGCGTAGCCTACTACGAAACCGCACAGCATCTAAAACCAAACTCCAGCAAACTACATGCTACCGTAGTCGCTAACTCTTCGTGCTGAATCATGGGGCCTAAGCACTCTGCTTGCAATCTTAATACTATTTTAGATTTCACAATTAAAATTTACTTGCTTTCGTAACGCGTTGCTTCACTAGAGTGCTTTTCAGCCCTGCTTTTAATATACTTATTAGGGCCATTTGTTGCACCTGCTTGGGGCGCAACGTCCATGGGCATAGCGGAAAGACCTAAACAAGATGATCGTCTAAATAGGGTCATAGCATTGTACAATAACTTTCATCGTGTTTTATATTAATTATATCGCTTAGATCAACTTTTTGTTGCTCCTACTCCATCCAATTTTATGGCACCACGCGTTAACGACGTCACTTAGTTCACAGTCAGCATTATTCTCTCTCTCCCTCCCTCCCTCTCTCTGTTTCTCTATTTGCGTTTTATTATTTTGGTGCGACGGGCCATGTCTTAAGTGAATCAGTAATTCCTTTCTGTTAAAAAAGATAACGACACTAAAGCCTGTTTCGTAAAGCTTGAACGCCGGCCTGGATGCGCAGAGCTCTAAAAAAAAGAAAAGAAATATACAGAACTTAAAACGAAGGTTCTTTGTGTGTGTGTGTGTGTGTGTGCGTGTGTTCGTTAGAGTGCCTCCTTTATTGTGTTTAATTTGCGTCCACGTGTCTAGCTTGTGCATTAAACAATTTACGTCTAATGCAAAGAGAAAGAAACAAACCGAGTTAAAGTGCGCCAGTAGTCAAGCGCAGAAGCGGAGAACGAGGTTTAATCTCCACGCAGCTTCAGGTGCTCGCGAACCTTGAAGCTCGTACCGTTGCACGCTTCGAAAGACGGGGCGTGTTGCCATACGTTGGCGAGACTACCGGGCCGGCTTTGAAGGCGGTATCGGAAGGAGCTTGTAGCGTAAAACGTGTGATGAAGTTGGAAGATTTTATTAAGCTGAAAAAAATATTTTACGAAGAATAATGTGACGTCCGCTGAATGTTCAAGGCTTTAAATATTTCATACCGTTGCGATCTGACGTGAAAATGCAAAAAAGAACTGAAATAACCTGGCGCGAATTAGTTTTGGCGGTTACCTATTAAATGCGCACTTAATCGCAAGCTATAGGCGCGTCTATTGTTCAAATTCTCCAGTAAGTTTTAGTGTACTGGGTTGTTTTGTGCTCTAGTGGGGCCCTTTATATTCTTTCATTAGTATTCTTGAATACCACACCATTTGCTGGGAATCTTTCGTTGGGAAGAAATGCTTATGCGTATATGTTCCAGCGCCAGCGTCATGTCCTCGCGATTCGTTTCCTAAATAAGAAATGCTAACTACTGCGCCCAATTGCTTGCTTGCACCTGAAATCCATCTGTCTAGCTTGTGCATTACGAGCTCACACCCGCAAGCAATTGTCAACAATGCGACAGCTGTATTATAGGAGTATTGCCAAGGCTCAACAGAAAAGAGAAATGCTGTGAGAGCGATTGTATAAAGTAGAAACGTCTATTTGCGACCGGTACGCTGTACAACATTGAGGTTAAGACAAAAGTAGTAGAGAAAAATACATTGCAAGAAAGTACGTTGGCTGCACCCATGTACTGTGTGTTAACTTTATACACGCGTGCTACAAAATTCACTAGACTACGCACACATGGACTGCAGAGCTTCCTACCCTAAGCTATGAAACATATGTAGTCCCCTCCGCGCTCCTCTGAGAGCTTTGTTGTTTATGTGCAGTACCTTACAACTCGCGAGTTTTCTCGGCTTATGATACCTGAGGGATCCGTGCGTGTCTCCTAGCAACTTCTTAAATTTGCACTCGTCTTAACTATTCATGAATGGTAATTTTAGGCACCCAACTAGCTTCAAAATTCAGCGCGTGCGATTCTACCTATGTTCTATGATTCTTTCTCGTTTGTTTGTTTTTTCTGATAGGTTAGTGATAGATTGAGCGCATGTACATTTGCTGGATCTATCAGAATACTTTTTTCAGCAGTTGGGAATTCCTGCATTTATTATGATTTTCAGGCTGTCCGACATTAGCATGCAGCAGAGAGTCTCCAAAGACATGCAGATGAAATGTTTGCTTCTTCCAGTTACTAAACCAGGAACTACGATTAATTTTTAACTGGACGCGGCACTTTAAGACTAAATGATTTCTCTGATGGGCCCAGCAGCGTCGTAATTATTGGCATTGACGATTCAGGAACCACTGCTTTTTGCGCGCATATGCATGCAGAGCGGGTGCAGTTCCTACACTAAATTACGTGGCTCACTTATTTATGAACTCGTAGCAATGCTTGCCATTAACACCGTAAAAGAAAATCACTAAGGTGCGTTGTCTACGCTTCAGTTTATGTCACCTCGTGATTGATTCGCTCCCACATTCTGTATAAAAGTTACAAAGCGCAAAACCACTTACGCATCGTGGCACAGAATGAAAGCGCTTCTCATTTACACTACGTGAACCGAGACAAAAAAGAGAGAGAGAGGAGAGAGAATTAAACAGTCCCCTTTCTCCCTTAAGTACACCTGAGAAACCGCCGTAAACGGGCCACGTCCACAGCCTCATTTTCACCGCACACCGCAAAACGCAGCACTCACTATAGCCACACTGTAGCAGCGGCAACCAGCAGGGCGGCAAACTGAAAGCGCAAACACGAAACGCGTGGCAAGGTGCGGACCGAGTGCGCGACGCTGTAGAATCGCTCGCAAATGGACGCGTCGCGAGCGAATCGGCACGGTAGGCGCGCGCGCTCTGCGCCGTGCGTCCGTGCGTAGCGCCGAGGTGGAGCAGGAGGCGGTGGAGCGCATTGTTTGCTGTCGGAAGCGCGCAGTCACGTTAAAGAGCGGGGACACGATGCAGTCGACGACGCTGACAGATGGCCTGCCAAAAACGTGCCCTGCGTGACCGGCACGTAGGCCTCGTTGGCCGGCGTTAATGCTCACTCGGCGGCGTCGACCGCGTCGTTGGCGATTCTCTTACACTTTTTCTGTCTTTTTCTTCGTTTCTCTCTCTTTTAGCCGGCCCCCCACTGCTGCTTCTTTTGGCTGCCTGTATGCCGCAGCGCCAGGCAAGAGCGCACCGCCAGACACGTAGTAAGTAGCGAACAGCGGGCCATGAATGCCCGGTTCTCCCCGCCCCGCCCCCCCCTTCCCCAATTCCTCCTTTTCTCCCTCTCCCGCCTCTTGCAATGCAGCCACTCATTCGTCCCCTTCCGTAAACATCCTCGTGTACTCCTCCTCTCCCCACGATCGGACCGGGAAGGTCCCGAACGGAAATTGCTTCAGCCTTTCATTAGAGGCGGTCGCCCATTAAGCATCGGAACGATGCCAGAGCCGGACACCCCGGGATCCCGATGCAGTTCTTCCTTGCAGCCCATCCAACTGCTCGTCCCTTCGACTCTCTCGCGGGCATCTATATCTTACGTGCGCCGTTTGCCCCCTAGCCACCTTTCAATTTCCCTCTTCTCTTCCTCGCCTCGCTCCCTATTCAGATGAAGTTTTTCTTGGCGCTCGCTAAACATGGTTTTGCCCTGGCCCTGTTTTCGCTTCGCGTCGAAATGGATGTTTGACTATGCAAGTGCGGCAGGTGATAGTGTGCCCTCGCGTTCTAACGCTAGAAAGCTTTCGCTTCTTTGAAGGCGTTTTAGGAAATTACGATAAGCGCTTTTGTTGCGTGCGCACGACCGTGCGCTTCCGGGTTCCGGATCCGTTTCCTGATGCCCGCTGTAATTTCTTTATGTACTCAGTGTCTCCATGCGCTTAATATCGGGTAAACGGGTGCGTGAGGTGTAAGGCCGCAGCTGCGCGTGTGCGTTGCACCATGTGAAAGATAAAAAGACAAAAAAAAAAAATGAAACAGACTCGTGTTTGTTTGACTGTTGATATCTGTTTTACTTATTACGGACGCCACCATGAAGCACTTGGTTCTGCTAGGTATTGCAAAGGGTGAAGTGATATAATTCGCTGCATCTAAGAAAATAGAAAAAGAAAAGGTGTCATTAGAAGTTCTCTTCAAACAAGAAAAAAAAAGTGAAACAATCGGGTCAGATGGTGTCCGCCGACGTGTTTTACTGGAATTGAAATACTTTTGTCTCTCTTTCGTTGAACTTCTCGGGGCATGTTTGCGCAACGCATCCGAAATTTAATAAAACCGTTGGCGCTGCCAAAAGTACGAGTCCTGCATTTACAGTTTGTTCACGAGTCACAGCTTGCCTGGCGCTGGAAAGCGCCGTGCAGGATGCGTAAAAAGAAGAGAAAACTTTCATTAAGTCAAAGCGTAAATATTGCTAATTAGGGCCGAGAATGACAAGCGTCGCACGGTGGAAATGCTGGGTTTAAGAAAGAAAGCAAAGGTTTGGCCGCGACACGAGAACGCGAAGTTATGTTGAACCTGGCAATTTATGCCGCGTGTAGGAAAAGAAGGTGTCGTTGTGCATTGGGCTATACTTGTGACAAGGCGCTCAGTTATCCGGAGCCCCGCCACGGTGGTCTAGTGTTTGTGACACTCGGCTGCTGATCCGAAGGTCGCGGGATCGAATCCCGGCCGCGGCAGCTGCATTTAGACGGAGGCGAAATGTTGAGGCCCGTGTGCTGTGCGATGTCAGTGCACGTTAAAGAACCCCAGGTAATCGAAATTTCCGGAGACCTCCACTACGGCGTCTCTCATAATCAGAGCTGGTTTTGGAACGTTAAACCCCACAAATCAATCAATCAGTTATCCGGGTACTGACACATGGCTTTCCATAGTTTTTCTCGAATTTTGCCTAACAGCAATGTCACGTCACACTGATCGTGGTTCTATATTCATCAAGGGTACAGTAAGAAACAGTTAATAAAATACGGTTCCAAATATAATGGAAAGACTCTTGAATTACGCAAATTCAATGAATAGCAGTGAAGGGGTTCATCTTTTCATATAAATCAAGAGACAGTGTTGTCAGTGTGTTTTAAGTGCGCACTGGCATAACTATGATCCACTGAAGGAAGTCCAGCTTCCCTTACAGAGAGGACAGAAATACGCGACCAGCATTTCAAGCTCTTCACGCTGCTGTCAAGACAATTTTTTCAAACGACACAATAAGGAAGAAAACAACGCCGTTTATTGAACAAAAATAAAGAAACCTATAGAACAGGGGCGCCTTCCGCTTCAGGGTAGAATGAGCGCATAGAGAGCTCGCGCGAATAACGTAATAATGGTTGCGCTTTACGCGACGAGACAGAGCGAAATTCCGGCACATCGCACCCTCGTGCTTCTTTCGCCTTTTCTTTTTTTCCTCCAACTTCATTCCAAGTCTTCTTTTTTGCCTCTTGTCTTTACTTCTTTCGGCACGTGTACTGCGCTACAGTGTGGAGGAGAATGCCAAGAACAAAAGAACATGTTTCATCTTCGCTTTCTTTTACAATCACACCACTACCAAACAAAAAAAAAAAGATTGAAAGATGATTACGAGACAATGGGAATGAAAGAGAGGAAGAGAATAGAAGTGAACGGATGCGTGAAGCCCTCGGCAGCTCGCTGCCCCTTTTATTAGAGAGCGCTTCCATGTAGCGGAGGCTGCAGCAGCCAGTCCCGACTTTACGCTCGCCGAGGCGGCAGCCGTACAAACAGACGATAAGGCGTCGCGGCGCACGTGGAGCGTGTGTGTACCGCTGTACGCCCCTGTCGCGTGTTGGTGGCGGCGCCGCGGCGTACGACCCAAAGACGGAAATAACATGGGCGCAGCGTCGGCATCGGCGGCGTGCTGTCTTCGGCTTCCTCCAACGATGTCGAGAAGCGAGCCACCGCAACGTTTATTCTGTTCTCTCTTTATCTTTACGCGCTTGCGTGCGATAGAATGTGTTTGTGCGTGTCCATTGTCGTGTACGATATTTCGCACGCTCGGAAAGAGAGCGCGAGAAATATCGTACACGACAAAGCGAAATGAAGAAGACGTCCATCGGATGGGGAAGACGGGAAGGGTGTCTGGAAACGTAGGAGGAACTGTGCGAAAGCAGCCAACTATTTATAACAAAAAAACTAATAATAAGGCAAAAGCCTGAGACACAGAGAGGGAGCACTTGTATGTACTGGCGGGTGCCAATGGAAAAAAAAAAAAAAAGAAGGAATCGAAGAAAATGGCGGAGGAAAGAAATCGAAGATTCTCGCGGCCCGACGGGGGCAAAACATTTTCTTTACCTCCCACTTCCTTTTCCCGGAACGTTTGAACCAGCGCGAAAAGAAGGCATCCGGCAGAACTGGTACAGGGGCCAGCCGAGATGGCGGTCTGTGGAGGGGGCAAACGGGGCCGACGAACGGTGGCGAAGCCGACGCTTTGTACGTTATTCTGTCCTCCGTATGCGTCGGGCGCTCTTTTGTCTCCTCTTTATCGCCGCTATTGTTTCTTCGCCCCTTCCCCCCCATACCCCTCCCTTTCTTTCCTCTTTTTCTCTTATCTGGTCTGCATATATACATTCAGTGCGAACCCGTTTTCCATGTTCCTCCCTTTGATTCCGTCAGAAACGGTTTCCGTTACCTCCGCTTTCCCGCCGCCTCCTTTTTTTCTTTCCGCAATGCGATCGCATCTCTCGTTTTCCTGCGGCATTTTCGGTTGCGGCTCCCTCTTTTTCTTTTCGACATGTTCCTCTGACTCCCTCTCTGGCACGCGAGCCGAACGCCTGCGAACCGGCGTCTGCCCGCGATCGTCTCTATTCCCGTGCATGCTTCGCCGTCTCCTCGTGTGTGCGGGTTGACGCGAGGGCGTTGTTCGGCGGCTGCGCACCCGTTTGTTCGTCGTTGTCGGCCGCCCTTGGCCCTGTGAGACGGTGCCCTGGCTGTACAACGGGCGCTCTTTCTCTTTCATTGTTCTTGACTCCACGGCGGCACCCGTCAAGGATCTCGCGCGCCCGTTTCACCCTTGTCGAGGAGAAATATATATCGCGGGCGATATTTCAGCCAGCGCGGCCGGGGCATGTCAGACGATCGTCGAAGCCACCCCCTCGTCGACTGCGGGCAAATGTCCTCTGAACATTTATTCGTGTTCCTTTTTTTGCGTGTCTAGTTCTGCCTGTTATTTTTTTCTTGTGCCTCCCTTTCGCTGTCGTCTTGCTCGTTGATCACATGTTGGCATCTGTATGGGATGGCGTCCTGTTTTACATCCTTCGAGGCTGGTGTCTCGAGTGCTTATGCAACGGTCTTGCTTTTTTGGGCTTGTCGAACCCTGTTACGCTAAACTTGATACCATCGATGGTTATTCATCCAGAAAGGAGTAATTTTTTTTTACACGAAGATTTATAAGTTGGACGCGTGCCGAGATTTGGTAATGCCTAGTGTCTGAGTTCATTTTGTGTTTGACAAAAGCAGCGCCTGACATTACGGTGCGGGGCTCTCACGTCGTATCCGCGTAATTCCGATGTCTGCGCTCCCTCAACAAGCCGATAAAGATAAATCTAGTGGGTTTTATTTGACATGTTCAAGAGACAGAGAGAGAGAGAGAGAAAACGCCCGAGTGACTCTGTCTTTAATCAACTGACAGTTCTGGAATAAAAAGAAGAAAAGGGGGGGAAGTGCCGCATTTCTACATTTACGTATCATTTGGGAAAAAACAAGGGTACTCTAAAAAAGTTACTGAACAAAAAATATTTAGAAATGTTCCCAACATTTTGTAAGTGCAACGACAGTTGAGGAATTCTGGTGACAAAATCAAGAAAATAATAGAGATTGAGAGTGGTACAAAGGGAGTTAACAAGTAGCCAGCTCTGTAAAAATTTCCAGCTATGTAGCTGAGAGAGCATACGCGACTCAGCTTTTCGTGTAATAAAAGCGCATATCTAAACGAGTCCAGGGTCAGCCAAGCTGGCGTTGTCTTCTGACGCAAGAGTGGTCAGTATATAATGCAACCGCACTCATATACGTATAAAGTCACTTATTCTGCACATTTTTGTTGATACATAACAACGGCTCGAATCACACGCACGGTGTTTACTCAATCTCCAGAGGCTGTTACTACGAACACGTCTATTCTCACGTCCTTACGGTACGCGCGAAAGGACAGAGTATTCACCATCATATTGTAACACCCAGATTTGAGTATCGCTTCTACAGAGCTTTATCATTTTTGTTTTGCCCAGTATATCCACTCAAGACAATTCCTTGAAAAAAAAAAAAGCCGGACTGTTGCACACTACGTACAGGACATCGATTCAGTAGCTTGAGTTTGTGAAAGTGCCCTTGCTTGTATATGCGCAAGCCTACCTTACTGTAGTCTTTAAAGAAGCTCAAACAAGCTCCCGCTCAGAGAAAGCGGATTCTTGCACACATCCCTGAATGTACATCAATGAAAGCCGTTATACAGGCGTGGCGACATTGTGTGCCTAAAGGAATACGAGATAAAAATTGGCGGCTGCGCCACATTACACACGCCGTCAATTTGTACGTCTCACTTAAGCACTGGGTCTGATGCGGGATTATGTGTGCAAATTTGCACGATATATTTACGAAGTACGGGAAAGCACGACGTAGATATATACCGGTGATTATTCCCTACTCCTTTTGATGTCTTTCATGTGCTAATTACATTTCGCTATACAGTGTACAGGCCCTTAAATTTTCCCGTCATTGCAGGTGCTCCTGCGTTCTTCCGAGCTGCTGATCTGAACGCTTGTCAGAACTCTGTTGCTGCATGTGCATTTCTTATCTTTTTCTTTCAGTCAGTTCGTGTGGTTTTAGGGGCGAGGCTCCTTAGGGGTTGGGTCGTTCCCTCCTCTGTAGTAGTATGTATGTAGCCACCTCGCGCCGCCGGGAGGCTCGCGCTCACCCTCGGCGCGTGCCTCCCGGCGCGCGAGCTCTCTCACTCTTCCATCTGCTGTCTTGTGAGAGAGCGAGAGAGAGAGAGAGAGCGAAAGGCACGCGTTGACTATGGAAACGCTCTTTCTTCGATGAACGCTCTACCAGCTCGCAAAGAAGGAGAACGTACCATCACCCGCGAGAGACAACGTTGGCGCAGGCAGCGTCTTCTAGCGAGTTTCTTGATTGAGAAATACCGACTGCTCGCGCTGGAGAACCGTTCACCCATATATGCATATATAGGCACTGGATCTTGACTTGCAATGAAGTGCCGGTGGGAGATTGTGCATAGTTGAACCATAAGGATTCGTAGCGTGCGCGTTAACTAAATTAATCCGGAACTCGGCACGATCTACGATGAACACCCGGAGCTTCGCCCACTCATCATCATTCACACCGTGGATATGCTGTGGTTTTTTCTTTTTCTATCAGTCTACTTTCTCACCCAGATTTCCTCACCTCAGTGCAGAGTAACCAACCTGTCACTAACTTCTGGTTAAGCTCCCTGCTTTCCTTTTCAGCTCTTTCTCTTTCTCGCTCTGTCCTCAGGTTAAGAAATTCTGTTTGTTAGTTTCGATCAAATTCGCTGGTCTTACTCGCGCTTTGTACATGAAAGTATTCTTGTGAAACGATACAGGACATCTTTATTCCGGAAAATACACCTTGCCGGGTAAGTTAGTCACACGAACTAGATCAGTGCCTGTGGCACTGCTCTGCCGCCTTTGTGTTCGCGAGTTTAAATATGGCCACAGCTTCTGCACTGAGATGTGCAAAAAAAAAACATCGAAAGAAGCCCATCAAGTAAGGTTTACGCGTACTGCAAGTTAACTCTTCCCCACAGTAAACGTTAACCAGGAGTCCCCCACTCCGTCGTGCCTAATGATCGGATGTCGGCTACAGCGTGTAAAAACCGGGTGGTTAACTTTACTGCGAAGCCGTAAATGGGGAGATCTGCAACGGTTTTTGTGCGGCAGTGACGGCCTGGTTGGCGGTGGTGTGGTCTGTGCAACGCAGCGTGTGTGAGAATCAGAACACTTGCTTCAAAATGTAATAATAGATGGTTATATCGTAAAAGCTACCTTGCGAACCTCACAAGCGAGTAGACATCTCTCCGCCTTTTGTTAGAAATTTCATGGCTTACTTCGTTCTCGTATAACCTTATATCTGAATAATAATAGAAGACCTTTTCTCTAAACGAAAAAAAAATGGTTTCTGCTTGGAAACTAGCGTGTCCTTGCAACAGCGTCCGTCGCTTTTTATGAAATTAAACCCAAATGTCGATTCTGCCCTCTTCAGATAGGAAGTCTCTCCCACACCATGTGGCAGTGCTCCATCAAGTTCAACCTCCCTCCCGCACCTTTAAACCAGTAGCGAGGAGCTGTGGGCGACTGCCCTGCGCAGCTCCGATACCACTTTGCAAGGCCGAATCCTGAGATGGCCTCAGGAGGAAGCGCAGGCCTACCCTGACTGGTAGACTGGCGTCTACAATGACTTCCGTCTCTTCCCCTTGGCCCCTCACATTTTAACAAGGGGCACAGAGTTTACTCATTTATTAATTTCATATATTAAAAATATCTAATAAAGGCATGAGAGATCTGTAATGTTTCTAAGAAACTGTGTTTATGATTTGCATTAAGTGCGATTACCTGCATTTTATCTCTTTGTGCAAGATGGGACATTCTAATTAACTTTTTATTCACCCACGTACTTGTAGTTATATTGATTGGACGTACGTGTTCCACATGCTGTAGGCTAGCCTCTTAGCATATATGGCTTACATGACAATGTGTGCATTCTTCCTAGACATTTATCGTGCTGCGTTGTTTTAAACGTATTCCACAAAAAGTAACTGCTGCCGCCATGCGGATGTCGGCCTCTCCTAGTTCACCTATGCGATAAAAGTAGCTCCTCGTTGTAGGGCAGTTAGTAGGCCACACCAACGCAGTGGTGCATGTTCAAGGCGCCTCCCAGCAATGGTATACTTCGTGGGAGCTTCTAAGGGGCTGTATGATGGGGCATCACTGGGAACCAAATGTTTGATATCACTAGGGAGATGAAACGAGAATCGTTCTCACTAACCGCAGGATTGTTTCTCTTAGGCAGTGCCTTCCAGACTTCCTTGTATGAGAACACGAAGGCAGGGACGATTATGAATCATGAATGTGGCCAACAATGACATGCTTAGTACTTCTGAAGAGTCTGATAAGTAGCTTATAAGGGCGTTATTGTCTTTGACGTATCAGCTATCATCGATGGATTCTTTCTCCAGGTTATTCATTCATGCTCTGCTCTCGTCGAAGCAAGTTTACAAAATAGTATTGTAAAATAGACACTGCAGTAAATTCAGAAGTACACCGGCTTGACGCAGCCGCAGCGCAGCGACTGTAGGTGTCAGCTGTCCGCATAAGAAGCAGAAACATAAGCTTATGCGGCCCAAGTTTATGGCTGTTGGACAAGCGCCATTTTTTTCCGGGGTGGGGGGGGGGGGGGGGGGGGGCGCCTTGGTGAGAATGCGCGCTACGAGTACCAGGGAACAGGATATCATCGATATTCTATAGCGCGTTAAAGACGCCGGCTCCATCGATTATTCGAGGCTGCCGCGAGACGCGGTCGCTTTGTTATGTTTTTGTACCGCTCATCTTCCCGTTTCCACGTGCCTTTATTGATGCGTGTCCGTAGAAGGAGGTAAAAAGGCACGCAAAATGTCTAGAACGTGTACCTCGTCGTATGCTTTTCATAACACAAGCGTTCGCGAAGAGTATTTTGCTTCGGCGCGTAAGTTTCGCCTCGTACGTGGCAACGATCTCGGATCGCATCGTAGTGAATTTTTTTTTCTTCTATGTTTTGGGTTGCTGGTGGCGAAGAAAGCGGTTTCTGCTTTGCATAAATCGAAAGTATCCGCCCGGGCGTCTTGTAAACATAAACACTTCCTCATTTTTCATTCAGCGCTTATTTAACAGAGTCTGTCGCATAAGTATGTTTGAGTTCTTTGAACGTTTTTTTTTCTTTTTTAAAGAAATTATTTATCAAGCGCTCCTATATAACCATATAAGTTGCGCTGTGCAATGTCAGCTCAGGTTTAAGAACCCCAGGTGGTCGACTTTTCTAGACTTCGGCGTCTCATAATCATATCGTGGTGTTAGGGCGTAAAACGCCAGAAATCAATTAGAGTAGGCACAACTTTAAGTTAATTATAAACCCCTCACAGCACATAACTTACGTGCTGAACGGGAGACAACGATTCTCATTGTTCGAATTACAGTTTTGTGCAAACGGCGCGTGATAGCGCTTAGTTGTTACTCATTGACCCCCGCATTTTATCTTCTGTGATGTTGAATGCGGAAGCTGGGCACGTTTGCGACTTGAATAAATGCCGTGCTTCGCCATTTTCTTATCAGATAAGTTTTGGTGAACAGCTTACTTTACGAACGCCAGGAAGATATTTGATTAAAAATGTTTCATCTATGATCAACGTGTGAGGTTAGACTAAGAAGTCAATATTTGATTGTGCACGCTTAACACAAGTTTATGACGTAACTGCGATAGAACAAGTTAGCAACGGCAGGCGTTTATACGTTTCGAAGGTGGCCGAAAACTTCTCAGAAGTGTTTGTCAACAGTACAGCTTCCCAGATGCGCCGAAGGTGAGCTTCCAATAGTTAATACCTCCGCCTAATAGTTGTGCATTGAGCTGAATAAACGTAATTTTCGCGCAGCATAATTTCAAAGCTCTGTAATTTATTTCTTTGCTTGAGTAACCATTTATTTGCTACCTCGTGGGGCAAATACGTGGTCACATGAGGTTGCTGGCATATTCATGCAAACACAACGTTAGATGCTTCTGAAAGTGTGCATGAACGCGCCATATGAAGCGGTACATTCCGGCAAAATGTGGCTGCGAATGTGAGTAATGAAATTAAATATATACATCTCATACTAGTCTCTTCATTGCATTGTGAAACACCATGCTGTCCGTGCAGCATAGCTCTGTACAGAGCTTCAACAGGCATTCGCGCCTGAATGTGCGTCGTATCACGGTTCTATCCCTTAACCAAGCTTATACGGTCATTTTGTTTTCTTTGTGATATTTGTAAGTACATCTCGTTTCATTATCTTCTACTTCTTGTGCTACGTTACTCTTTCCATACTTTTAAAATATGTAAAAATCGGCAGGAGGATGAAAAAAAAAACAAAGAAATTAGACAATGTATCAAGAAGGAAACCGCCATTAGCATATGGCGAACATCCTACGAGCGTGCCGGAGCAATTGCTTCCGCATCGCAACAAAGTATTGTTCACTAATTTCCGGTAGTTTCCTTCTATTAAAATGACGCTATAGTCAACCGTGCATTGCTAATGGGACGTCGCACTATACGTATACGTCTACAAAAAAAAAAAAAAAAAACAGCACACGCTGCCCTTAAAAAGAAGACGAAAGAATATGGTAGAAACAAAAAAATTGAAACGCACGAGTAATGACCAGAAACAAGGACGTACTTTGGAGTATCGACTAATCCCGCCATGAATATTACATATGTACCTCAGGAGCCCCTATTCAGCGAATGAAAATAAAATGAGGAAACAATAAAGCCAGGAGGCATACTCTTTGCTATTGTTTTTCGGAGCTTAAGCACAGCTTTCAACAAGAGATGTCCTACTTTTGCTGCGTACGCTTTTTCTTTAAGGCGAACTTGTTTTCTATATTTCTTTTTCGGGAGCCGCTTTAGTCAATATGTTTTGTCTCTTACGCGATGTTTCTTTCTTGACTGTCTCTTTCTGTGCCACGTTTTAATTTTTGTATTTTTTTAAAATCTTGCTCCGCCTCCGCACCTTTCACTGCGCATACGGCGCGTCCAGAAATCGGCGCATTAATAAAGCGATGCCGCCAAGGCTCATTAAGTTTCAGCAGCCTTAATTGCAAATTGGTGTGGCGGTTCCCTGAAATTAGCGGTTTTCCGTAACCTGAGAAGGTTTATGAAGCGATCCGGCCCGTTAAAAACAACCGTACATTAAAGGCGAGAGTGCAAAAAGAAACAGCAACAAGCTGCCTATTCGTGGTTGCTTTTTTTGTTTTTGTTTGGTTTTCCCAAGATATAATTATGCGAGCAAATGAAATTATAAAGGTTCCTTGTGCTGAAAAAAAAAACAGTTTACACCCTAATTCTGAGAGTATCTAGCTAAATCATCCGAAAAACATGAAGCACATATATGGTTACAAACCAAGCTCATATGTTCTGTCTTTCAATCTCCCACACATCTCACTGCATGTATGGCCCGAAAGACTAGATAATATTGCGTTCGCCTCGGTTTCCTCCTTTTTTCATCTAATCTTATTTCGAAATAATTCATGTCGCTACTTTATAAATATGCAGCTTTTCCTCTGCCCGGCCCTTCAAACTCTTTAACTATTGATTTATGCGCTGTTGAAGCGTGCGAAGTGCAACCTTGTTTCAATAGGAGCTCTTATTTCACCGCTTATTTTCTTAGACGTTCCGTACTTAACTGTGAAGGAAGGGTTGCACTTCTCTCAACCATACCAACACTAGGCTCCCAAATACATGAAGAATTTGTCATCTCTTGTTTTGATGCGACGGACTGTTTATTGCAACATATGTTTGTTTCAAGAACAAGCGCATAAACATGCAATCATGCGACGACTGTGCATCTCAATCTTTGCGACGGCAGTAATCTCGAGATCGAAGCAAATGCACCACAGCGGGTGGCGGGAGCACGAAGATTGGTGAAACGTCCGCTCAATTTCAGCTTTCTTAGTGAAGAAGAATGCAGCAGTAAGAAGACAGTGAAACACTGCATTCGCTCTCCCAGCGTCCGTACTGTACAAAAAATACATACATATGTAGTTGCGAAGCGTGCATACGATATCCAACACTGAAATTGCGTACAGTGCATCGTTTCTCATTATCGTTCATTGAAGCCTTTCGCAGCGACCTGCTACGTCCAAGGACGAGTTCTGCCCACCGAAAGAAAAGCCGGCATCGTTCACACCAACGGGGCCTAAAGTCCCATGACCAAGTGGTGACGTCAAGGGATTACACTGCGAGGACGTAATCTCACGACGTCACGTAATGGCGTCTTTGGATAGTCTCACGTAGCGTGGAAATTGAGATAGTGTGGACGGCGACATAGCCATTATACACTTTAACACGCCGTGAACTCGCGCTTAATACTCTAAAGAAGACTGAACTTCTTCCGTTATTTTCATTGAAAATAACGGCAGCTACTGCATAGCTACGTCTTTAAGCATTTCCTCTGATGACCACATCAATGCATACTGCAACAGGTCATTGCGGCCTGATTCAGTATGCAGGTCAGTGCACCCGCGTTTTTTATTTATTTATTTTTATCTCCGTCTCACACGTCTGTCGTCTTTTCTGTTATGCCCCTCTGTATGCACATCTTAATATAAACATTTGTGCCCTTTCCTCTTTTTTATTATTATTATTGCTAGACGTCGATATAGCAGTGCGCATGCGCCCGCAACAAGCGAAAATAATACCGTGTCCGATTGCAAATTCAATGAAGTATGGTCTCGCAAGACATTTAGCCCCCTATTCTATATCATTCAGCAAGACGAACATGTTTTTAATGTAGGCAAATTATGTTCCACGACGTGCGGGGTTTACGTCTCCCGTCTATTCCACACCCCCTCCATTCACTAGTTAGCCTCTGTCAAAGCCTAGCAGAGAAAAGAAGGTAGACCACCTTTATTGTTTCATAAAAGTGAGTCTCTTCCCTGCTTATCTTCCAGACTTCATCTAGACTTTAATTTTTCTGCACGCAATGTCTCTATATGTTTTCCACGGACAAACTTTATTGTAAAAAAAAAAAAACATCACACGTACGCTTCTGTGTGCTTGCACAACTTAAAAAAGATGTTTGTAAAAATTGATACCACGTCAAAACCAATATTTATGAATGTCTAACCTTACATTTCCTGTATGCACTCTGCGGGGAGCTCACATAATAATGCGCAAGAACTTTAAATGAATTGCCTAATGGAGGATATGGAGTATGCCGTCCAGGGCAAAAAAAAATAATAATGGAATAACATCCTGTGTTTTCTCGGGAGCCGGCTGTTCGTCCCGCAAATAACGCTTCGCCCATTTGGCTCTGCCCACGCAGAGCACACAACGGTCCCTGCCCTGCATTCTCAGTTTCCAGGCCATTCAATTTCGTGACTGGACTGATGACGCTCTCTTTCAAGATTGCCGTCAAGATTGCAGTGCGCAGGATATAAAAGGAGAAAAAAGAAGGTACGATCGTAATCCGACGCCTCTGGGCGCGCCGCTAACTATCCTGCATTACGGTTGCGTTCCAGGAAGACATTTACAACACTCTGTCAAGATAAGAGCTGAATGGCTGGTGCTTACTCTCTTGAGAGTATTTCCACTCGCTACAACAGTGCCGCTGTGGCATTATCTTTTTTTATTTCTTAATGCTGAGTGTTCCATTAAGAAAGAGAGCTGCGGCATGGCTCTCTTTCTTAAAATGGGCTTCTCATCGACTCAGAGTTTTAATCGTCACTGCGGACACACGCATTGAACAGCTAATACAAGTTTAACTATCTCGTTTCACGCGACGCGCTAAGAAATGGGCAATCAAACCTGTTTCGCTCTGTATTTTGTGCACGAAGCATTCTTTCTCTGTTATCTATGACTCTGTTATCATGCTCAATAAGTGCTTCAAATGTATTTGCGATAAAAAGATATGGTTGTCAGTATTACTGTAATTTTGCTAGCGTGGACACCACACTAAGGTTTAACTTCGCGTTTCATCAGCAGTCACGCTATGCTGCAAATCGTTTTTACCGTGGCACGCCATCGCTGTTCATATCTTTAACGGTTCACCCTTTATGTAGAAGCGACAGAATGGGTCTGCGTGATTCTAACGTGAACAAGAACAAAAAAATCAAGATTTTCTTTTCTTGTCGTATGCGAAACATACCGGAAAAGGATAGTTACGCTTCAAGTGGTCAGGTAATATCAGCAATGCCAATGTATGTATGTATGTATGTATGTATGTATGTATGTATGTATGTATGTATGTATGTATGTATGTATGTATGTATGTATCACAATGCTCCTTTAGCCCCCAACGTGTCGCTTCGGTCTATATGCATGTAAAAATGGGAACCAATGGAAGGTGACTAAAAACCGACGACATTAGCAAAGAAACATAACTGGCGGAAATATATCTATTTATTCAGAGTTAAACTCGTCATAAAAGGTTATTCATGGCGGTAGGAAGGAAGGAAGGAAGGGGAAAACAGAAAGGCAGGGAGGTTAACCAGAAAGGCGTCCGGTTGGCTACCCTACACTGGGGGAATGGGAAAATGCGCAAACACACACTGGACGAAGTGAGGAAACAGAGACGAGCGCATTTATGGCCATGAATTTATATCAACTGGCCCGGTTATCCACCTTTTCGCATAAAAGGTTATTTCTGGGATCAACATTTCATTTAACATTCCTGGGGGCGAAGGCAATTTGAAGAACGTTTTCAGATTTTTGTGATAGCATGGTTATGGCGCTCATCAAAGCATTAGCGTCGATGTATTAAGTATGTAATTCCGGGTATTCGCTGCACGCTAACCAGATGGAAAGAATATGCGTTGCGTGTGACGTGCATGCCAGTGGTCCAAAAGCTTTATTGAATAATTGTGCGGTATACATCACTTGGTACGTCACGCATTGCATGACCAATACCTTTCGTGGGTAACGCTCTGTCCATAATCACTAATATAGCTGAAAATGATGCATATGCTTATAAATTTGTCTAGTATAATATGCTGAGGACCACTTGCCTTATCAAGAAAATTATTAATTTACATGCTTATGGGCGCATTAACGAGCTCTTTGAGGCAGAATCTAATCAAGCAGCGTCATACTGTATGCCACTTACGGCCATCTTCAGCGATTGATTGAAAAAAAGACGTCATTTGTAAATTGCTACTAGAATTCAAAGTGTATAATAGACGTCACATTTTTAGCAGGTATTCAAGTTCTCATTTAATCGGTTCGTGCGAACTCGTTTACAGATTCTTAATGTGTGTGTTTATAACATTGTATGTTTTTATAACAATTATGAGGAAGCATAATGAAAGATGTAGGGAGTAATGGCACGTGCATTTATTACGTTTTAGAATGTTCGCAAGCAACGCGATGCATTCGTTAGTACAGTCACATTCGGAACGTTGATGTGCAGAACTCCTATTCTTGACGCAGTATGGAAAAAGTAAATTCGCGTTACCGGGCACTTTTCGACGAAGCGGAAATGTGAACGCGAGACACGTTGAGATGTAACTCTGTTCCGGTTAACGTAGCTACTGCACCCATTATACGTTGAGCTCACGAGGACGAGTACAAGAGCAGCTATGTAATTGAGAGCGCGGAAAGCAAACCGCATCGGCGTCTCACCTATGATGCCTTCACTGGATGCAGCCGAGACGTGGACGTGAAAGAGTAGACGCATCGCCGCTCCTGCCGCCAGCACTGTCCACGAGCAGAGAAAAGACGTCGACATATCCAGCCGATGAAGTGCGGCCGCGGGGCTCACCGCACACTGGCAGCGACTGGGCGAGAGAAGCTATCACACGTGGAGCGTAACGTGTTCTGTGATCGACAACGCAATCGCCGTCGACGACACTGACGGCTGCGGTCCTGCAAGTCCTTTCCGGCCAGTCATAATCACGTCCAGAACACGTAGGTTGGGATAGCACGTCCTGGGTGTCAACCCGTCTCCATGTCACTCAAGCACACACGCACACACGCGCGTTCTTATCAGTCAATGCCGAGTTAAAGAGGTGTTCTGCGGCGAAACCAGTGTTTCGAGGTTCGCTCTAAGATTGGTAAAACTGAAACCACGCGGTGAAGTAGTCGCAATCCTTAGATGGCGTTCTCTTTGTTGAGGGTCCAGAGACGGCGGACTGGCATCGTGGCACCACGCCGCTAGACACTTATTCCATGCAACTCACACCACAACTGTGCAAGGAGAATGAGCGGGACGCTTCGAAGCAGCGTTAAATCCCGGGCGTGCCTTCGACCAGACGTCCACGGGATGCTTTCTAAGCGCACACGCAGCTTCCACGGGATCACCCCGAACGGGGGCCGCACTCTTCAAAGCTCTCCGACGAAGAGCGCGCGAAATGAAAGAGGCTTGCTCCGGGGATGACGGAGGGTGTGGAGCTGAGCGGCAAGATCAGCTCCGGCTCGCACTTCCAAAGCGGCGTCGGTCGCGATCAAAGAGGGCCGCGACGATGCGACCCGAAGCCAACTTTGCGGACCGAGTGGCGCATCGCAAATCGGCGTGGCGGCAGCGGCAACGGCGGCCTCCCTCTCTCAGGCGCCACGGGTTCTCTGGGCGAGTTGGACTCCGGCTGGAGCCTTTTAGCGCGCGCTCGCTCAAATGTTTGCGCCGCCCGCCGTGGCTCCCGGGTCTCGCTGAGAGCAGCGCCGCCCCGATAACCCGCGGTGGGAGCCGAAAACCGACGCGAGTGTCAGTGCAAGCGGGGTGCGCGGGGCGGCGGCGCAGTGCTCTTGCGAACCTCCTGGTTTCGGGCGTGTGGTTCGCGCCAGCGCGTCTTCATTTACTGACCTGGCGCGCACGTATAGTGGAGCTTCGTGGAAGTGGATACGGGAGAGCACGCTGCGGGGCAAGCGGCCCGGCGTGATTTGCCTTGCGTGTGGGCTGCTCGATGGGACTCGCTTGTCAACGGGAGACGCCGGTGGACTGCTCGCGATCGCGTTGGGCTTGTCTGATCTGTCGAATAGAATTAGACGATTGCGTGTGAATGGTGTGGTTTTCATTAAAAACATCATGTATTAAAAGAAAGCAGTGAGGAAATAGGCTATGCCCTGTTTGCCCCGCAACGGTGATCTACTCGGCTGCTGATCCGAGGGTCGTGGGATTGAATTTCGGCCGCGGCGACTGCATTTCGTTGGAGGCAAAATGTTGAGGCCCGTATACTGTGCGATGTCAGTGCACGTTAAAGAACCCCAAGTGGTATAAATTTTCGGAGCCCTGCACCACGTCGTCTCTCATAATCATAACTTGTTTTGGAATGTAAAGCCCCAGAAATCAGTCAATCAGCTATGATTTGTAAATATTGGCAACTCAGGGTAACTGACACGTGGTAACTATTCCGACAACGACGTAAATATTTGCTCTATTTTGTAAAAAAAAATCGCGAATACCGTGTTTATTCTTTTGTAGAGGTTTTACCTGGAAACAAGTTGTCTACGCGCAATTTTAGCCTAAAATTTCTTCCATAAAGCACTACTAGCTATACCTCTTTGATATGCCATGGGCGCCATGAAGCAGGTTAAAGGCGTACGTAATAAAGCTTAATGAAACATGAAATCTTAGTTTGCTAATCTGCTTGTTTTTTAAGTGCTCACATCAGCCTTGCAGGGGAATATAGAAACGCAAAAATTTCGTAATTTCCATTACCTCTATCATTAAACCAATGGTTGTAAGTAATTGAGACCATTACTACATTTCACATATAGGAAAATACGTGCATCCTTTAAGACAAGAAACAAATTTAATAAGGATGCCACTTGAATATTATACCAACAAAGTAATATAGCACGTACACAGGCGTGTTAATGTCACCTGAATGATCGTGTAAGCCGCAAGTTGTCCTTGTGATAACCAAAGCTTCGAATTTAAGAGAGGAAGGCAGCGGTTCTCGCATGCTAATTTGGAATGCATGGAATATGTTACCTTTGTTCGACCGATTGCGGAACGGGATTATGATGTTTGGGACGGCACCGAAGTAACATTAATTAATTACCGCTTTAGAAAAATACAGAACCGAACAACCACGTTCGTCCTGGGGCGGTAAACGCGGAGCGATAGCTGCACTGCTACAAGGGTTGATTTACTAAGGGAATGCCTTCCTGCCCGTTGTAATTAACTGAGATCTCCTTATTCTCAATTTACTATAATAAATGTGCAATAAAGGAATTTACCTAAAGAAACTACGTTATATCTCGAAGCTTATTGATTACAAACGTGAAGCCTTGGAACACTAACCCGCCACGGTGGTCTAGTGGTTATGGCACTTGACTGTTCACCGGAAGGTCGAGAGATTGAATCGGGCCGCAGCGGCCGCATTTCGATGGTGGTGGAGTGCTGTAGGCCCGTGTACCGTGCGATGTCAGTGCACGTTAAGGAATCCCAAGTGATCGAAATTTCCCGAGCCTTCCATTACGGCATCCATCAAAAATTATATCCGTGGTTATAGGATGCAAAGCCTCAGGAACTATTATTATTGGAGGACGCTGCCGAAGCGAACATGTATGTTAACTCATATCCTGTCCGATCATTAACCAGTTGAGCAAGCTGACTGAGAGTCAAGCGCGCTGTCTAAACGAAGACGTACTGTACACCGACACTTTCGGGAGCTGTGGGGAGGTCTATGAATAAGGAATTAAGAAAGAATAACGTAGGCGGGCTAGCCGACTCGGTATGCTCAATAGCGCGTTACTGAAATGTGGTCGGTAACAGCTCTAAAATAAACGATTGTCGGCAGCCACAAAGACGTGGTCCTCGTAGATGGGGCAATGTACCAAAAGCACGCAGCGACGTAGCAGCAGTGGCTCACAATGGCAGTCAATGCTGCAGTAGCCCCTCACCATCAAAACAACAAACACAGATACGGTGGAGGAAGCCACTGTTATTGCACTTGCTGTAGCACAATTTGGGGCATACTACGTCACCAGCGACTCGCAAAATGCAGCAGGAAACAGGGCCTAGAGGAGAACCATACTGTGGTGGCTCATAGCGTAGCTCGAGGACTTACTTTCTTAGCTACGAAAAAAGAGGACTCCTCAACTAGGACAGCCTGATGCGTAGGAATGGGAAGATAGGATGACGGCGTTGAACATTTCTTCACTCAGCGACGTTGCCGTGCACTACAAGATGCAAGGAACAATTTATCCACCATCACGCCCGAAATTCAGCGTTACAGAAGCAGCTCAATTGAGGCATTTATAAACTGCATCATATAGAAACCCAACATTAATGCATGCAATACGCTCAGACGTCTTCACAACAGACAAATGCAACTATCTAACACGATAGAGCAAACTTACCAAACATTCTATGAGAATGTAAGGGTCTGACAGAAAATAACAATAGCAATTATTCCAACTACGGCCTCCGAGCGCAATGACGGTCGCTGAGGTCTGAGCTTAGCAGCACCGTCTAACTCAGAGCAGTCCAGTGAGCCAAGGCGAAATACAAGAACTCACGGCCGCAACCTCCGATGGTCGCCACACCCGCTAGTTCACCGGGCGTGCACCAATTTCAATTCAGAATGAAGTTGCAACACTCACTCATAATTTTTTAACATTATTTAAAAAAAGCCATGCGAACCAAGTTCTATACTTAGAGAAATGCATTTTCTTTCTACTATCTCGTAGTCAGTGTTTAATTTCTCGGTAACGCTGACATATCGCCTTCAGTAAAAAATCTGACAGAGGTGTCGGATACGTCACGAACACATCTCAGAGGCACTTGTATAGCGATTGTCGCTGTACATTTAGCGCCTTCGCAGTCACCATAGGTAGCATCATTGTTGTACATCATGTCTGGTTCGGCTTTTATGTTCATGCTGGAATAAAAGAAGAACTTGTTCACGGCGGTGTGAGAAGCTCACGGTTGAAAAATTAAATAAAAAAAGGACAATGTGGGGCTCACTTCTACTCTCCCGGCAATCTACCACTGCTGATAATCAAAGTAAAACGGACATCGAAGAAGAGGATAAAAAGAGACGTTGTGACAGAGTTTGAGCACAAACGGGTAACAATTTTAAGGCGTCTTCGCATATATAAGGTAACATAATAGTACTTCGACGGTGCAATATTATGCTGCATTTCCTGGTAACGGCGGCCAAAACTGGGAACCAGTACGGCGGGCACCGTTCTGGCAGCCAAAGAGAACTGACGTCGTAGTGACATGAGCGAATTCTCTGCACACGCACATTTGAAGCCCGCGTCTAGAGAGATAACAATACCCGCATCATCAACGTTGCTCCTTGTTTCGGTCCCTGCTGTTTTCCATCACGCTGTCGGTGTTCCACATCTATGCCCTTCAGCCGTTCACGGTGCGCCGCTCGCAGGCTCGCGTCTGTATTTCCTTTGAGACTTACGGCGTGACGACATGAACCATTGTGCGTTCCGCTACATAATTCCTTCTTGCATTCCTTCTTTTATTCGGTTCCCCCAGCAGCAGCAATGCGCCTACGAAGCTCTTTGCCGTTTCCACTACTATCTTTCCCAAGCTGTAAGCGTGAGCCATAGAGATGTTTGTTTCCTTCTCAGCCTGACTTTTCCAATCTGCGTCAGGAGCTTCTTCCGTGCGTTGAAGCGAGAAGTGAGCAGTATTTGTCTTTCCTTGTGGCTGCAGGAGCTGATCACAGAAAGATGCAGTCATGCGCACGTCTACCACTAACCGCGATGGTAATAGCATTTCTTTGGCGTTACAGTTCGTTTGTCATAAACAGTTATGGTTGCGAGTTGTCATCGCACTCGAACCACTGGAGCTGCGCTCACATACGCGAAGGCTTTAGCAGAAAAGTACATCTGGGTGACGCCTGCAACCCCACACCAAGGAAATCGCACACTCTTCGCACAGACTGGTATTCTTTATGTCAATGAGATTTTTTATGGCCTGACTCTGCCTCGGAACAATAATGTATGTTGTCAACAGCGACGCAAGCAGGACTGAAACATTGCCGACACGCTCCTTGTCAACGTCTAGGATGTGCAGTGGAGCATCGGCGGACTGCGTCAGATGATCGATCGGCAGTGAAAGTGACGGAATGCGCACCAAGAGATTAAAGAAGCCACGTGAGGCAGCAATAAAATTAGGTGGCGAGCTGAAATTAACAAATTTGGAGACACGAAACGAAATCAGCTCGCTTAGGACGGAAATCGCAGCAAAATCTTTCGTCCCACACTGGTTAGAGATTAGGCAGGTCCTGGCTGTGGCGACGACCATGACGACGACGTCGATGATGATGATGATGATGATGATGTTTATGATGGTAGCGGTAGTAGTGGTGGTGGCGGCGGCGGCTAAGAACACTTGCCCTTCCCAGCTCAAAAACAAAAGAAGAACGAAGAAGCACCGCTCCCCGCTTTTCCACTGATTTCGTAAACAAAGGGATCCACTTATTGAAGAGCTGGCCAGTGGAATTATAGCCTAATTTGTGAGAAATCTTATTTCAGAAACAGAGCAAGAGGAGTGAGTTCTTTTCAGAAGTTCCTTAACTGATCCTACTTGTATGACTTCACGTTCTGAAATCAAGTTCTGCCAGATTTGGATGCGCGTATATGACAGGGCAGTTTATAGGAAGCATTGTGCGACAAACTTCATTCTTATGCAAAGTAAGCGGGCCGCCTAACTTTCGAAGGCAGTCGCCTCTGCTTATTGCTATAGTCATCGCTGTCGCAATACCGCCGACGAAAAGGCATCGCTCAAGTTCAACTATTCAAACGGACGCACAAACATGCTTTCTTTGCAGAAACTGCGTGCCCGAAATCTTCAATTCGCATCCCCCATATGTCTCCTCAAAAAGAACAACAACAATAAAAAAATGGTTCAGATCTGTCTGCGGCTGCATTCAGTTGATCTGATACGTTTTGTAACTCAGCATCGCAGGTGCGTCACTGCAGCGTAGCTGAAGGGCAAAGCCAGTTACACTGCGGCATACAGCTCAGTGCAAGAGCATTCACCGCATGTCTCGCGCACCTCTCTAAATTAAACTTTTGTGAGTGTTACGCAACGGCTATCCAAAGCGCGCGCCTTGGGATGCTTCGTGCGCCTATATAAATGAAGGTAGAAACATCCAATACTCGGAGCCTCCAGCTCCATGTTTGGCTTACGCGAAGTGAAGCCACACACAGACCTATGCACGCGCGCACGCACATACATACACTAAGTCGAAACCGGTGTGCTCATTCCTTGCTTCATCAACGTTTTCGCTGCCTTACACCCGCTGCCGTGAAACAGTATGACCTTCCGCTCTAGTTGGCTGCGCACCACGTTCGCCGTCCCCTCGCTCGCTGCATTCGCTCCTTCCTCTTTCAAAGCGTTTCCCGAACATTGTGGCGTACCGTTGCGCTTCGCTGCTTGTATCCCGCGAACAGTGTGACGCAAGGTTGCGTAAATAGGGATTCTTTCACGTCCGCCCACCGCCGACAGTTGTTTCGCAACGTATCGCAAACACCAAAGACCGTCACAGCTTTGACTGATGTATACAGAGAACTGTAAAAGAGTGGAAGCCTGTACGCATCCATTATCTGCGCTTGTCCTATGGAGGCAGTCTTTATTTTAGCAGAGTGCTCTACAGCGACGCGTTATACGAACAGCGGCGGACTCGAAAGTTCAAGTAGGAGCTGGTTTCTCGGTCTTAGATGTGTTGCATAAGCCCGGTTTCGAGGGACCTGCGACACTTTGCGTTTCTAACGAAGCCTGTTAAGCCGAGTTAATTGTTTGCGCAAACCTGATTGACATGCTTGAAGGAGCTACCTGAGCGCAGTTGCCTTGTCGAATCATTAAGAAGCTTCGTTGTTGAAGCGTTCTACCAAGTGTATCGAAGGTACGCCCTTTCATGCGAATGTACAGTGAAGGCTAGAAGCAATAATGAACTGTCGGACGCATTTCTTTTCTTAATAGGCCTTCATTCTACCAATGACAACTTTAAATAAGCGAGAAATTACTAATTCAAATGCTAAATAAAGCGATAAATTGCGAGTAAACGCTAATGCACAGCATAGTCCTTGCATTGGCAGTGATTATCCTTCGCTTAAGCACAAATCATTGGAGCGCAAGAAGAATTTCCTGATATATATAGCCAACGTGATGACGGTATATCCGTAAACAGGTAAATATAGACTCTGGTTAATACTTCTACGATAGAGGAAATTATAAACTGATTATAGGGATATGCTAGCTTTGATGTCATGTCATCCCCGCAGGAATAAGAAGAAAAAATACAATGCCAAGTTGCCTAAAGTGATTACAGGCCGCGTTTTTATGCATGTGTTTGTTTCTTCTATGCTTCCGGAAAATGCTTGTGCTTGGCTTGCGCTTCATGTTTTTTCGAGGCGCCCATGTGTATGAAACTTGATTTGCTTCGTTACGATAATGGCTTCAGGGGTTTTATGTCCAATTCACAACGTGATTAAGAGAAATGCTTATATATAGTGGACGGCTCCAGAAATTTTGACCACCTGAGGTTCTTTTACGTGCACTGATAGTGCGCAACATACGGGCCTCTACCATTTTACCTCCATTGAAATGCAGCCACCGTGGCCGGGATTCGATCCCGTGACCTTCGTGTTGGCCGTCAAGTGTTTTAGCCACTAAACGAACGTGGCGGGTCCCTTAGTTATACTCAGCCATGTAGCACCAAGATATAGGAGTAGAGAGGGAGGGAGAGGGACAAGTAAAGAAAAAAGATATAAGTGCGGCCTCTAATTATTCTAACATAACGGCAATTACCGCATGATTGCATAGTTTAGCGCTTTTCACCGAACATGCCGTCGCTTCGTCTTTCTATACACGCTCTCCAACATGCAAGTTGTATATGATACATCCGAACACTGTCAAATCGCGAAATCACGCACGTGTGCCGTATTTAGCATAGCACGCTGGTTCAGTGCCTTGGTGATTGCGCATAAGCAAGTGAAACTAGGTTTCGCGCTCCTAAGTAAGACTCCTTACTTATTAAGTCTGCGTTTAGCGTAAGCAGCGCCCACGCGCTAAATGTACTAGACGACGCTGTTTATCAGTGCAAAGCAACGCATTGATGTGTGGAACTACCTTGGATGAGGATTTCGTGGAATTTGCCGTCGAGAGCATTTTTAAAACGCCCCGAAAACTCGGTGAACGAAGCGGTTCTAGACGTTATCATCATCTAAGCGTGGCCTGCTTAGCCTGGCTATCACACCAGCGTGTTTATGTTCTACGGAGGAGACCATTATGTTCCAATAGTCCGCTGCGGGTGAACAAAGTACATATCAAAACAAAGCTCATTTGAGATTTTTGGAATGACAGGAAGCGGAACTCATTGGTACACGGAAAACGGGTAAGGCGTGCAGATTCGGATACAGGAGCAGTAAACACAAACGCCAACTTGTATCTCCAGGGGAGCGGCTAGCCGAAACAGGAAGAACACGCGAAACTTATCTGCGCGTACTCGGGAACGGTCATGCAACCTGTATAATGGGCAGAGATGTCGGTATGCGTGAAGATACGTCTCAAGGCATTTCATCTCTTCTCTGTGTAAGCCAATCGAAGGTTGACTCAGGCATACACTTCCGCTATTAGTACCCCAAGCATCGACCATTCGACGCGTTATTGCATTATGTCTGTGCAGAATCCTACACTCGTCTAACTCGGGCGTGCAGTTAGAAGTCGCAGCAGTAAGAGGAAGATAAGAAGGCGGTACACAGGTTAACGACCTTTTATGTTCTATGAATTTCTGATTAGTACAACGCTCTCTATGTCCTACGTTGAATGTGCCGCTGCTAGACGGCATTATGTACCACACCCATGCGACAGTCGGTAGAGCAGTTGTTGGAGTGCTCTATTAAACAAATACCTCTTCTGTTCTTTCTTTAAACTGTTGAGTTTTTCTCCGCTGGAAATATTTACAGAATGAATTTAGGGGAATAACATAGAAAACAATTTTATAAAATCCAGTCACATGACACACAACTGAAGAATATCCTGTCTTATTTATTTCAAATTCTGCACAGAGCGAATATTTTCTTCCGATTGCCTTCCCTACCTTGAGTGTAGCATTTCTCTCTCTTTCTCAAAATGAGAAACGGCCTATGAAAAAAAGACCTTTAGGGTCTTTCATAATGTATAGGCCCCTAGCATATTTGTCTTTCTTGTCCATTGATTTGTTTTATTCCGTTTCCACCGATTCCCACAGACATCCCCCCCCCCTTTTTTTTTTTTGCATTAAGTGAGGCTTCGGATAGAGGGAATGAAGCAATAGGTTTACTCTGTGTTTGCCCCTCAGTATATGCACACGAGCTTTCACAGGCTTTACTTCATCCGCTTGCCGTGTACCTCTAGTACTCAGTTAAACTCTCGCGCACTAGTTTTTTAGAGACTTGAAAACTAAAGCGGCGAGAGAGAAACACAGAAAGAGTAGCTCCTCGAAAGGCTGCACTTGGCCGATAAGCTCAACAACTCGCTTGGCGCATATGAAACCTGTACATTTCTAGGCTCAAAGAAGAAAAAAAAAACCAGCTAAATCTTCGGGCGTGTGCGTTTGTTTTGGGGCATGTCCTCCGGCAGACACTAAGTGTTCTCTGGTATATTGTTTCGGTTTTCACGGCAAACTAGCAAGACCAGTTCGCGCGTTTTGTACGACTGCCACTGCGGCAAGCAGCGCGGCCTGCGTATTCATCATTGCTCGGCCACGCGCGGCTCGCGTCACGGACCATTTAAAACAGGCCGTGTTCCTCTTTGCGAACTGCCGAAGCTGTGATTTTCTGTTTAGTCGATATTTTAACTTCTTATTTTATCTTCAACTTCACTTGTAGCGTATAGAACGGGCTACATGACGAACATTAGCTTCGAGCAGGCTGTCTTTCGAAGCTTTATTCGGCTTCAAACAGCGCAGACTTGCACGTATTTTGTGAAGACCCATAGCTTAGGAAGCGCTGTTTTGAAACTGCTCTGGACAGCAGTCTGAGCGGGCGCAGCGCTAGCACAGAACGATGAAAGAAGGGCGGTGTTGTGTTCGTTTCTTCTTCTTCTTCTTCTTCTTCTTCTTCTTCTTCTTCTTCTTCTTCTTCTTCTTCTTCTTCTTCTTCTTCTTTATTGTAGCTTGGGCGTTGGGTTCGCAGGCCGCTGATGCGCAGGCCTATCTGAGTGTGGTGACGCGGCACGAGACGACAAAGTGCGTCCTTTCGCGGTGGGGCAATGGTGTGCTTCAACTAGGGGGACGCTTTTGGTTGTTCTTTCTTCAATCACGTTTGCAGGCACCGCTTTAGCTGTAGAGAGGTGACGAGAACCAGATATTGCTGTCCTTCGGTGATGTTAGGGAAAGTTAAGAGCGTAATTAGAGAACACGGGTCATGGCGAAGCGCTGCCAGCAGTTGCGGTGTCGGAGCGTGTTCGCTTATGCTTGCCAGGGCGTTGACACTTTCGCTGAGGCCGCGTATTATCTCGTACGCGTGGAAAACAGCTCCAATCTTATTGCGCTCCTGCGGTTGTCGTCCTCGTTTGGGATAGCAATAATCTTTTGTTGTTTGCTATTTTATAACAGGCATGATCGTATAAACGCTCGATATGCTCGGCTCATGTTTACATACATAAAAGAAAATAATTATTTTCATAGTAATCCTAATTAACGCTTTTAGTATCAAACATCCCGTAAGGAGGATATTGAAATGTAAAACTTGTCTTTTCTTTTTTTATGGGCACTTACATCAGTGAAAAGAATGGAAAGCAACAGCACATACTAGCACAAGTGGTATGGACTACTTATGCTGAAGGAGTTGCTCGTTCGTCTATATAAGAAATTTAAGAATTTTTGGTGGGATTGATTGGACAAATTGGTGGACTAGTTGCTTTGGATTCCGTACACGGTAAGCTGAGCAACAGAAACCGGAAGAAATAAAATGTCACACACACGCCAGCTCGCCCCCGTAGCGCTAAATGAAGTTGAAGATCCTGTCACATTTTTGTTCGCTGCTCTGCCTGTACTGCTCAGTGTTTCATCCAATCAGGCTCAAGCGCTCTATAATGTCAACGTAACAATCTCGTTAATGTGAACGCTCGATATAAAACGTTGCGTTTACGCCATTAAGTCGTCCAGACAGCGTCAGTCTTCGTTCTACCTTAGTTATGTCCGAAATACAGCGAATGCGAGCATATGCCTTTATCGCACAGCCGAAGCGTATGCGCGTCAGGATGAAAGCAGACTGCACGCATGCATATAAAAACACGCAGTCTTTCGTGGGTGTCTGCAGGGGTAGATTTGAATTTATCAGGGCTGTTGTTAATGGACTTGCCAACCTACTGAGTGGGCCCGCTAAGAGCAATGCTTTTCAGGGAGGTTTTCTGGTTATTTCAAGCCACATTAGCAAGAATTTATTAATCGTGTCAATCAGACACTTCTACAGGTACAGTTTCAATTAATTAATCATTCAGTCAACATAATTTCCTTTGGAGAGGAGAAGCAAGAGAAGCTAGAGAAGCTTGACGGTGTCCCTACCCCTTTACAAGTCGGCAAGACAGCAAGATAGCAGTCAGACATGCACTGACAGCACAAATAAATCAAATCAACAGCCCGCCGACGGTGTCCTACCAATCCCACCCGGCCGCACTTAAAATATTTCTTTCTGAACAATGTTATAGCCCGATCGGAGTGTTTGCTTGCCCAGACTTTCCCGGACATCCTTGACTCCAGCTTCCATCGTGTTGCAGATTACGTTCCTGTGTAGTTCCCTACTATGAGCATCCGTGGGGACAGAGAAATATGAGCGAAACAGGAAAATAGTAAATATGCGGCTCAGTCGATAATGCCCGAAAGCGGGTCCTCCCTTTCTCGTAAAACCCAGGAAGCGCGCCGCTGCCTCGTAAAATAAGAACACGCGGCTTGCGTATATCGTGGCTTGGAACACAATACGACTCTACGAGGCAACTGACGCGGTTCACTGCGTCGCCGCAGGCGGACGGACAAAAGGGCTCATGTTTTGAAAACTAGGCAGCACCGTGAAAACCTACGGAGGACACCAGCAGAAAGTCGGGCAACAGCGTAATACTGAGGAAGTCGGAAATAAGCGAATGAACAGGGCAGAATTCCTGTGTCGTATAGCCGTAAAAGAAGGCCCGAAAACAGCTTGTCTTCAAGACTGCTGTGACCCTAAAAGCTCCGGTCGATTCCTCAATTCTCGGAAACAGCAACAACCGTGCTGGCTGTCCCCAAAAGCTTTGGAGACAAAATTGTAAGCTCTATATGGGATCAATAAAAGGAGAAAAGCAACAGTAAATCTGTTTTCTTAATGCTGTATATGCCTGAGTAACATTTATTATTGTATTCGTAGTATTATAGTATACCTTGTATAATTTCTTAGTCTGTAGTACTTATTTGGTTAAGGAGGTTGTGTGACTGTTAACGAAGCGTTCTGGTCATTGATTACGGACGTTTGTCTAATCGATGTACTATAGCTCTTTATGCCCCCTTACCCGATGTCCCCTTGTAGGGCTTGTAAGGTATTTTGAATAAATGAATAAAAACAGATAAAGGAACTGGCACCCACTACTTCAGAGAGGGGTCCTTGAGGGTAGTCGGGGAATGAGCGCCGCAGTTTATCCAAATCAACTTTTCTTAGGAGCACATGACTTTTGCTTTAACTAAGTGATTGTCTTTAACGAACAGCTTATGCAAATACAGAAACAAGGACCTTACCACAAACCTGGTGTTATAGTTCAACTATGTTTAGGATTGCTCTAGATTTATTTGTTATTTATTGGAGGTAATAAAGTTATGGAATACACGATTGATTGATTATCGATCGATTGATTGATTGATTGATTTTATCTAGGTAGACTGGGCGCACTATCTGGCATTGGGCATTGCCGAACATGATTCGTAGCCGAAGCTGAAGAAGACGGAAGAAGCATTGGGGCTCCGCGTGTGATCATCTGCTCGCTTGAAGCAAAGCCCCAAGGGGATGTCGTCGTTGCACTGTACCAGGCGGGGACCGCCGCTGAAGGTAAGTGACTGCCATCAGTTGGTCCTTCTTGGTACAAGCACACGAGGCCAGCACTGTCAGCAACTGCGTTAGAACGGAAAACGGGCTTTTAGTCCACCGCATTGCTTCCGCTCGACCATGCACACTCAGTGCCACTTGTTCTATGCCACTTGTTGAACCACTTGAGCTAAGAAAAAATACTGCCGCGCGTTTCATTTACATCAATTTCAGCCGAACATCAAGCTTAACTTCCATGAGAGACGCCTCACTATTTCTTTCGCTCTCACCACGACGTCAGTCTTTCCATCTTGCTTTTTACAGCGATGACGCATACATCTCGTTAGTCGGAAAATTTCGTGGAGTAAACACAAAGCGCCGCTTAACAGTTGAAGACAAACGGCATATCTTTCTTTGCAGCCAGGCATCCAGCCTAGAGCTCAGTATTCACGAATAAGAATTCTTCGCTGACGAGTGCTTTTTGGTAAAACCTCATGTGTAATTTGTGGAAACTTGTATTTTGGGTTCAAATAAGATGTCTTCGCAGCTTACATGGCTAGACCAGAAAGAGCTTACTAAGAAATCTTGTGCCACCTCAGTGGCCAAAAATGAAAGAGCCTAAAAACAAAAAGAAACCGAACCAGAAAACAAGCATCGTAACCGCATCATGGATGATAAGGCACCTGTGAGCAATGGAAACACCCTCTCACGCGTTCCCGGTAAGGATTAGCTTGTAGCTGCTTTTCACATTATTCTAAGCCCTCGTGTGAAGTGCAAACCGCATAATCAGCATGTGTGGCGTTTGATACAGCTTCGCTGGAAATTCACGTTCGCAGGGCGGGATGGCGGCCAATTTTTCCATAACCTATATTTCAACAATTCGTATTTGCGTAATAACCATCTCACAATGATCATAGCTATAAGACTGGAATAATACAATGCCATACCAGAAGCTGTCACGAATAATTTATTGCCTGAACCTCTGGGGAATGGAACCACCTTACCGGCGCTGTTTTCGCTATCAAGGGCAACTGAAAGTCTCGTTCGGCCATATCAGACATCATCGCTGCCGGAGTTCATTGACCAATCAGTTTTTGTATTAACCAGCCACGCTTTCTGCCTCGCGCTTTATTTTTTGCTTTTTTATTTATTTGAGTTTGTTACCCACTCCCCTCTGTAATACTTAGGTTTTGAGGGTACAGTAACACGTAATGAACATGTCCATCTTCTTCTGCATGTCTTCTAACATGTGCCTCACCTCGAGCGTACGTGACTGCCTCTGTCACAAAAGGCCACGGTATAGCTTTCATGAATAAATCACACTATTATGATGCCTGATATGAATAGGTTTTGTAGCCAGACAAAGTAGGCTTTGCTGTCGCTCCTTTGGGGCAGTGCCCACACCACGCGCCGCGAAAATGTATGGTTTTTGCAAGTCGGCATGGCGCTCGCTTTGCGTTTCTATTGTATTACTCTCTTGCTATTTCTCACAAGAATGTAGGAGAAACAAGAAAATATAACAAAGACAATATATTCATTAAAGAAAGATCAGTAAAATTACAAGGTCGCCACAGTACCAGCATTAGGTTAGGTCCAAACGGCAAGGTTCTTGCATTCGTCCTGAACCATGCGCCCGTGTGACGGGCCTGTGACGCTTAGTGCTGCGTCCGTTTCCGCGGAGTGCCGTCAGCAGTGTAATCGGGCGAACGAGCCGGTTCCAGATCACTGGTGTGTGGCATCGTGCGCGATGGCCGGAAAGGTACACACCTTCTCGATTCGGAATTGCCCTGGCCCTTGCGTCATTCTGTGACTCACCGGCGGTGCCTCGAGTATGTTATGATGCAATGTCGGGTGCGTTCTCTTCGTTAATGTATCGTGGCACTCCAGAACAGGCGCCGCTTCCATCCTTATTGACAGGAAAGTTCTGCAGAAATTAAAAATTTTTGTGCAATGTTCACAGATTACAAGCAAGTAGAAATGTAATCGCTATTTCAGTGTATCATGCGAGGTGATCTTATAATCTTATAAATATCATAAGACACCTAATCTAAGGGAGAAGTACTAAATATGGCTCCGGAAGAAAAATATGAGGTACACTGTAGCACTTTACTGCATCTGGCACAACATCTATCATGGACTGCGTTCTCCTTGATTTTCAAGAAGTCATTGATACCATTTCTCACCGCCTGCTTCTGTTAAAACTAAGCATGCTCAATACTGACGCGAATGTTTTAAAATGGATGCAATGCTCCTTACGTAACACAACCCAACGTGTCACTGCGGACGGCCATAACTCGCGCGATTGTTCTGTCCCATCCGGTGTACTGCAAGGCTCTGTCCTCGGCACCTCATCGTTTCTACTTTACATCAATGTCCTTCCCGAATGTACATCAACAATTAGGCTATTTCCCGATGATTTTTCCCCAGCTGCCATGTAGTAACTGACCCTAGTAATTCCTCTCAACTTTAATGTAATCTTCACAGCATTACTTCTTGGTGTTCACTATGGTCCATGAAATCGAACGTCAATAAATGCGAAATAATGAGGATATCTCGAACACCTTCTGAGTGTACCACCCTATCTATCCCATTACTGGTTTTTAGTTGTCGTCTATTTATACTTACATATACCTAGTTTTTCACAGAGTTAACAATTTATCGTGGAATACTCATATTAACTACGTGATTAACAGTACGAACCGCACTATCGGATTCTTTCGGGGCAACTTTTCCTTGGCTCCAGCCCCCTTGAAACTTCTCTATAAAGCTTCAGTCGAGTCTAAATTTGAGTACGCTTCGTCAGTCTAGGACCCTCACACTGCAACACTTGTAAACGCACTAGAGTCCATCCAAAGTCGCTCAGCTCGGTTCATTTTTACCAGTTATTCTCGCACTGCCAATGCTCCTTCAACAAAAAGTTCTCTCGTCGTACCTAACCTAACCTATCTACCTAACTTCTCCATCAGAAGGAAGCAGGCTCGCTTGTGTCTTTTTCATAAAATGTTTTATTAGAAGCGCGCACTGTTCTCGGCACCTTGTTACTTTTCAACCCGTGTCAATCATAGCTG